>VZRU01008042.1:290980-315647 GCA_013398155.1 Pedionomus torquatus
AAAAGTAGTTTTCTGTTAAGACAGTGGCTATGGATTTAAATAATCCTTTTTCTTTCATTTTAAAAGTATACACATGATTATTTTTCACGTTTACTTATGATCTTTCTAAAAGAATAGCAACAATCAGTGACTGATGTACAAGGACATAATCTGCATGTAATGATTAGCTGATGCACAGTGGCTATTTCTCCCCAGCTCAATGCACAGCTAAGGTTTATTAACTATGTATTTATAAAAGCCTTCTGTTCCACTCAGCATGGATTAATACATTAAGGGCTTTCTTCACTCAGAAGATGATCCCTAGATGGGGAGAATTGCACTGCCTTTGTGATTTCAGCTACACTTCATTTCATAATACCTTCCCTGTGTAGAGTTCTCGTTTTTAACAAAAATGCTCTTCACACATCGAGTATGTTTTTGTGGTTGTTTCAATGGTTCAACAAATATACTGCAGAGGACAGGAAAAACAACCTAGCGTGATTCTGTAGCTTAAGGCAGTACGCTTTTAAACAGAAAAACCCAGAATTCGACATTGGAAAATAAATAAAATCATTAGATTTCTATCTTAATAACCTATTGAGAAATTTAAGTTGAACATTTCTGAATACATTGGAAACACCATATACAAGGGTCCTTTATAAGGCACAAGGCTAGTTAATTCTACTGAAATGTTTAAGTGATCTTTTTCCCCAGCATTACTTTGGTGTAACAGCTTCCTCTCCAACCAATTTTGTGACTGTTCCATAGAGTTTACCTCATCCAGCCTCAAAACCCATTCAACTGCTACATCAGGCTTAAGCTTCTTATGCTCCTAACTGCACCTTGCATTCTTGTGAGCTGCTACTGAAGGAGGGGTTTTGAGTTTGCCTTTGTCTATGTTCTCCATGAAGTTCACTCTAAGGCCTTTCATCTCACCAAAATTCTCATTTGGGTCAACTGCACACAAGTTAATTGATCTTCACTTCTACCTTTCCCATTATAGCAATACTTAACCTGGTAGTCACCAAGCAAACGGTAACACTTCAACTTAACAGATTTAAGAATGCATATTGTCGCTTTCTCCGGTCTGGAACGTACTAGGTTTTTAAAATTCTTCTTCCAGCTCTGATGAGGTAACTTCTATTTTCATAGCTTTATATTCTCCTAGTCTGATTTTGTCTCAGCATATATTACTGTCAGAAAATAAAGACAGGTCTGGAGGCATTCCTAGAAAGCTTTAAAGTTTTTTATGAGGAAGTGACAGAAAAATACCATTTCTCTTTTTGTTCTTAACTTGGAAACGTCAAGCATTTGTTCTAGTCTTTTTTTTTTTTTTCCCCCAAAAAAATATCCAGTTTTGGCTTCACCAAAGTGTTCATGTAGCCTAAAAGTTTGATCAAGCTGTCTCCCTACCTTGGTTAGTAAAAACAAGTTCAACTTTGGGTACTAAAAATCAGAAACACCTTAGAGGTATCCTCTACTGCACTTGTTGGGGATTGTGTAGTCTAAAAAAATTCTTATGGTAGAAATGTTTTAAAATAATGTAAGGACACAGCCTGATAGTTACCCAAAACTCACAGATATGGTAGTACAGTTTTTAGTATGAACCAAGTCCAAAAAAAGAGAACATTTTCACTATTAGTGCACACAGCCACACTTTTTCTCTCAAAAGAGATGAGTTCATACTTCATTATTAGTATACTATATTGCAAAGCTAAGGACTACCTTTATGCAATTGACAAAAATTTATTACCTGCTTTTCTGCAAAATGATACTGGCAGAGTTTTTTCCACAACTGTCTGTCTTCACTGAGCATATACAAAGTTGGGGTCACTTGGCCCAGAGTAATAATGTCCCAGCCGTCAGAGAACCTGTACAAGATGTTATTCAGCATATGCAGAGGCAGATCACTAAGCGTAAGACCGTTGTTGACTTCCTGGAAATAAGAGTTGAAGACTTAACTACAAAAACTTGACATAAGGTGCAAATAAGAGTCTTACTTTAGAGGTAGCTCAGGTCTTCGTTTAGTTCGTACAAAACCATTAAATAGTACCTATGGTTAATTCTGTGATACTTAGATAATAGGAGCCAAGTAATCAAACTGCTGTTGTGAAAACTTAAATGACTACAGGTACAGAAGGAGCTACAGATTGTAGCTTTATAACCAATTGCTTTCATACTCTTAATATAAACACACCTTAAATTCTTTAAATTTCAAGAAATTGTAAAACACTTCCGTTCTCAGAAAACAATTCAAGAGTATACTGTCCTGAAAAGTACATGTTCAACTCCACCATTGACAGAAATGTGGTAAAACCCAAATTATAATAAATGTATCAACTATTTATAATTTTTAGATAACTACAGTTTCTCAACTTTTATTGAGCAAATGTAAATTTGCTTAAAGACAACTAGAGTATAGAGTACAGGACTGAAGAGCAGAAACACAGAATGAAAGCACTGTGAAAGTCAGAGACAGAAGAGAGTAGTTTTTTTTTCTTAAGCCTGAAGGCAGTTCCCCTGATGTGGAAATAAGGAACTCTGCAAGGGGTGACGGACCAGAGCACTGAGAAAGTTTTCATTAAGATTGTACACCTCTGCCAAACTTTCTCTTTAACAGGATAACCTACATTACAGCTCATACATGATCGACTCTGGAGCCCGTGCTGCCAGGTGGCACAAAGCCTGACACAGCTGGAGACGGTGGTCCAGCTGGTGAGGGAGGGCCCCACCTAGCAGAGCTGCCCTGTTGCAAGGCAGATGTATTCTAGCAGGCTCTCACATCGGTTTATTTCACAACCATCCATCTCACTTATAAAATAGACTTTCCATACTGTCATCTGTTATAAACATCCCTGGGACCACTGTTCTTTTCAGGAACACGCCAGCATCACAGATGCAAAATTTCTCATCAGTTATTTCAACCAGTGTAAACCAGCTCAGATGGCAGTGGCATGCTGGAAAGAAACAAATGCAGCAACTGCAGTGTCTCAGAACTGTCTATGCTGCGGTTGCTCAGCATACGAAGACTGCTCAGATTGGGTTTCCCCATTTCTCCTTTCTATTCCCAGATTAACTGGTTTACTCCGGTACCCGCCAAGGACAACTACAAAATTTCATAGCTGAGAGCAAGCAGATGAAGTAGTTGCATAACTTCATTGTGAGCAATATCTTGTAACAGCTCCTTCTCCTGAAGCAATCCAGGCAGATAAAAAAAAAAGTAAAAAAATTGCCTGCTTATCAGAAGTTTCCGCTATGAAAACCTGGAGCATCGCATACCACACACCTTGAAAAAAGTCACATCATCAGAATCCAGATGCTGAAGTAGTTTTTTTTTTTTAAGAAAAACAAAAAGGACCTGTTAGTGGGTAAAGTTCTAAAATTGCTATTTGAATATTTTAGTTTCCATTTCTTAATCCACCTCTAAACTCTAAAATTCCTTTTTGTTTTTTATTTCTTCAGTAGCAGAACATTTACTTTGGAATTAAAAATTGGTATTTTTGATCTCACAATCTAGAGAAGCATTTTGAAATGCATTTGGATGAGAAAAGCAATTAAAACTTTATAACTCTACCACAAACCAGCTGTATATGCACTGTAGTAACTTTCAGAAAACATTTATTAAAGCATTAGAAATTTAAGTTGATTCCATTTCATAATTTCATATTCCTTCTCTAAAAAGAAAGACAACAAGTAAAACTGTTTAAGATGTACTTGACACTTTGTTCACTTACAAATCATAAACCCATGTTCAATACAATTTCCCTCCTCCAACTATTTTTTGGCATGATTTAATAATATACCTTGTTCATCTGAAGGTTTTTTAGTTGTTGTTGCCACAAAAGGATCGTTTCCAATCGGCAAATCCAAATATTGATGTTGCCTACCAGCACAGATTTTCCTACTCCCCTAATCAGTATACAGAGAGTAGAACTCAGATCCTGTAGAAGATCTTTGATTAATCGAGGATTATATTGGTCTTCCATGACTGGAAAACAAAAGAAAGCAAATACAATTTTGGTTAACTGAGTTAACCAAATTGATACAGTTAGCTCAAGTTAATAAACACTTTTTTTTTCCCCAATGAACTAATTAGAACTCAACTGTTTGTATACAAATAGCTGTCCAATTATTCCCACCATGACATTCATTAATGCTGTTTCATAAGTGTCTGATCAATAATTAACAGTTTCACAAGCAAATTTGAAGTAACATTTCATGCTATGCATTTAATTAAGTCAATGCTGAACATTAGTTATAAAACCAACTTCTATTCAAAGTAGATATTACATCTCCATTTAGTGTGGTTAATTGAAAAGTTGTTTTCAATATTATGTAATAGCTTTTTTTAAATAAACAATAAAGAAAAAAACATTATGAACTTTAATTTTCAATACATCACACAAACTGAAAACCAAATATGATACTAATCCAAAAGCTTTCACATTTCAGATACAGTATAATTTAATAGCAACCAATAGTTTCCAAATAGAATCTAATTGTCATATAACTTCACCAATCTGTTTCAACAGACATTATTTCATAGCCAAGAGAAAAGAACTTATTGCAACTGTGGGATGTGGAGTATGAAACCTCTCACGAATTAAATATGCTATTGCTTTGTCTTACAAATGTAAAAGCAGTAATAAAGCTAACAAAAAAAATATTGAAGAAACAAACTGATGCTTAGTCACAGATTGGAACAAGCAGATTACAAAACCTTAGGTCTTACCCTTCCGTACAATTTTGTCCAAGATGTTAAAGTAGTTCTTCTGTGCTGCACCACTCAGTGAAGTTAACTGAGATTTTGCAATTAACTGCAAAAGCTAGGATGAAGAATTAAATCTCGTAAGAATGACAGAAGGATAGTTTCAAATACACACTTTCAATACACACATTCACCTTCAGCAGCCTAGAGCACTGCAACTGTATTTTGTGAAAACATAACTACAGAGCTCAAAAAACAAAGCAACACAAAAGCAGAAAGCTTTAGGCATTCCCACTAGCATCCCATTAACAACTTGTGAAGAGGTGTACATTTTCAAAATACTACACAAACACTGGAGTTTATCTCTGTGATAGAGTCCATGACACATGGTCGTTATAAACTGTAATGAAACAATGGAGTGAGTCTGTTTTGGGGGGCTCACAAATAGAAATGTGGTCTTTGATGTGGCTGGGTCTTGAACCCCTAGACAGATTTGGTGGCCAGGAACTTCACTGTGAATTGATAACAACTACCAGATTTCCAGTTTCTGACTAAAGTATCATACTGGTTAAATTAAGGTGTAATAGACTTAGTGCTTCCTGCTCATGGAGAGGAAAAGTTATAGTATATCAAAACTTGGCAATTGCTCCCAAATTGAGGTCCCTGGCAGAAGGAACCACAGTAATCTAATAGTGAGCAGTATACATACCGTATCAGTAACTTTCCCTTAAAAGCTGTCTACAAGTTTTTCCTCTGGAACCACTGGAAACAGAAGAGTGACAAAAACAGTGGGAACAGTCTAGGGGGAAGTAACCAGAACAGCCTAAGCTCCCACTGCACACAAATGCCAAACTTTAGCTACTAGAGGCTTCCCTTGCTCCCTTCTGACACTTTTGCTTTCACATTTTGCATTTGGTTTTGTAGCTGACACGGATTATTGCCTCTCCAACAAAAAGTGGTCTCTTTGTATGAAACATGAGAGACCTTACTGTTATGACAGTATTGCAATGTTTAGAAGCGTGACACCGGGCTTTACAATTGCGACTGACAACGCAGAGTTCAGAACAAGTGTTCTGTTCACATCGGAAAGGGAAAGAAAGCAGGGAGCAGAAACCAGCATCCCCTATAGCATGCTTGAATCACTGACCTGCAGGGCCGTGCTTTGTAGGACAGCATAGACTATCTGCACATGGGGTGAGCAAAGACTAAGTCCGCCAGAAATTATTTTGTTTCTTCATTTCCAAAACACTGATTTGACACTACACTCAACATTAATTTTCCCTTGGATGAAGGGAGAATACACCTGTTCTCTCCTTGATTTAATAATGTTCCTTCTGGCATCTCTGCATGATCTCTGACAAAACATTATGTGCTATGAAAGGAGGAAATAAATCTCCTTATGAATTTAAATAGAAGCAATCTATTTATACAGTTTTTGAGACCAGATATCAGGACCTCTTTCTTGGCATTTTCAAAGCATTTAGTTTCATTAATGATTTAGAGCACACCTAGAGGTAGACTGCCAGTTCTACAGTTTTGCCAAATTTGCCAATTGGTACTTTGCCACTTCAAGCAGTTATGTACATTTTCCTCGATTAATTTAAGAAAAAAAATAAAAATCTGTTATGTCACTCAGAGTAAATATCAAATCAGAGACACAAATTTCACCTGGTTGACTTTAGTGAAGATCCAAATTCAGTGAAGGTGAATATGCAAGGATTAAGAGAGTTTTTGCACACGCATAAATGCAAGAATCTGACCTGAGTTCAGTCTCACTGACTCACACAATGCCATGGCTTATGTTGTCTACTAGAGATAACAACTTTGGATCAACTGTTTATTCAAATGAAAAGATTCTGAAAAAAAGACCAACCACATCAAGCTTAATGTATCAGACACAGAACAGCCAAGAAATGTTCATTGTACTACCGCACAAGCAAGTGCGGGAAAATAGCTGATCCTACCTTCCTCCTCCCTCTACCCACTGTAAAAGCGCTCTAGGCAGACACCTATATTCACTTTTAATAACAATTGGGAGGTTTTTAGTTATTTGGAGAAAATATATCATCCTGGTGGTATGAGATCAAAGAATCGCTGTCCAGTACAGCTTGGTATTAAAAAAATATTTTCTTGATTTATATGTTGCTATCCTAAATGCAACAAGCAAAACAACACACATAAGAGTAATCAGTGTGTTCATTTGTAACTAAGAATAATTCTTAGAGGAGAAGAAATAGGAACTGCTGAAGTGCATTAAGTGAGATCTCAGGGCCAGGCTGCAGGGGCCTGGCAACCTGGTCTAGTGGGAAGTGTCCCTGCCCATGGCAGGGGGGGTTGGAACTCCATGATCTTTAAGGTCCCTTCCAACTCGAATCATTCTATGATTCTATACAAAAGATTTCCATCATTAGAAACATTACTTAGAAGTAAGTAAGAACTTGTAGAAAACATGTATAGGATGACTTGCTTCTTCCATTAGGTCTCAGTTTGAGACCTAACGGTTAAAACCTGATAGAGCAGATTAAAAATCCTTTTTAAAAATCTGTTGCAATGATGCCTATTACTGACATCCACCCAGACGATTTAATTTATGAGATACAACACCACAAATGTTTCTCAAGTCAACAAGCTACAGAATGATCAGCAGCTGCGATTCACATTGATCACATTCGTTAGCATCTCAGTAACTATTAAGGTCTTAGATATACCGTTTCTATACTTGCTGGTAAAAATCAGTTTGCCTCCATCACCTCAGAGGAACTGATGCAAAAGTATAATTAATTTGTTGTAACTGTAAAACAATTACTAAAATTAAAAAAATTTAAAATAACTTCTAAAATGCTAGAAGGATTTCAGAAGCCTGATAGCTACTCTAAATCCACTCTAATTTCTTAGGGTCTACCATTACTCTAGTAAAAGTTTGGATCACAACCCAAGTTTCTGAATTTTAAAGTATGGCTCCTTTCTCAACAATCTTAAGCCCAGATAACTAAACCAGCTGTTTTATGTCTTTCGGTCAACGGAGAGGAAACTGGTCAATGTTCTTCTGTTAGACTTTGCACTTTGTTCTGACCAATTGTTTTGAGCAACTCAGCTCAGGCACTGCAGCACCTAAAACACATGTGAGATTCTAGTTCTTGATTCATTCTACCTGTTTGCCATTCAACTGAGGTGCTCAAGGCTGACCCCATTTATAAAGCAATTCATCTTTTTTAGGGCACCTTTTTTTCTCCTACTATTTGAGGCTGAAAGGTCTTGGGAAAAATTAAGGTTCTTGTTTCTGCTCCCCAAACAGCATTAAAATGCAATGTTCTAAACCACAATGCATACACACACACACAAAAAAAAAAAGATAAAAAAAAAATCTGCAAGGTGAATAAAACAGGCAAGTATCCTAATCACTAGCCAGGCAGCAAATCCTCTTTGCTTTGTTTCCTTTGGTCCCATATCACTTGTTTTTGTGGTAGTATAATATGTTGTCTCAGCTTCACAAGGATGAGTAGAATGTGTTTTCTCTCCAAATACTCCACAGGCTAGTGGCAAGGGTGTTCTCCTGGTATGTTTATTTAATTTTGATTTGTGTCTTTTCAAGCTCTGGATACATTCCAATCACTACATTATTTGTGAACAGCCTCAACACTGAACTGAACTCTAGTCCTGATAAATCTCACATTTTGAGTTTATCTAGGAGTTGGGACAAGTACTTTACTACTTCAAGTTAGATAACAGAGAAACCTTGGGGCTACAGAAAGATCAGTATTTCTCAGAACGGGTATTTCCATATGGGCATCTGGTTAGGCATCAAGGAAATTAAGGCATAACGTTATGTGACTCGCTAAAGTACAAGGTACATAGCTTCCGAAAAAAGGCAGATAACACTGTTGTCCAGAAACTGCATGTTCTATGCACTTATTCTCAATTTAAGGCTCGACTGACCCAGAGAAGCTAACACAGTGAGAAAGGGACTTTCCATGGAATCATTAGATTAGCATACCAAAAGTGTTCCTATAATTTCATGTCACTACATTATTTGCAATAAGACTCATTCCTAGAAGACAAAAAGAAAGGAAGATTGAAAGAGCTGGAGTCTTGAGTTTTAAGGGATGTTAAGAAAGGTGAGTGCATATATATCCTATCCTAGATTTTTGAAAAAATTGAAATGAATCACAGGACTTTTAAGAAGCTGCAGAAGAAACAAACTGCAGAATACCTACACATAATATTCTTCTGGAAATTGCTATTTTAAGCATATCTAAGACGAAACAAATAATATTTCGTACTTACTACACTTTGCTAGCTTTGGTCGCATAGGAATTATTTTGCCTTTAAAGAGAGTTCACTATTGAGATTGATGAACAACAGAGATTCCCATCAGTGTTTCCCTATAAACACACAGCCATACTGGTCATCACTATCCTCCTCAAACTACAGCCTTTCATAGAGCAATATGAGTTTCACCAAAGAAACATTACAGTTTAAAGTTGCTTCATGTGGTATAAACTACATATGAACAGGATATTTATACAGTCACAAATCATCAGCTGTTCAGGGCAAAATTAATTCTTTTGTACACATAGGCATATCAGCAAATGCATTTTTAAAATATGTACATAAATTAGAAGAGCTTACTTTGACCACATAATTGAACCTTCTGATGTCCTGGATCGCACTTGAGAAGTCTAAGCGGTTAAAAGCTTCTCCCAAAGTGCAATAGCCATGTCTCTGAGAACAAAAATAAACACACTTTAAGTGGAAAGAAACAAAGGTAACATTGAGGAACATATTCAGAAAAAGCACTCTGCCATGCAACATATGCTTATGCACATCATACTCCCTGGAAATATAGCATATCTGGACTGAAAAGTTATTTGATTTCTCATAGAACAAATGAAATCAGATATGATATTTGGAATTAACAGGTATGTAAGGCAGTATTACTTGACAGCAAGGCCTTTAAATTCATCATAATCATGCAATCTGTAATCACTGGTATCTAAGTGTCCTGGGAATCTACTCCACTACTGCATGGCCACAACCCTCTCATGGCTGTCACACTCCCCATTTGCCTCAGCACAAGGCAGAGCTTATTTGTACAGCAGACTGAGCTTACAACCATAAGCATTAACTGACTGAGTTTATGCTCACATTTGAGAGTACAAACACAGATACTTGCTCCTGGGATTGGAAGGACAAATGGTCTCAATATCTAGACTTTATTTTCTCGGTGCTACAAGTTTAGGCACAATTCTTCCTAAGTAGTTAGAGCACGAGAAGTCGTGTTTGCTTTTGGTCCTTATGCACAGGTCCCTTAAACTGAAAAGCTTAAGTTTCTGAGGTTGTTGTGGAACTACTTAAGGTGGTAGTGGCAGCCTGAAACAACACAGGAACACTGAGTAAATTTAGAGCCATGAAGCCATGCAAGAGCCTTGGTGCAAATATAGCAAGGCTAAAAAAACCCTACAGCTGGTGGAAGAGGTACTTGCAGAGTGCTACCATGGCTTATCAACCCAGGGAAGGAAGGGGGATAAGTAATTATCTGAAGTTCATTCCTAGACAGTCCTCCTTGGTGAATTATGTGATAGCAAAAAGATGGCAGTACAACTTAACATTCCTTTTTGCAACTTCCCCTGGATGCATCACAGCAGACAGTTAACTATGCTCTGCAGAGTGATGGCAGTTACTGCCTATCAGTTAAGGACCAAATTCAGGATCATACTGCTTGCCCATCCAGTTAACATACCCCAGATCCAAGTACTGCACCCTTCACAGTATGCCCAACTTGGCTGGCTACTAGCAGTGAATTAATACTTGCAGACAAACTTTTGTTGAGATTTAAATATTTGTGGCTGTTTTCTGGCTAGACAGTTATCAAAAGGCCATGCTTAAACACATTAACATGAGAAGTCCCTTGAACAGCTGGAAGCACATTACTAAGAAGCTTCAGCTCTACCTTTCCCAACTTCTCATAATGACAGTTATTCAAAGAGCATCTCCTACTTCCTTTCAGCTACATCCCTGCATTTGTTTTGGTTTTCCTTATTCAGTGCTCTCCCACAGCATGTTTCTCATATTTCTTATCATGACCTTCCTCCTCTTCTCATTTTGTCCTAAAATTCAGTTTCCAGCTTGGCAAATAAGTTTCCTACTTGCAAGAAAGCCATTTCAAAATAAATTTACAACCTGTAAGGAAAACTTGACCCTCTGTAAATTATGTTTTAGATTAGCTTAAATTGTCACTGAATTTTTTGGGTGAAGCATGCTTTTTCCTTGCTACTTTTTCATTATGTTATTTAACTTTTAACTCTGAACTTTTGAATTTATACAAGGAATTACTTGAAAAAGATTAGTGATGAATTCTTTGTTTTGTTGTGTGTTTTTTTTTTTAAAAAAAACAACACAAACACAAAAAGGAAAAGCAAATGGTCAATTACTAGAAGACAACAGTAGTGACAAGAATAAGTGAATTTAGACATGAAAATATTTAGTCCAGTCTCTGAGCAGACAAGAAATCCAAGCAAGTAATCACATACCATTAATACACCAACTTCTAAGCAAGTAGCAAGGGGAACAGCTCCAAAATACAGGTTACAAGAGACAGCAATAAGTGATTTTAAGTAATTTGTATTTTGGCCTGAATGTAGTTTGAAAAACTGAGCTTAATCTTACCATTCAAAACACCATAATGACTACATTCCCTTCTTTCTTACCCTAAATTTGAGACAGTACAAAGAGCATACTTGAGACTTTTACAGACCAATGTAAATAACTACATCTATCACAAATGAAGACAGACCTGGGAAAGAAGGTTATGAATTTGGTGAAAGGCTATGTAATACCCTTCAGATGTAGAAGGGCAGCCTCCAGGCCACTGGCCTGCAAGGTGAGGTCTTCCAATGTTTCCTCTGTATAAGTACAGAGCTCTTTATAGTCCCTCACCTCTAAAACGCGAAGGCAACTTTGGCCTGTGTGTGTAGAGGTCATCACACTCACCTCCTTCCCTCTCTCCTGGCTGGCATTACTGCTGATGAAAGACATCCTGACAGTTCTTTCCACCCATCCCAGATAACCACAGAAATCAATACAAGAATGAAACTAAAACTTCAAGACAGTTTCTCTCTACATACAATAGGTATATTTTAACTCTTGGCTTTCCAAGAGGTCATTCCAAAATCTTTCATGTTCTCTTTACAGTTACATGGTACAGTTTGTATCCCAAAGTAGACAACTTTGTGGAATACAAAGGTCCTCTTTGTAAAGTTTGAAACTGAAGTTTTACTCACTTATATTCAAATTCACACAAAGGTTCCAAAATAGTGGCTGTCTGCCACTTTCTTTGGAGACATTACTCTAGCAATGCTTTTGGTTTTATTTTGGTGTCACACAATACAGGTAAGAGACAGATGGGCTTGGAGAAGTAGTGGAGAACTATTGTGGCTATCCTTGCAAGTTCTCACATCTCTGCCACAAATGACCCATGTAAGAGTCACTTTGATAGCTGCCTTTGCCTTACCACATGCAGGTGGACTGTCTTGCCAATGAAAAGAGCACTGAATATAATCCTTAAGACAACACTGCACAAGTATGTTGTTTTTTTGATTATTTTTTTTTTTAGTATATTATTTGTCCATTAAACAGCACACAGATCATAGGAACTGACACACAGCATGCAGGACTTACTTCCCTGGTGCTTTCTTTATGTACATAAATCCACTTTTCACGGTAAAAACCTAAAATAAAAATCAAAATGTAAGCAATTTTGGCTTCCACTTTAAGTAACACCTTCCAGAAAAACGGAACAAAACAGACCATCCACAACAAAATGCTTCATAAGATAGCAGAGGTGGTACACAGCTCTAATGTTTGGGTGTTGTTTTTTTCTTTTAAAGTTGTGTACTTCAAAAGAGCAAGGAAAATATAAATATATTTATTTATATTACTTTATTTTATAAATCAAACTGAAGAGTTGGCACACATTGGCAGATGTAGCACAACTTTTGTGAAGTGTGTACCAACAACAGTCAATTTTTCCTAACAAATCCCTGATATTTTTTTTTTCAAACAGGTTCCTTGGCTTTTAACATAGCAAAGCACCGAAGTGAGCAACATTTTTGTTCTGAACACTCCACCCCTCTAATTAATTTTATTCTGTGAAGGTGCTTGTTCTCCATCCACTTGGTTCAAGTCTTTGCAGAATGTTCCAGAGAATCAACAATACAAGATATACAGAGGCAAACAGGCAGACCTTCAGCTTTTAGAAGTCTAGTATGCATCAAATAAAAGCATGCTTTAACATACAGTCCCTTGAATCTTTTGAAATACTTCAGATCCAGACAAGCCTGAGGAAACTCACAGCTTTCTGCAAGTTACAATTTTGGGAATACCCAAATACAGATCATGTCAAGATCAAAGTATTAGAAACACCAAAAAGTTGCTTATCGACTTAATTTTTTTAACCTGCTTTACCAACTTTCCTACATTGGTAACTTTACTTGCTATCATACACATATGCACAGTTTAAAGTACAGGCGATCTTCTAAAAATGAAAACTGACAATAATGGCTTTCACGTTTTAGGCTTTTTTTTTTTTTTTTAAGAAATTCATACTGTCTTTACCAAGATCTATAGCTATTATAACATATTTATTTGTGAACTGATTCTAGCACTGTAACATTAATCAGAATTTGAATTAAGAAAAAATAGAACAGCTGCTGTGGTAAGCAGAAGCTTCCTTAAGCATACGGAAGTACCAAATCCAAAACTAGCCAACAAAACAAAACAGTGGTTAGTATCAGAAAATATTTATTATTCAGGAATTACTATTCTTAAATTAATTACCTTTGGATCTTTTGGCTTTTGTTGGTTTTTTTCCCCCAAACAACACAACACATCAGTGCCACAGTTCAATTAAGATGTATCGCTTCTGACACCAGAATTTGTTGCCAATACACAAGTAAACATAACTCAGGAGGCTACTCCATAGCTGAGTATAAATGAATAGCTATTATAAGATTTTGCTATTAGCTATTATAAGACTCTACAAAAGTCTTGTAAAATAGGTGAAAAAACACCCCAATCCAGCCTTACATTGTGAATCGGTGTTATTCCTAAAATGATCTTTTTTCCTTTTCTTGGCTGCAAACTCACAATCTTCAGTGCTGTATATTTCTTCATCTTCATCATCACCAGTTAAGATGCTGAAATAAACACATCTAATTAGAACAGCAGTCATTAAGTACTTAAGTTTAATACATCTTATAACTCTCTGCAATAAAGTCTGCCAGCTGGAAGAAAATAATCACGGTTTTAATGATGTTCCTCTACCTGAATGCCTACAACAACACATATCTTGAGAGAAACTATCTTACTCTTTTCTTCCTGGAGGGGGGTGTTAATTTTTATGCATTTACAAGTCTTTCTTTTAATAAATGCCTGAATCACAACACTGAACACAATTTAGGTGCCACAGTAATGTTTTAACAGTGATTTGTACAGCATCAAAAGCCACGTGGTTATTCCCCCTTTTTATTATTTTTTTAATCCAAATTTGCCAGATTAGTCTATCAACGTCAGTTTGAACTTCAAATTGCACCAGTATTATAAAACTGAATGACACCTTTTTATTCAAAACTAACCTGCACTTAGGCATTAAGTTGCAAAAATAAAATTTTATTAGTATGAGCTGGTAGCAATAAACGCTTCATATTTTCAGGCTTGAACCATCTGTTCAGGAAGATGACTAAACAACACTGTAGAAAATCTTTGGGTTTAATTGCTTTAATCAGTAAATGCTATCTCAAAGACAAGTCGAGAAGACTCAGAAATAGAAAGTTGTTTTCATCCTAGGCTTAAATCTTGAAAAAAGCTAGCATACCTCCACATTCAGACAGAGCTCTGTCAAAGGAGAGGGACTTAGCTCCTGTTTAACCATCAGAGGATAAAGACTCAACAACTTCAATATTCTATGCAACATTGCCAGATACGGTATCTGGTCAAACAGTTTAAAGAAAAGGAACTGACAAAAGTAGAATAGGAACTCTTGGAATGTTATGTAATCAAAGTAACTTCCCATCCATCAGGCTTTTACCCCCCTAAAGACAAATCCAAGAATTATCTTTTTAAACTCATTAAAATCAATAATTTAATTAAGATTTAGCATCATAATTGCACTACCACAACACATGAAAAGTTGCTGCAGAATCAGAAATAGAGCTCAAAGGTTCCAGACCTGAATTTATTATACTATCAAAAGAGACAAGACTAGAGAGATACAGCCTGACACTCCACAACACAAAGTTCAGGCAGAACAGAAACACTCCCATTCCCATTGAGGCAGTGCAATGGGGAGAGGACGGCAGGTGACATTCCTGAAGGCCCACTTTAGAACAGGAAGATTAATCTGGCAAGATTCCTGCTTTTGTTCCTGGAGAGGAAGTGTCCCTAGAAAGCAATTTAGGCCAGTAACATACCTGAAGTGATTTAAAGCCCACTCCATTCCCCAATATACACTTCCTCAAGCATCAGATAATTCCTTGCCTTAACTGACTTTCCACAAGCTGCCTTGATTGTTTAAGTTGAACAGGGCTATTTCAAACACATTTGACTAACATTCAAATTTACATGAATTCCAGGAATGTCACAGGTGATTTTGGAGAAAAGATGAATTTGACTTCTCACTGATATATTTTCTCATGTTCTGTCCCATTTCACGTGGAAAGCCTTTCCCTGCTGATCTGTAACCACCACCACAAACTTTGTTTCTTACTGAGAATGAAAGCAAGGGTCCCCACAGACATCAGAAGAACACTGGCACTTCCCCAGCAACTATTATGTTTCCTTCCAGAAATCTAGAGCTGCTTCTTAAGCAAAAAAGCTGCTCCGCCATTTCCTAAAGCAATCCCTATGCCCCCGCCCAAACACCAAGCTAAAATGCAAGAAACCAAACCAAGTGCCGTAAATGCCATATGGCGTAACAGAAGCCTTGATTTAATGCTTTTATCATAATACTGCACATGACATTGAAGTGTAACTAGAAAGCTTTAAATACACACGTAATACTGCCAATTTGCAGCTATTCTTACTTTGTCTTAATGATGCGCTTCTTAAAAGAAAATAATTTTCTAAAGGTTCTGAACACAAAGTACCTGGTTGCCCTTAGAACTACCATACCCTACATAAAGTACGCAAGAACTTCAGCTTTTTCAAAAAAGTACTTCCATAGCAGTATTTAAATAACCTCTTGGGTATGACACTTAAAATGCTGGAAAACTTGACAAGGATACCTGAACTCCAACTATTCTTCCTCAGTCCCTTTGCTTCTTTTCTCAGGGAGGAAGGAATGCCCTCAAGATGTGCAGTTACCTACAGAGCCAGGCTGAGTGTTGTTCAAAGAGATTCAAAGGCATTTACCACTTGACCATGCATGGAAAACCCTAAGGGAAGTGCCTGCACCAAATAATATTGCAATGCATCTGTCAGACGCCAAAATAATTTGAGATTCAAATCCAAGTACTTCTATCCAGTGTGAAACCCACTCTTTCAAACACCATATCTCACTTAAAGAATTAGACAAGAGACAATGCAGACTCAAATGACTACCCTCCTTGCCCAAGTAGTTCATATGAGCCTAACACACACACACAAAAAGGAATATCCCCACCATGAAAGTTGTACTAGAGTCATCTGATTCTTCCTTTTACTTCAAAAGGAAAGCCTAAGACAGCTTTACTCCTGAATTGCAGGCTGTTGAGGGATATTTCCATACAATCCTGTAAGGTAGTGCTGTTCTCTCTCTCCCACCCAGCTTCAAGGACAGTATGATGGCACTAGAAATATGTATCTATGCTAGAATTTATAGGTAGAAATTGTAGTCGTAGACACATTCATCCCATGGAGCTTGACTGAGCACTACCACAACCACACTTCCAGCTACCGTGTACCTTGAATACAAAGCAATATGCCCTTATAAAATAACATTAATTATGCAAATGATTAAGAGCTACACAGAACTGAGAGTCTAATTTTTTTCCATCCCAGTTTCCATAAATGGAATTAAAGTGCAACTGTTAAAACGTTATTCCAAATCATTTAAGTTGTTCCTGCACAAGTTACTCTTTGTTCAAGGACAGTTATCATTAGGTCCACTATTTTTGACTAATTTATTAACTGGATTCACCAAGGTACTGGATGACTACTGAATAAGGTAGAAAAAGTTCTATTGTAATAAAAAACATTCTTTAATTTAGGTCTTGAAAGTTTATTTCAGAATCTGTTTGTGAGTAGATCTTTTGTAATTTCTGAAAGGAACGTATTTATAATTAATAAAAGAAAGCTTGGCAAGTAACTCTATCTGTACTTTATCTCACAGAACATAATACATGTAATAGTAAACAGGTTTTCAGCCAACTACACGGTTCAAATTTCTTTTTTTAAAGGAAAACTGCTGTAATTGCTCCCTGAAAGACAAAAGTCCAGTATCACACTTAGAACAGATTACTACAGATTATTTTGCTGAGCAATATTATTTAAATAAGTGAAAATAAACCAACCCCTTCTAGGACAGCCAGACTGGTCATCATCACAGGGCGATTTAAAAAGAAACAAGTACTTACATATGTTTACTAGATGCTTCTTCCACAAGGAATGAAGCATTTTATGAAGCCTCACCCTTACTGAGTGCTGTATCATGTTAACAGATATCCCAAACTGAGCTATCTATTCAATATGCACAAGTAATTGTTTCCACATAGCTTAAGATTCTTTACTGCAAGGGTGGCGAGACACTAGAACAAGTTGCCAGGCAAAGATGTGGGTGCTCCATCCAGGGCAGTGTTCAAGGCCAGGCTGCATGAGGCTTTGAACAACCTAGTCTAGTGGAAAGTGTCCCTGCTCAGAGCAGAGGGGCTGGAATTAGATGATCTTTAAGGTCCTTTCCAACCTTTCTAAGAGAGTACAATAAGCCAACCATCAAGACACAATATACTGCTATAGTTCGCTATGAAACACCACACATGAGACAGAAGAACTCCATGCCTGGGTACATGCTGGGTACAGACTGGATGGGAAGCAGTTTGGCAGAGAAGCCAAATGTGGATAAGAAGCTGAACACAGGTCAGCAGCGTGCCTTTGTGTTGTAAAAAGCCAACTGTACCCTGACCTGAGTTAAAAAAAAATAATCGTTCCCCTTTATTTGACTTGAGAAGCTGCAACTGGAGTACTGGCACTGTGTCTAGTTTGAGGGTCCCCAATACCATAAAAATACTGGCATACTGGAATGAGTCCAATGTGGTGATTAGGTACTGGAGCATATGATGTATGAGGGTAAGAGAATTGAGCTTGTTCATTTAAGAGCTGGTGGTGGAGGGAAATCTGATTACTGGTAATATCTAACACAAGGGTATGAAGAAGACAGAGCAAGGCTGTAAGGTTAGAGGAGGTGGGCAGTATTTAGTCAAGTGGGAACAGAGACACAATCTGTGATAAGAACAATTTGTATTAGATTGGGGAGGAGGGGGGAGGGATGGGAAGTGAACACACACACACAATAAATAAATAAAAAAAAAATTAAAAAATCACAGTAAGGGTATTGGAAGAAAAGCCCAGAGAAGAATCTCCCTTCCTGGAAATGCAAAAAGCTTAGCTGGGCAAAGTCCTGAACAATCCAGCTGGAGTTGGCCCAGCTTTGAGCATGCATTTGGACCAGATAAGATAACCCACAGAGATAAATTCCACATTAATAAGTTCTATAATATTGTACAAACAGACCTTAATTGCTGTTTAACACCAAAGGTTAAGTCACAGCTCCAAAGTTCCAATTGTAGTGAAATTATTCCCACATAGTGCTGCTTTGCCAAGAAGTACCAACTTGAATTCTGTTGTTTGAGTTTGGACAAGATACATTTTTAACCAAATAGACATGAGCAGAATGAAAAAAAAAATAAAAAATCGGGCTACAGAATATGGTGTGGTTTCTCTTCTCTAAGTAGGAGATGTGCAAGATGAAATTGAGGAAGTGGGGAATTGCTACAGACGAGGGCATCTGCTGCGGACTAGGTTGGTCCCCAAGTCTGAAATTCTAACGGATTGGCAAGTTAGCCTAAGAAACCCAAATTATGAAACACCTCAGATTTAATTAAAACTAACCCCGCCAAAGCACTTCATGGTGAGTCCCTTCAAATTAACATACCTATTTTAGTCCTGAACTTTTACACTCATCTTCCCAAAGCCTGCCGATTTAGATCTCTTTCTAGCAAGACAACTCCAGGAGTTCAGTGTTAAGTTATTTCAAGATTAAGGGGGAAAAAAACCCCAACCCACCAGCATTTTTGCTTGAAGAAGCAATAAAAATGCCCTACCTTGTTCTCTGGAGGAAAGCTAACTGTATCTCAACATACAATTACTATCAGAAAACCAAAAGTCTTAATGATATTCACAAAACCAATTATAATTTATGTCATACTTGCCAAACAATATTCATGAAAGCAAGCTACAAAATATAAATATTTAGGAACTGTGCAAATAGCTATATAAATTAGATTTCCTTTCATTTTCCATCTATACTATTAAAGACACGTGGAACATGGAAGAAAAGTTGGTGGTTTTTTTTTCCAGAGATATTTAAGACAACTTATATGTTGGAGGCGTACTGAACACTTCCAGACAAACTCAGCCTTTTGTATTCACACCAATATTATTTGGACTTCTTTTTTCACACAGTCTGACCAGTGACAGATAAACTCAAAAAGAAAAGAGGCATGAAGGAAAGTGTAGGTCAAGACAAACCTAATAATAACTCTTCAGTGCTTGATAACTTTTTTGATGTTTATTCCACATATTTAGAAAGCACAGGTGTACGAATACAGCATGTGCTAGCTTGCCAGTAAACTCCCCCTAAATCAGATCACTTACTGTATCATGTACTGGAAAACACTCAACGGTCCCTTTTCTCATTATGAGCACATTATGTTGGAATTTATGACCAAGAATGCTATCCCTGAGAATTACTTCTTCCTGGAGAAAGCAAGTAGAAATTTATTTGGACAAAGCTATTTATATCATACCAGTCTGTGGACATCTGTCACAAGTACTACTTTATTTAACTAATATCTTTCTCACTTGTTCTACAGAAGCACACATTCATATATTGTGTTAGGGAATACCATGAAACTACCATTTCTTGTTTATTTGGAGCAAAACTATTTTATGACTGCCATAAACAGTCCTAATCCAACATGCCATTTTAATATGCCTCTTGCACCACAGTTTATAAACATCACTTCTATCTTTAAACAGTATTTAACAGGGGCTTTGCTTGTTGCTGCTTTTAATTTTGTTTTTTAAAAGACACACAACATACAGAGGCATCTGTCTGCCTAAAATAAGCAACTTGTGAAGCAGTGACAAAAAGACAGTCTCCAGGAGGGTCTCCTGTCTGCCTAACTAAACAGAACACACGGTTGCATTTCTATACTTCTAGCATACGCTGATGATATGATCTGCAACAAAAACTCACAGCGTGAATGGAAATTAAGTCAATCTTTGGCTTCCCACCTACTATTAACTCATGCAGAATCAGTGATTTTATTTTTTTTTCCTTAACTTACACAGCGTGACTGATATTATTCAGCTGATTATTCCCATCCTCAAGTGCAGGACTGAAGGGTTCACATCGCTTCCATCCATCTTCTGTTTTAACCCATCTCCATCCAGGAGACCTCCAGTCTTGGCCCAGAAATGGCATGGTTTCTCTATAAACAGCAAGATGATGGTTTGCATTATTTTTCTTTTTTTTTTTTTCATTATGAAAAGTTGCAAGTCTTCTTGTCATTATTTCAATTTTAACCTTACAAAACCCCAGGAAGGAGATGATATCACAAGGAGAAAAACTGTATCCTGTGTAATCTGCTTTGCCACAAACAGATTACTGATTTAGAGACCTGACTGATAAATGATCATTAAAGAGTTTGACAGGCCATAAAAATCACCATTGCTCCTTTTATTTTTCCTAGGGCTTATACAAACTGAGTTTGTGCTACACTGTATAGTGAAGTTTCAGTAAAAGAATTTCCATTTTCTCAAATATTTTTTGTGGTTGTTGAGGGTCACCTCCCACGGTAAGCTATTAGCTGGATATCAGGACAAATGGAGACTGCAACAT
Organism: Pedionomus torquatus; assembly: GCA_013398155.1. Taxonomy (NCBI): domain Eukaryota; kingdom Metazoa; phylum Chordata; class Aves; order Charadriiformes; family Pedionomidae; genus Pedionomus; species Pedionomus torquatus. Next base: position 311,821 of record VZRU01008042.1, read on the forward strand.
GAAGTCAATTGTGAAACATCTCCTGAAATTCCTACAAGCAGTTGCAAGTCATCACAGGTACGTAATTCAAACAGTGTTCTGCTACTCTTTTTCAAAAGGGAGATTCACTTCTGACACATTAGTAAGAATTCGAACAAAATGGTTTTCTACACTTTGAAGACTCTGACCTTGCTAGCTTTTGCCCTCTTCCAATTCATCATGCATACACGTTGATCCTTATTTTAACTCAAGATTTCACATGCAAGCTATACAGGGAAAACAGCATTATTGCATTTGAAACGTATGTTAATATATAACACCAAAAGCTTTTTTCCTAACAAGTAGGTATTTTCTAATATTTTTTTGAAAAAATTAGGCCACGCGTCAAACATCACTATGAATTTATTTATCCATTTGTACTCTTGACCAGCATCTGCCCAATATACTAGTTAGAACAGGAGAAAGCACAGATGCATAAAAAACCTGAAGAAATACGAGTGAGCCAGTTTTGTCTTTTTTTTTTTTAAATTAAAAAACCACACATCACACAAAAACTAAGTGTATTGTCTAGCCTCAGCACTGACTAAAGTCCCCTTCCTACTCATAACTCAGCCTTCCTCTGGACTTAACGGAAATCTTTTTCAAAATTTACCACATCCTTTCCTCCAGCCACCACAAATTCTATTGATGCCTATCAGATTTCCAATCTTTCTAGTCCTCCCTAGGAGCAACACAAACCATAATATACTTTTCCATCCCTCAAAGTGTTTAGAATTCCTCTTATTCAGGCTGAAATTAAGGCCTCTTGGCTTTATGATACAACTGCTTAAATTGTTGGTGCTTGTGAGTGCCTTTCAGAATACCATTGGTTAAAGTATTTTTACTCCTGCCAAGATAAGCAGAATTTACCTGAAAATTTTTTTCAGATCACCAAAAGAGACTCATAAAACAGCAGACAGCAAGTCAAAAACATCATCTTAGACAAACATAAAACAAAAGTTTTTGAACTATGTCTAGAGATAAAGAGCTCACAATCAGCAGCTCTGATATAAAAATAGAACACTGTTGTAGGTGCACATCATTACTCAAAAATTAAAAGCTAGAGAGAGTTCAGAACTACAGAGATCATTAGAGGCTGAACAAGATAACTTGAAAAAAATATTTAAAATACTTCAAGAATACTTACATTGATAAAGAATTGTTGGGAAAAGGAAGTGAAAATACTGAGATCACATACTTGCAGCAAGGCAGGATCACACATTGTTAGAAGTTAACAGGATAAGTTACAAAAATAAAAGGATTAAATAAATGAAAAACTTTCTGAAAACAATACAACATGGGAGTAATTTGTTGAAGTGGATGAAAGCAGCTGAAGTCCAAGGCTAAGAAGAGGATGCTTAGTGTGCTTTGCAAAGTCTTAAACGTTATGGAAAAAAAAATCCTGTGGTTTCAAGGTATCAGGCCACCAGTTTAAATGCCATGTATAACCTCCTCCTTGGAGCCTGCACTGGCGTTTAAAATGACATGCTTCAATAGTTACATGCTCTAGACCAGACTACTTGGCAGATCTCCACAACCTGAGAGGTGAGGATCTTTCCTTGCAAGGCTTCAATATAGAACAAATTTTCTGCCACCATTCCTCAAAAAAATTCCATTGTTTTCAAAGTAACAATGGTATTAGGAAGCGCACACACACCAAAGACTAGTAATGTCTGCTCCAGAAACCCTGGAAAATTATGCCAAAATTATGACAAAAAGCTCAGAGGCATGAATCATTTCTGTATATGTATGATATATTCAGCACATTATCTTTCTAGGAGGAAAAAAAAAAGCTATTAGAAAAATCAGATTACTTTAACTTCTTTAAAATTACTTAAACATTTGTGGAAGATTACAAGAAGTCAGTATTTCTGTGAGGTTGGTACACGTTGACCTAATTTTTTTCCCAAAGAAGCAGATATTCTTAGTCCAAGACATAGTTTCACTATTGCACCAGCTAAGAGTGCATCCACCAGTAGCAATTCCACAAAGTGACCTCGACTCATGCTCAAAAGTTGTAACTCATGAAGTCAGAAGCGTAGAAGTATTCTTTTTAGTAAATGCGCACATACAACCAGAAAAAAACCCCACTCGCTTCTCAATTCCTGTAGGATTCAACTATATTTTTACTGTTGCTCAGAAGTTAGCGACCAAGTTTTAAGAAGCTGCAGTGCATCACGAACATCCCTCCCACATAAGAAGTGGTTATCAAGTATGACTGACTGCCTGGACAGGTAAGAAAGTTCATACTTTCGCTCTGCTTCCACTCAGACTTTGCTTCCCAGCACAGCATTGCACTAAAGCATCTTGGTGGTTTCCAGACCAGAACTTGCTTTCAGTAGTTCCAGCATACTCCGTGTATTCTCTTATATACATAAGATATACTTATCTTCAGTAATAACAAGCAGCTGTTTACTTGTTAGAACTTTCACCACATGAAAAGATGAATTTTCTAGACTTGGACTTTGGGGACAGCGTTCTTTAAAGCAAAAAAGGACTGGGAAAGGAAGGTGGTCATTATCTAACAAACATTTAAGACAAGACAGCAGCTGCATATAACTCTTTCCTGAAAACTATTAAGACCAAGAGTTCTTCACGTTGCATCATACACCTTTTCTGCAGGAAAGCAGGAAAAAAGGACTAAGGAAACAAGAACCACCAGAAAGAAGCACAGAAGAGGAGGGCTGCATATGCTGAATTAGTATATAGCTTGAAATGACAAGAACTGCTCCAGCCTTCCTTGCCCTTTAAGGGAGTTGGGCTTTCCATGAGATATGTAACTCACCACATCAGCAAAAAACACTGCAAAATCATTCAGAATTGGAGCAACTATTACTCAGCCATGGTACTAGAGACGTCTTCTGTATATATAGACATAATACATCATTATGACCCTAACCATTCTTGTTATTCAGACTGTTGCCAACATGATTAGAACAGCTAAGGTTCTCCTGTTTCCTAATAATCTAACAGCACAACGATCTCCTCCTTTAGCAGACTAACAAAGTCTCTTCAGGAACTCCACTTTCAATAGAAACTGCTACTTGACGCTCTCACTACTGGCAGATTACTTCCAGACTAACTTCTTCTAGGAAGTTAGCCCAGTCAACCTCTGTGACTAAGAGGTCAGAGTCTGCTTATCAACTTCATGCAGTCCCATGCTTTTTCATACCAAGTGACTGTCTCAAGTCTCAACCTGCTATAAAACTACAATTCACAGTTCTTCAGCTTTTTCTAGCTTTCCTCTAGTCCACCACAATTTGGATTGTTATTACAACCATTTTAGTGCATCCAGGACATGCGGTCCGGTTCCCAAGAGGCATAAATGCTCTTCCTCTTCAACTGAGCTGCCTACCCTAGGCCTCTTCCCTCCAGCCTGCTGTCATCCCAGCCTTCGCTTCATCCAGTTCTTCCATCCTCATGTAGTCCATCAAGATTCCAGCACTCCACTCCTCAAAGTAAGCTGCAGACACATCTCGCCGAGCTGCATCCATGCCACCCCTCCTTCCTTCCTAGCCCCAGACCCATCTGCCTCTGCCCATCTCCCCCCTAACGCTTCATCCCAAACTACTCTGGCTCCACACACCCATAAGACGGCCTCCAACCCCTCAAACCACACCTGCCCGTTCTCTCCACACTCTGCCTCAAAACCCCGGGTCCACGGGCTTCGTATGCACAGTCACAACACCCCTCCCCGTCTCATCTGTGCTCCCGGCCCCTCATAACCGGGCCCCTATCGGTCCCCTCCCCATCTCACACATCGGGATTCCCAGCCCCCTTCACTGCCCGGCCACGGCCCGCAACCCCCA
>VZRU01008042.1:315978-329724 GCA_013398155.1 Pedionomus torquatus
GGCGGGGTCAGCGGCAGGGGCGGGGCACGTGAGGGGGGAGCGAGGCGCACGTGTCAATGTTTTGGTCGGCGGAGGGCGGGGCTGAGGAGGGGCGGGCGGCCTCGCGAAGCCGCGGAGGGTGTGTGTGCACCGCCGTGGCGGTGATGCGGCTGGTCCTTCCGCCATGCCGGGTGTTGCCAGTATTTTCATAATATAAGGGCAGGAGTCCGTGTGCAAGTGTGTCCAGCCTAGTCCTGTGTGGGCAGGGAGGGTTTTAAGCCACGGCAGGGTCTTCAGGGAAGGGCGGTTCGTGCTGCTTGTCCTGTACTTTGGTGCTTAAGCCCGTTGACTGTTCCCGCTGCGTTCCAAGCAGAAGCGACTGTCTTGGAGATAATCGGGTTCCCATGAGTTGTGTGAAAACAGGTGGCTGGAGGAAGACCCCAGCACCGCTCTGGTAAGGACAGGCTGAGAGAGTTGGTGGTGGAGGAGAGAAAGCTCCAGGGAGACCTTTTTGTGGCTGTTCAGCACCTAAAGGGAACCTGCAGGAAGGATGGGGACGAGCTGCTTAGCGGTGTCTGTTGGGACAGGAGAAGCAGTAATGGTTTTGAACTAAAAGAAGGAAGATTCAGACTACATAGAGGGAAGAATTTATTTATGATGAGGGTGGTAAAACACTTGGCACAGATTGCCCAGAGAGGTGGTAGACGCCTTATCCCTGGAAGCACTCCAGGTCAGGTTGGACGAGGCTTTGACCTACCTGATCTAAGTGAAGGTGTTCCAGCTCATTGCAGGGATTGGACTAGATGAGCTTTAAAGGTCCCTTCCAAATGAAGCTATTCTATGATCCTATGGACTTAGGGCTGCAGGATGTAGGGAGAGCAGGAGGGATTCAGGTGCCTGGACATGGTTGATGAGTGGGGGTCGATACCCTGGCTGGCTGCAGTGCATGTACATCATCCCTAGGCAAGGCATGTTTTCTTTTGATGGCTTAAAGGTGTTACATAAGGGTTGGAGCTACACTAGGCTTATATGGGTAAAGGAAGAATTTTGGGGAAGCCTTTGGGCTTGAAAATGTTACATGAGTAATTCTTTCAAACCAGCAAATTCAGAGAGATTTCCCATGGAAACAATAGTTATTATCTTGAGAGTCCCAGGTTCCTACTTAGGAAATATTCAGTCATCTGGAGGATCCAGGTTCTAAGGCTGAGAAATTTCTTTTAAAATATTTTTTATGTGTACTACATGTCTGTTAAAACAGTGCAAATGAAAAGATGATGTTAATTTAGAGGGGATTTGAAACATTAAAATAGCATAGTGGAACATAGAAACTTTTAAGGCAATTCTAGTCAACAATGAGCAACTCACAGTTCTTGACAATTGTAATGAAGTTTTCCCTATTCTGTTTCAGACATTCTTCATAAAGTTCTATGTGAATTTTTCAATTCTGTTGTCATAGTCTTCATCTAGACCTTCTCTATTATGTTTTATTTAATACCAAAACAGTTCAAACCTTCACAGTGGAAACTGAACAAACTGGTCTGTGGTGTGACTGTTACTGGTTTTGATTATTTCAGAGATGTAAAGTGAAGGTTGCAATAAACCCAGATCATCTCCTGTTTGCAAATGGGATGGTTGCCCTTCTTGCTGATAGTAGGTCCATGTGAGTAGTACAGATGAGACACTCTAGATCATTGCCACTTAAACAGGAAATTAGGACAGCTAAATGAAATGGCAAATTCAAGCTTTCAAATTTCTTTCCTATAAAGCTGTTTAAATTATTATTTCTATTTAATAAGCTACAGCAAAGACAAATTCTGTATATGAGCTTGTGCTGATAGAAAGCCAAACTATGTTGCTTTTAAGTTACTTTGCTTGTAAAGCCTGAGACATAATTAGAAACAAAATAAATGTTGTTGTTTAGGGTTGCTTAGGATAACCTCATGGAGAAGGTGAAGCAATTTTTCATCAATATTTGTATTTCCTGAACTACCTGGTTTGGAAATATGCATCACAAGTTAGGATTCTTTTTCAATTTTTCTTAGAAACCATCTGAAAATAAGGGTTGTGATAGGTGCAAATGGCCTTCTTTCCCTTGGGAGAGACATTTTTATTTTGCTGAGCAATCTCTGTGTATTTCAAAGAATAGAATAGTTATGCCAAATAATACCACAGCCTGATTCAGTTACTTAGCAACACAATGCTAACAAAAAGAAACAGGGAAGTGTTGCAGCAGAAGGGAATTCATAACAATAATGAAGACAGAAGTCATATTATTTTATAGGTAAAACAAAACTGGAAAAGAACACATAACCCAAGCAGTTGTAATTTTTCCAAGGACTCAGTTGCTTATAGTTTCATTTTTTTGGGAAAGCTTCCAACCTATAAAACAGCAAAAAGCTTGGACAAAAGCGTCATTTTCCTAAATATTATTTAATGTACGATTTCAGGTACATTACACAGTTCTTCAGAAGAAGCTTCTTTTGTTGGCATCATTGTTTTCTAAAATGTTATCATCAGTACCACCAAAACAAGAGGTAATGCTGCTCTCCCTTTATTGCATTTATTACTCTTGCCAAATTATGAGAAGGTAAATTTTTAATTACGTTAGGATGGATAAGAGATCACCTTCTTTGCTGATGGCTTGGCTGCTGGGACTCAGGACCAGCTCAGAGGTGGTGCAGCCCAGGGCAGAACCCTGCCCTGTGGAACAGTGGAGAGAGGTCCTGACAGCACTGTGGGGAACCGGCCTGGCCATGTAACCTGCTGAGCTGTGCCCCAGCCTAGACCTGCAGGCTGACTTCTCAGCTTGACCTTGGACCTGCCTCACCACTTGCCTAATGATCTGACTCTTGGTTGAACCTGGCCACCATCTGTGAGCCTGCCCTCATCTGCTGAAACAGGCCCTGGCTGTTGAAACCCCTACCTTGCCAGCCCCAGGGTCCCTCTCAGCCCCCCACCTCACAGGGGTGTGATGTAATCACGGAATCACAGAATTGTAAAGCTTGGAAGGGACCTTCAAAGATGACCTAGTCCGACCACCTGCCAAAGCAGGTTCATGTAGAGCAGGCTGGACAGGAATGCATCCAGATGGGTTTTGGGTATCTCCAGAGAAGGACACTCCACAACCTCTCTGGGCAGCGAGTTCCAGTGCTTTGTCACCTTCAAAGTAAAGAATTTTTTCCTCACGTTGAGATGGAATTTCCTTTGCTCCAGCTTGAGCCCATTGCCCCTTGTCCTGTCACCGGGCACTGCTGAGAAAGGTCAGAAAATTGCTCTCTGAAGACCATTGGGAATGGAAAGCCTTTATGAAAATAAATGTCTTATATGAGCTTTGTGAAAAAAAAAAAATAATTCACAGATATATAGAAGGTTATTAACAGTTACATGCAAAAATGTAATTGTTTTCAGCAAAGCGTCACAAATCAGTGTTGGAAGTAGCATTTTAATACGAAAGATGCTTTATTTTATAATAATTTGCTGTTGAATGTAAACCCATATTTATCTTGGTTAGAATAAAAACTATGTAGCGTAGGGCAAAGACTGTTGAAAACTAATAATTATTCTAGAGAAAAAAAAATGGTAACAGTTTGCTGGGAAATAACATTAAGGAAGAAATAAAAGAAATTTCAGTGTTGCAGTGAAAAACATGATTTTAGTTAAACTCCAGAGAAACAATCTGAAAAACAGCATGTACTGTACCTTGAAACAAATTTTTAATTGAAAGCACTGGGACACCAATAGAAATTACAGTTTTTGATCAATGACAGGTTGGATACTGCAACTAACTCCTTTGCAGTGAGGGAAATGTGAGGTGAAAATCGTGTTTTGGCAAAGAAATCTTCATTTCTCAAAAATGATTATCTTTGATTGTATAAGAGAGAGAGACAACTAAGAAAGGAAATTACTTTAGGGATTTGCTGTATGGAGTGGAATTTCATGGCAGTTCAAGCTTTAGAAATTGGTAAGAAATTACTTAGATGGTGAGGTTCATTGCTTTTATGCTAACAAAGGATGGTGAGAAATTTTCTAACCCTCTACTTGGAACCTTTAATCAGAAAAAACAATTCTTACAAGTGTACTTCTAAGACAATATTGTAGTAATTCTACATTCTACAATGTTGTAGTAATTAAAATACATACAAAATTAATCTATAAATGAGATACCTAGCTGCTATAGGAGAGAGATTCTCTCTCCTTTTCCACTCTTCTTTCTCTTCACTTTTCCCATAGGAAGAATTGGAACAATCTAGTTAATTTTAAAGAGATGCTTAATTAGTATATGAAGGGGGCTATATGATGTAGTTTAATCTGATTGTAGGGAACTCGGTGAAAAGTACTAGAGATATCAGGAAGGCTAAGAAAAGTATTAAACTATTAGTTTACTGTTCTACAAAGTGATCTGCATTAGTATTTACTAAAATGCTCAGCTAAAGTAGATGGCTAACAGAACTGCTGGCTGCAAAGGTAGGTTTCCAGAGGAAGACAGACATAGAGAAAAATAGGGGGTTTCAGAGAAAGAGAAAGATTAGCTAGAGTGTATTTAGAGAAATCAGATGTACATCCATTTGGCTGGACATGATAAGTTGAGTTACTTTGTAAGCAACGTAAAGATGCCAGCAACTATGTAGAAAACGTATGGAGGATTGGAGAAGTATGGCAGAACTACAAAAGTGCAAATACAGTGTCTATTTATGAAAAAAAAAAAAAGGAAACAAGAAATCATAATTTGTAAATTTAACTTCTGGTGGAAAAATCTGGAAATAACATGATCTCTTCTATGAACTGGAAATATGGTACAGACTCTATGTGTGGTAGGCAGTAGGAAACTGGCAGGATCTCTAAGAATGCAAAAAGTTCTGCTAAGAATTAAAAATGACCTTGGAGTAGCTGTCTGAAAAACATAATGAAATTCCCTACAGACCTTCTTTTGTATATCTGCTCCTAATTAAAACATCTGTCCATAGGATGCTGTGTCGCATCTAGCTATGCCTCTGATAAAATGAGTGTTTAATGGAATCACATAAAACCAAACTAAATTACTAGTGCTATCGGTAACTGCCTTTATCTCAACAGCAGAAGCTGTATTTGATATAACAGTAACGTTATTTGGGTAAACCAAATAATTCAGGAAATAAAAAAGAAAACATTTTGAAGAAAAAAAAAATACTGAACTTTCCTTAGCTTTCGCTTATACAAGTAATGCACCCTGAAATAATAGTTGTGTTAGCCAGCTTATATTGTCTTGCTTATGGTACTGTGAGAACAGAATCAGGCTCTCATATTTATCAAAAATGGAAGCCAACAAACACATTTTAATCTAAATGTTTCATCTCCATGAGGTGCAGAATCCTAACTTAAGATAATTCAAGGTAAAAATGAATGTATTCTTGGTTTATACATACACTCAGTTACTGCACTTTAGCTCAGTGCTTGTCACGGGTGGACGTTGTGATGGCCAAGGCCCGAGCAGGGGCTGGGCGGGGGAAAAGAGGGGAAAACCAGGGAGAGCACACCGCCACACAGCTGGCAAAGAAATGTGGTTCTGGCTTCCTAAATGTCCTGTTCCAGATTTACTTTCTGAAGTGAACTGCAGATGCATAGTAAGGAAAGAGAAAAGGTCTTATACAATAAAAAATCTGATTGAAGACCCTGAAAGTCAGCATGTCTTTCCACTGATATAGCAGACTCCAGAGAAATTTCTAAAACTATTTCTTACTTCAACTACTTTGGTCCTATACCTTTTTTATTTGGGGGGAATAATCACATGAAGAGCACAGGAGCATTGTAAATTCTGCTGGTGTATATGTCTGTTTCTGTGCGATCCAGGCTTTGCCCTAATGTTCCTTTTTTTTATTACAAACGTAGTTAGTATCATGGATTATATTTATTACCTCATTATAAGATTTAAAACAAGAACAAAATTGTGTGACTTTTTGACAAAAACTGTTGTTTTAGCAGTTCTGGGGCATTGAGTCATTGTAGGCATTTGTGTATCAGATTGGGTTTTAATGGGTACTTTCTTTGAGATGTGTTATGGCTGCCATTAATTGTATCTATTAATCTTCCTGTCACTGTTTATGCTTTCATCCCTTTCAGGTGTCCTGTAATGACTTTGAAACCTCGCATTTTCACTTTCTCATTTCCCAGGAGGTTCTGAGTTATGATGGTTTTCTCTTCAAAGCCATTGTTCATTCTTAAACTCGGGTTGTTCATGGCTTTGGCCAGAGGGAGTCACTGTGATATTTAAAATGTACTACCTCCTCACAGCAGCTGGAAATCAGTGCTTTTATCAAGTCTTTGTGCACATGTAAGCCTGCTTTTTCTGATAAATGAATTGTGGTTATAAATAACATAATGTTGTTTGTTTTAAACAGAATAATTTGCAGTGCTACTGAAGGAGAGTGGTACCAATGGATTATCAATCTAACCCAGAGAAACAGCAAGCAAACTGACAAAGCCTTTGGTTGGGAAAGTATTAGGGTGACGTGGTTCACAATAATTTTATCCTTTCTTGGAAAGATGTGAAGATAGGTGAGTCTAATGAGTGAAGTAAAAACCTGAAGATTGACTATTATAGAAGCTGCTTTATAATATATGCTCCATATATTGTATATTGACAGCTAATTTAACTACTCAAAAATCTATCAGAGATTAGCATGTGATCAGTAATTCTATACCCTAGTTTTACTAGTCCTTGTGATTAGTAATCCTATGTGATCTGAGGTTGTAAATATTCCCCTTTGGAAGCATGAAACAGAGGAAGTCTTAAAAAGTAATATATTTTGTGAAATAGGAGCACAATATACTTTTATGATTCTTATTCATAGTATTGCTCACCATGTAATTACAATCCCTAAATTCCCATTTCCTACTGGAGGATCTGAAATGGTAGCTTTTATTGTTATTGTGAGTTTGTCCAGTAAAGCTTTATGGGTTGAACTTCCCGCATTTGGTTATTTGTTCTTCGCTTGCTGTGTTAAATTGAACTTGACTTTGTATGACAGCCTTCCTTAAGTGCCATCCAAGCCCCAAGGGAGTCAAGGAGGATTTTGACCTTTGCTTCAAAGGAAATGAATCAGGGTTGTTTATACAGAAGAAAAACAACTGTATATATGCAATTATGGCTCTAGACTTTAAAGTTAAATTCAGTGCCAGTCTAGCATAAAACCAGTCAAATTTCAGGTTTGGTTTCCTGGTAGTATGGTGTGGTTGGTTGTTTGGTGGTTTTTTGTTGGTTTTTTTTTTTTTTTTTTTTTTTTTTCCTTATTTTGCCTTGTAAGAAGGAAGAAACAAAAGCAGTATTTTCTTCGGTCACAAATAGGTTTCTGCAAAGCTCTCAGGACTATTCTGCTACACAGAGCAAGACTTCTTGGCAGTCTGTTTATCCAGTTCTGAGCTAGTTTTAGAACTATTAATTCTGAGTGTACATTTCTTTACATGTTTATTGGAAACTTTGATTATGATTTTATCAGTATTTAAAATACAAAATCTATGGAAAAGGATAGGAAATTTTAGAAAACTGTTAAGGGCCCTGTGTGTAGCAAAATTCTTTTTCCTGATTCATTTTGGTGTGAAAAGGGGGATTATAATGAAACCAACCACAGTCATTTTCAGAAGCACATAGGGCCAGAAGACATGTAGATTTCATTCACTCATTATTTGAACACAAGCAATATGCAAAGAATTAAATAATTAAAAAAACCTATTAAGATAAAGCTGATTCACTAAAACCCATATTAGACTAGAGAAACAGCAGGAAGTGAGCAGTGTGCCTTTCAAGCTTAAATTTATGCTAGCAAATACCAATAAATGTGAATAGTCTTGCTGATAGCATGGGGAATGCTATTTAGCTAGGTGTACAGTTATCCCACCATCTAGAGGCAAGAATCACATATTTTCTCCTGCAAACACCCTAGTTAAATGAACATTTACTGCAGCATTGATTGCCTGTCTGTACTCAAAGGTAAACTCTGAGAATGGAACAGGAACCCAGGAACCACATTATTTCTGTAGCTTTTTTTTTTTTTTTTTTTTTTTTTTTTTTTTTTTTTTCTTCCTTCTTTTTTTCTTTCTTCCTGCCTTGACTTTCTAGGTTTCAGGCAGTGTACATCCCACACTGCTCCTTAGTAAAAAACCAAAGAACTCGCACATGTACAGCAGACAGGTGTGGGCTAGTGGCCTATCTCCTTTCGGTTGGTTTCTGAGTTCTGTGGAGGTTTTTGTTCTTCCCATTTCTGACCTGAGGAAAAAGCTGCCCTGGACTAGTACTGTCTCCCCAGATTGTGGTCATTCTCTGCTCTTTTGAAGATGCGGTGTTTAGCATCCAGATCATCTATGGACCCTTTGAGAAAACAAAATTGTACCAGATGACTGCATCCACACTGTCATATTAAACATCTGGAAAATGAATTTTAGAGCAAAATGTCATTCTTTTACATCTGACATAGTATAACAGGCATCTCAGATCTCTCTGGTATAAGCCACTGGTACCTCCAAAAGGAATCTTTGGGCGTGTACAGTTCTTAAAATGTCCCACGGAGCGTATCACCTGCTTTTGTGGATGTGGCACTCTGCAGGCTCTGGATGTTCCAACTGCTCTTGCAAAAAGACCACAAAGGAGAACTACTGAGGATCCTTCATAGGAAACAATGAGAATGTGTGAGGGCAGCATGTAAATCAGAAAGATGTGCTGTCTTTAATGATCTATAGGTAACTTTCCAAAGCTGAAGAATTCACATAGTGGGGGAGGTTAGCAGTCGCTCTTAATCATTAGCAGTTGGTCTTTGGAATGAAGTGGAAATTGGAAGACTCTATGAAGTACAGTAAAGATGTAGCCAGTTTATTTAAAGACGGCCCAATCAGACCCCTTATATTCTATGATTACATCTATTATATCTAGAAAGATCCAGTTCTGTGATACCATCAGTTGTGAAAACTACTGAAACTTACAGGAATTTTTCCAAGGTAATGGCAGTAGGATTGCACCCTGTAGAATTCTGTTTGATGGGATCTTCATCACATGTAAATCAATATGATTAAAAGAACTTATTTATGATTGTACTAATAATTAATTTTGCTGTTAGCCTGAACCTTTATATTAATTCTTCAACTTCGGGAGGATGCAGCAGTTACCTATTGATCATCATAGTTAGCACATCGTTCTGATTTACCTGTCTGAAAGATATTACAATTTGTTGTTGCTATATTAGAAACAGTTAATCGCTTTCCTGTATTCATTTATATTAAGGAGATAATTTCCTGATTAAATTTGCTGACAGTTCTAAACTGTAAATACATGCAATTTACTATTTTTGTGCCTCTATTTTATAGCACAGTTATATTTTATTCTTTTAATTAAATAAAAAATATGAGGGAAGAAGTAATTTATAACTTGGATAATAGATCTTTCAGCTCCAGAGTTGGGATCTGTACAAATGTATTTGGCATAGTAGAAGTAAGAGGGTCAGGAGAAAAGTGTTTTTTCAACCATTAAAGCTGGTCTAGGTTGAGTTCCTATAGTGACAGATGAAGTTTCATCTAAATATTGCTACCCTTTTGGATACTTATTCCTTTGGTTGTCACTTCCATGTTTCTTATGGAAACTACCTGTTTTAGGAAGAGTTAATCTCACAACAGCAACTGAAATAAAGTGGTGCTGCAGTGAATACATCTGTGAGATGAACTGGGCTCAGTAACTTCAGTCAGAATTTGGCAGGGTGAAGACTGGCCCAAAGATCCTGTTCTTGTGTAAGAAATTAAATAGGAGCTGCATCATCTCTTGAATACAGACTATGTTATTGTTCACATTATGGTTCTGACACACTGAAAAAGCTATTTGCCAAAATACCTGCCCCCAGAATCAGTGGAATCCCCAGGTTGTGGAGCCCAGTGCTTGGGGATATGGGTATGAGTCTATATACTTTTAAAATGTTCCCATCTATTTCTCAATGTAGCCTCAGTCACGTTCCATGGTCCTTGCAGCAGCAGAACATCCAGAACTCTTTCATGAGATCACTAAAACTAAATTAGCACTGACAATGCTGTCTTAAGTCCAGTGCCTTTCCCTTGAGGATGCTGAAGGCAGTTTTCACCCATCATTAGGCTCTAACTGATCAGTCAACATGGCTAGTAATGTGGCATGATTTTCCTGGGACCTGTTTTGAAGCCTTGTACTTACAGTGTTCTGGTCTAGCAGCCTTCTTCAGTAATGAGGGAGTTGAGCCACATGCACATTTTCTCATAACACAAATCCAGAAGTTGGTTGAACCTTCCTGTGGGTGCAGAAAGAGGAATGAGACAGGTAGCAGAGTGCTTGGTGTGGTTTTTATCCTCCTTACTTAAGATGAGTGCATACTTATCAACACCATTAATTGTATCCTAGCTGATAAACCTCTGTGCTAGAAAGACAGGTAGCAAGTTAATTACAGACTTAAAGACTGGATTTTTCAAATAGGTCTGTGCCAGTCTGGAGAAGTTATTTTATTTTCATGTCATAAATGTTCCTGAATTAAAACCAATTTGAAATTATTCACCCTTACACCCTTAGCATCCATTTGATTTAATGCAGTACAAGCTATTGATCTGTTGGTTTTTTTTTTTTTTTTCCAATTTTATGTTTTACATACGTGCTTTGAGCATAAAGTCCATCAAGGAATAGATGATAGCAAAACATCTTCACAGCTTCCAACACTGCAGTAATGTGATGGGCCCCACAAACTGGCAGTCCTAATGGTGGGAGGAATAGTCTGATGAATTCTAGTGGCAGCAGCAGTTCAGTGGCTGTAAAGCACTGAGTTCAGAGGGTGAAAATGCATTAGGCAAGTACTATATACTTCCACTAATATATCACAGCACAATCTATCATGCATCTCCTTTTCCTTGGATGAAATCGCTTTCTAGCAACATCAGCACAAATATTTGGAAGAAGATAAAGAAACATATGGCTTGCAGTACTTCACTGACAAATTGCTTCAGCAGAAAGCATGCCTTTTCATTTACCTTCTCAGTCAATGCTTAGAGTAATCACAGCAACTAAGTGCCACTGCTGTGCCATATGGAAGCAGAGCTAACTGTGTTAACACATGTGGGGAGAGTCACAGGAATTATGAGACCTGGGAGTATACATTTAATAGACAGGAACGCTTGACAAAAAAGAGAGGAAAATGTTGCACATTTCTTGAATCTTACTTTTTCCAAGACACTCTCTCTTTTGGCTGAAGCTTTCACCTCATATGCTCCTTCATGTATCGCTGTCCTCTGTAAGTTTTAGCTACTTGGTAGACTAGGTGGCAGTAATACTAGGAATGCAGTCATGCGCTCACTGAAATCAGTGGCAAGACTCCAGTAGACTAGGATGAGCCAAAACTTCTCTTTTAATGTAGATTCAATTATATGAAAAATATTGGCATAAAAAAAACCCAAACAAACCAACCAAAAAAACAAATACCAAACCTTTCTGCTGTCTGTGTAAATGTAATAGGAAAATGCCACAACTGAATCCCTGTTCTCCAGTTACTTGCCATTATGATGAATTACTGGGTTGTACTGTGCTTTAGGGTTCCAGGTCTGAAGGGATTGTCTTGGCAGCTTTGCTGTATCTTCACTTTAATCAATTACAGAATCAAATTGTCCTTCTTCCTCCAGTGTTCTGTAGACCTCTCTTGAAATGATTATAAAAGATTTAGAAGATACTAGGTGCCCTCAGTGAGCACATAACTTGAAAATCTCATTACCACTCATGGGGAATATTCTGAACAGGGCTATTTAAATGACAGGCTTGAGTCCAAATTTGAACAGTTAGTAAATTCTTTCCAGAACTCATGAGAGTGAGTTATAGTAGGGTTCATGTCATCTGCCTTTAGCCATCTCTAGTTTAGGTATCTCCACCTGAGCTTGCTACCTGGTGCTTGTTATGTAGTATTAGGAGGGAAAAGCAGTTTTAAGGCACATCAGTAATTTGACCTGGTTTACACTTCTTAGGATGAGACGAATTGTTTCCTGAGGGTGCCGGTGTCTTTCCAATTACTGGAGAAGCAACCTAAAAGGTAAATTGTAAATATGTCTGATTAGGTGAGATTCAGTCCCTCTGTGATCACCTCTCATTTTCCTGCAGGACATCTCATATTCCTCCCAGCTTTTGAGGAACAATTTCAGTTCCCACCATAGTTCCCAACTGCTGTACCACAACTTGGTAGCCAGAGTTGAAACCAAAGCACTGATTCCCTCTAGCTGACCTTGGAGAAGTTGGGCAGTAGGCATGGCAGAACCTGAATGTCCTTTATCACAAGAGGTCAACAAAATGAAGAGAATGGATATAGAAGAGAATAAAAAATTTAAAGATTAGAGGAGACATACAAATATATGCTTAACCTCATAAAAATAGAAGACAGAACTTTAAATACACCACTGTTTTTTTGACACTAGATGGCAACCGTATACATTAGAAATAGTGGTTTCTCAACCAGTAAAAATAAACATTACTCAAGGAATGGAATGAAGGAGAATCACAGAGGTTGTTTTTTAGAATAGATTTTGCATGAAATTAGAAAAAAAAACCTGCACCATATTTAGAGTACCATATGTTTCTGCTATCAAGATACAGAACCTGGAGAACGTGATCTAAATCTAATAGAAAAGCTTATATAATTACTGATTTAGAATCCATACTCCTATGAAAGAGTATTTATTAGCAATTCATCATTCTGAACAAAGGCTAAATGTAGCTTTTTACTGACTGGATGATTACAAAAGGTCTGAAGGTCAACAGCTCTGCTCCTATGCTCTTCAGCTTTGTGAACAAACCAATGTGTGCATGGAGCTTGAGAGCTGTTTATTTTTGTGATGAAATACATATGTAGAATTTATGAATCAAATTTTCATTTCTAGCTCTGCCACAGAGCGTAGTAGACACTATGCTGTATGACTTATTTAACAACAAAAAAAAAAAACCAAAAAAAAAACCACCAAAAAAAAAAGTGACTGAAAGGCTGCAGAGAGATGAAGTTGTGGCATTTATTTGGGATGAGAGGTCACAGCTGAACTTCTTTCATAAATCTTTTGGTTTGGTCAGTGTCATTAGCCAGTGCAGAGGAACAGAAGGATGTGAATTTTTGACAGCTTCTTTCCTTTCCTGATGCGCTGGAGATACCATGTTGGGGGAATAGAATGGATATATCTGTATAAAACTTCCCAGCTGCTTAGGGAAACTTCCCTAATCCTCACTGCTCATTGGTTTTGGATAATTTTTCTGAATATATTTTTCCCACTGTGGTGATTTTTAGGATAAATATCTCCATCCCAGCCAGACTCATTTGAATTTCCCAGGTTCCCAATGGTGTCATTTACAGAGCATCCCATATTTGTCAACATCCCATGAGTGATGGTGAGTCATTAGTTCTATGATGCTGTGATACGATTTCTACAGTAAATGGGAAATTTGGACCTTTAAGGTCCTTTCTAGACCTTTACGGACTAGAACAATAGATAATTTAAAGATTAACAAAATATGGAGTAAAATTCCTAGACTATTTACAAATATATCCTTTTAATGTTGCTACCATTTTGAAAGAAAAAAAAAGTCCTATTTCTTTTGTAGAATATTCTTTTGAGCTATGAACAAGTTTCCATAGTGGACATGGGCTGAATTAGGGTGCTGCAGAATTTTCTGCAGGAGTAAAGCTACAACAGTGCTCATGGCTGACACAGAGGCCTGTTTGTTTTGGTGTTGTTTTTTTTTTTTTTTTTTTTTTTTTTTTTTTTTTTTTTTTG
>VZRU01008042.1:329739-351333 GCA_013398155.1 Pedionomus torquatus
TTTGTTTGTTTGTTTGTTTTAATAAAATTGTGCAGTGAAATAAAGATTTGGGCACCAAGGCCCTCTTTCCAACAGCAAGAGCCTCATCCATATGGTCTTTTAAGTGTACTCTTCTTTCACCTTCAAGCAGAAGCTCATTGAGCATCTGCATTATCTATATTCAGGTCAGTGCTATGGTCAGATAGTGTGTGTATCCAGGATTCGGGTTCTGAGCTTGAAAGTAGATGATTCTGTAGAGAGAAATTCTGTAGCACCGAGCACAGGCCACCTTTTAACCCAGGCTCAAAGGTTCAAAATCCACAGGATAACTCAGTTCCCATGTGACTTTGAGGTGAGGTATGTCCTAAGGGAAATATTTTTGGAGGAGAGAAACAATGACCTTTTGTTACTGTTAGCTGAATATGGTAACTTCGTATTTCACAGATGTGGAATATGAGGCAGAAAGATTAAATGAACTGCTCAAGGCTATAAAGAAAATTTTGTATCGGAGCCCAGATCAGAAGGGAGGAACTGCTGACTCCCAATGCTATGTGAGATACCTCTCTCTGTTAAAATAGGCCTATGAATCATCCTGAAAGCCAACAGTAATGCTTTATGAGTCTCAGCACTGCAGATGCTATTAGTACTGTTGAGAAGGAAGGGACTTCTTTATGAATGTGCAGCAATAATTATTCTTAACTCTTACAAGCATTTGTTCATATTCAAAGCATTCACAATCTGAATCCAGCAAAACATGTGGTGTGTCAACACCTGCTTTCCCAAGGCTGTCCTTCAATTTACTTTTACCTTAAAACCCGCTATTATTATTCTTATTATTATTACTGGTTTTCAAAATGGAGTTTCCAAAGCTTGTAAAAATGCCTTTGCAGTCATGTCTGCTTCCTGACAATGCTTTTCTTTTCCATCCTTGGGAGGTATTTATAAGATACTGTAAGATTCTTGGTGGCAACAGTTCACAGAGAGAGAAAAAAAAAAAGTAAACCTTTGTATTTCAGAACATATCTCCATTTGATTCTGAATGGTAATACCTGCTTCTTTTCTGTCCTCTTTCAGATATGAGCAATTTTATTGTTCCTCTCTGGTGGATGATGTGTCTGCATAAAAGACAGATTCTGCGCACTCACCTTTCCTTACACAGCCAGCAAGAATAGGAAACTCAAGGTAAAGCTCAAATGAACCGTTCACTTGGGGAAAGAAGAGAATCTGAGATGCCTGAGAATAGCAGGAAGACTGTCCTGGGCACTGAAAAGCTACATTCCAGAAACGTTTCTGTGTCTGTGCAGAAGGAGATTTTCAGGTTGAACAAGAGCAGACCTGATGAATACATGCCTACATGAGCTACTCTCTTCTTTGGTGTAGGTGATACATTAACTCTTAGGCTAGTACATCTCAAAGGACAATGATTTAACAAAAAACATGCTTGACATAAAGCACATGCAAATCCCTCAGAAGTCAGTGGGATTTTAGCATATACTAACTAATGTACCTGCCTTACTTGAAGCCTTTAGTTGCGTTAGCAATATGAGGCATTTTATTGTTGCTCTATAACTTGCAGAGAATATTCCAGTTCCTAAACCTTGCAGTGTATACTTGCCTTCCCAAGGCTACCTGTTGGGACCTCAGGACTCAGACTGTAATATTTATGGTAAAATGAGGGAAATACTTTGGCAGTATCACAGGTATTTTTTTACACATCTGACTAAAGCTTACAATATAATGATTTGAAAGTAGAATAGAAGGAAAACCAAACATTTTATACTTGAAATGTTGAAGCATGTTAAGGCACAAGAAGATTAAGGTGCTGTCTTAATGTCAAATTGTCTAGTTAGATACATGATGGAACCAAATATACTGCAGTACATTAAGGAACCAATCCTGGAAGTTAAATTCCAAACTGAGGATATAGGAGATAAAGAGCATCTGTGTTGTGGAAGTTTTGCTGGTGTTCAGCAAAGGGCTGTTTCTATGCACAGATTCAACTGGTTCAGAACAGATGGTTTACTATTGGGAGGACAGGTCCATGCAGCCGGGACAAAATATGACATATGTGCTTGAGCTGTGCCCCTATTGCTCCTTGCAGGATAAAAACTGATGAAGAGCATCTGCTTCCAATGTATATTTGAAATGAAACAATTTCACTTACACTGCCTACTATCACTCTAATTGCTTGTGAGGATTGACTATGAAGTCATTCATAGCTGGGCTGCTCATGAAGCTCCTTTGGTTTCAGTCACTTTTACATCAGTTAAGATCAGCTGGATCATCTTGGTTGATAGTTTCTAAACCAGGTTAATTTGGAGTCAAAAGGCACACTTCTCTGGGTAACCCCTGGAGTAAATCAGAAGTAACTCTGCTTACTGGTGCCACAATGGCGTGTGAGGAAGAAGCGGGCCAGAAATGTCATGGGGGAGGTGCCCTTGGTAATCAAACTCTCACCAGGCTTCGGTGATGATTTTAGTTGAGTTTCAGAAAATAATGTCTCTTATTCTACTGAATAACTTGGTCTTCTGTTTCCCTCTGAACTTGATAAGCGTCTTGGTGATAGGAGCCCTTTGCATTGTAGTAATCCCCAAGTAATCAATTGTCCTCAGAAGTCAAGATCAGATAACATATGTTGGCTTGGAGAGGTATCAGTGTCTGGCCTCACACATCTTTTTTAGCAACTTTGTTTTGTGGCTGCTACAAGTCATTTCAGACTGTGTTATTAACAGCCCCCAACAACCAAATTGCTTGCATCCATCCAGGACACTGAGAAGAAACCAGAGTCTTGTAGGTAGTGTTGGTGATTGTGCAAGTCTGATCCTGCTGTCATCCAGGGGAATCAGGCAACCCCACAGGTCCAGTAGCCATTTGTTCAAGTATTAGGTGTGAGTACTGTCCAGGCCCAACAATTCCACTGCCCAGGAATTAACAATCAATGAGACCCTCAAAGTGTGAGGAAGGCTATTGTGCCATTGAAGAGCTCATGAAAATTGTGGTCCTAAATAATTTTACTTGTGAAATAATCCATGCCCTTTTTTGAAAGCGCTGAAATACTGGTTCAAGTCTTGTGCTCTAATTTGGATAACTTTATCCTGGATATGTAAACTGCTGCCTGCTTTGAGTAGTGTAAAATTATTTCCTGAGTCAGACTGACTTGAGCTATTACTGTTAATCTCATGCCAGAGGCAATTCCAGAAAATCTGAAGAATGATGGATAGTTGGTAAAATGTTTAGGCATCCTTCACAGAGAAAAGTGCTGTTTAGGTGTGTGGTATTTTTATTATGGTGGGTTAGTAGTTTGTGTATTAAGAACAGCAACAGAGTAATTATAATGCTTAAACACTGTTAAAATCTGCTATCCTGTTATTATCATGTCTAAACACCAAATGTTTCAGAAGGACATTTATCAAGTACTTAATGCAAATATAGCTTTACTGTCATTTCATGGAATAAATCCTTGTAATTTTACTGGTAATTATCTATAAATGTGGAATCAATGTAAATCATCCACAGCACTATAGATGATACTATCGTAGGAAGGCAGACTTCAAACTATTTTACTTACACAAATTCATATACGTTTAATTTATTTTTATACCTGAATGAAAGAGAAATAATGAATGACCTGATCCCAGAGTGCTTCAATTGAAAGTTATAAAACTCATATGGCAACTTCACCAAGAGAATGTATGAAACTGCCAATTGAAAAAAGTCCCCCCAAAGCATAAGTAATTCAGGGCAGGATAATTGGTATTTGCATCTCTGCCTGCTATTTCAGGTGTTTTGTGCTTCCATGATCAGATGCTCTTCTCACTTGTTCTAGTATTCGTACTTACACCCATCAGAGCTGAAATTTGGAGACTATGTTTACACTATGAGGCTAAATACAGCCAGCGTACTTCACTGGCAGATGGGGCCAGCCTTTTTTCAGTGGTGACAGAACAAGAGGAAATGGGCGCAAACTTGTACATAAGAAGTTCCATCTAAACTTGGGGAGGAACTTCTTCACTTTGAAGGTGGCAGAGCGCTGGAACAGTCAGCCCAGAGAGGTGGTAGAGCCTTCCTCCTTGGAGACATTCAAAAACCATTTCGACACAATGTTCCTGTGCAACCTGCTCTAGATGGACCTGCTTTGGGGGTTGAACTTGATGATCTCCAGAGGTCCCTTCCAGCCCCATATCATTCTGTGATTCTGTGATGCTGGCAAAAATTTGCAAACCAGCTGTCTCCCAGCTGTTGCCTGGGCACGGTTTGGTTAGCACAAGCCAGGGACGCAGTCAGGCTGTGGCCGTTGTTTTGGGATGTTAAGAGAATTTAGCAGTATGCCTGCAAGCCTTACTGTGGTAGTTACCTACTCACTGCTAGAGAACCATCTCTTAAATATTTTATTTAATAATACAGTCATAGCGTAAGTGTCAGATGCTCTTTCTAATTTTTGTTTGTAAACTTTCAGTGAAAGCAAATAATTTTTTTTTCCTAAGAATGAAATAAAAGAGTCTTCTCAAGATAAACCAGACTATTTTTCTCTTCAGGTATAAAGTTCTCATGACTTTGAGGCAGTTCTTCCAAATTGATTGGCTTGGAATGGGACAAAGGGGCATTAAGTACTTTGGTCAAGCCTCCAGATCTTAAGAAAGACAGAAAACAAGAACTTAGTGATCATCTGTCAAATACTTAGCTAAGAGGGAGCCTGGCATTATGCAGGGACTCTGTGGAAGAAACAAAGAAAACAGTTGCTGGGAGGCTGGAAGCAAAAAGGATGAGCAAAAGATTCAGTTGCCTTAAGCCTGGGATCAGCTTTTTTTGTTGCAGAAGTACCCTGCCTCATTCACTAGAGACCTTCTTACTCCCTCAGGAAATTAGACTGCAACAGATAAGAGCCTCCTTCAGAATGCTGCCTTGATTTCATCGTCAGCACAGCTTGGGAAGAACTGTATGTGGTGTGTAATTAAACAGTGTACTAAAGCAGACATACAAGAAAGCTCAGTAATGTTATCCACATGATGCTGAAACAGATATATCACTCTGTTGGCATTTCTTGTTACTTTAGGCAACGTTTGCTGTGGCTAGCACTCTTTTCTGCGGGAGTCCCAGCGCTAAAGCAGCTTGATTATTGCAGGATTTTTATCATACACTCTGATAAAGAGGATTGCTCTGATACTGGTTTCATCTTGGTGCTCCCAAGCTCTTCCATTAAGGAAAAATCCTAAGTCTTTCTTAAAGGAAGCTTTACTCCCTTACTTGCTCTCACAACCTCAGATACGTCACAAAAACGTGGGGAAATGTTTTCCTTCTCCTGTTTGCACTGTTGAGCTATTTCTTACTGTAATGGTCAGCATGTAGAGAGTATTTTCAGAATATTTTTCTAAAATTCCTTGTGATTTGATTTAAACAGAGAAGCCTAAAGAGACAAGACACAACCACGGTGAGATTGTCTTTGGAGCAGACTGCAAGAGCCACCTGTTTGCTAAAGTCTTCCTACCATGTCTTTGGAGCAGACTGCAAGAGCAACCTGTTTGCTAAAGTCTTCCTACCATTACAAATAAAGATGAAGAGAGCAAAAACCAAGCAGTGTTTCTTGAGAGATGTTCAGGAGCCAAGTCTCCAGTGACTTTCATTTGTAGAAGTCACAGTGAAATTCTTGTACTTTAGAGAAAAGTGTAGAAAAATAGAGGATAACAGAAATAACATTGACTATGGAATATATAAATTACCAGTCTTAAATTTTGCAATGTCTACTGCCATAGTTTTGATTCCATTTCCTTGTATAAATGCTGAGTTTTATTCTTGACTTTAAAATGAAAGTACAAATTAATGAAGAATTTTGCTTCTGTTAGCATATCTGTGAGGGGGCTGAGACCTGCATTTTTTTTACCTAGTGTGGAGATATCTGAACATAGAGTATTATTATGTATTATTAGTGTATTTATTAGTGACTGTATTAGTAGTGACAATTTCCATATTTTGCTGTTTTGTTTCATTTTTTTAATGTGATAGAGGTAGATGAAAATGAGAAATAAATTCACACCATCTTGAGATTTTAGATAGTTGTGAAGCAGATTAACAAACAAACTTTTCACCGTTGCCCATTAAGCCATTAAACACCACCCATTTAATTTCTGAAATCAAAAGTTGAAGAGAAGGGTCCCATCTGCATGTGGCCATATAGTACTTCAGGAACTGTGAAATCCAAGTTCTGGTCAATACCTTCTACCTTTTTTTCAAACGTTAAAAAAAAATATATTAAAAAAAGCGAGAGAGAAAATGAAGTAATCTTATGCTTGCAGTCAGGTTAGGGCAGAGATGAGGGGAAGAATGCATTTCTGGAATAGAAAGCTTGTTCTTACAATATATACAGGTACATTGCATCTTGTCTGCTGAAGGCTGTGAAATAAGGGAATCATTATTTTCAGCATCTTTTGGATGCTCAGATGGTTGTTCTGAACTGCATTCATTACAGAGAAATTCAGACCTAGCTAAAGATAAAGGCATTTTCACACCATCTTTCATCTTTACCTTTACTTTTCTGTACTTTGTCTTCCCAAGGGGTGTCACTGAGTTCCAGCTGAGGGGTGTCCCTTAGCCATGGGGTTATGGGGTTACGTTTTTCAGCTTCTTGCTGGTGGTTTTATATGTGTGTTTCCTGCCCTGCAACTTCATCTATTCCAGCCGTTGACAAGTAGAGCGTGGTAACACTGGAATCACATGCAGCAGCACAAGCCCTGTAGGAAGCCAAACACGCCTTAACTGCCTGCAGGTTGTTAACTCAGGCAAATAAATTCCATGTCAGGTCTGTGCTTTCTGCAAATACAGTGTTCAGAAAAGGTAATGCTTTCCTCAGAAACAGAAAAGACCTTCACTAAAAAAAACCCTTTCCTTTGTTCATATCCATCACTTTTTCTTGGTGGAACTGCTGTAAAGTACTGAGTATGCAAATAAAGGGACAGAATGTGGAATTTAGACTGTTTCTCTAAGTCTCTGGTTGCTAGGTCATTAACTCACTTGTTGACAAATATTCTGTTGCTGATAACCGAACTATTAAACATTAGTTCAAAGGAAGAAAATAAATGCAAATTCTCTTTTAATTACTTGAAATCTTTTCCACATCACTCAGTACCATAATAGCCTTCTTTACCAACATGCATATCCTCATAAATGCTCCTATAAAGGAAGGAAATGCTATTATTCCTGTTTTACCCATGAAATGTAACTAGAAAATATGAAGTGACTTGCTGAATGCTACACCATGATAGTAACACAAACAAGTTCAAAATTCTTAATTCTTGATTCTCAATCCAGTTCCTTAACAATAAGCACTCTTTCCTGTAACCAATTTTATCCCTCTAACTGGTACTTTTCTCTCACAATTTCAGATTTTAGTGGGTTACTTAAGTTGCAACTGCCATTTCTGGTGATAGCACATTGGCTTGTAATTTATTTTTCAAATAGAAATTTTTAAAAATATGATCACTTTATAACAGAAAATCACAAATAAAATAGAAAATAACATTGTAATGGATATGCTGTTATTTTTACCTGACATAAGTTTTTTCTTTAAAATATGTGGGGGCAGACAGATGTATATCAGAATATATTTTGTGTTCCAGTTCTTATTATAATAGTTTAAGAGATATGGACTATCTTCTTACCATTCTGAAAAAGAGTATATCCAATACTGATATTTTCACAGTGAGAAACAGATACAATATCATCAAATGATCATCAAACTTCAACATAACAGGAAAAAAAAATATTAGTTGAGCAGTGGAAGGAGTCTCTCTGTGAGGGGCATGTGGTGATTTCTTTTGAAGCCACCTTGCACTCAGTGCTCT
Organism: Pedionomus torquatus; assembly: GCA_013398155.1. Lineage (NCBI taxonomy): Eukaryota > Metazoa > Chordata > Aves > Charadriiformes > Pedionomidae > Pedionomus > Pedionomus torquatus. The sequence goes on from VZRU01008042.1 coordinate 337,554, forward strand.
GCAAGAAAAACAGCAAGTCTTGTTTCCTACATAGCAGGAAATATAGGACTTTCCTCATGCTCAGCCATTAAGTCTGAATCAAAGTTTCACCAATTCTGTTTTAGGTTTGTTAATTTGAATGTTTTAATGAGTAACATTTGGGGATGACAGCTTCAAGGTCCACAGAGGCATAGAAAGGTTCCATATGGCTGTATACATCATGATAACACTGTTGATTCCAGCATACAAAAGCTTACATCCTTTGCCTTTGATGAAGAGTTAGTATGACATGGAAGACTCCTGAATTAACTTTTCTGATGGTTTGTGTTGAGACACGTAGGCTTGAGCTACATTGATGCTTCTGGGTGAAGCTAACTAAAAAGATGTATTTTTAAAATTTTTGTCTGTGGAGAGTACCTTCTTCCCCAGAATTGAAAATGGCTTTTTTAGCCACAGACACATTCTCTACTCAGTGGTTAAGAAACTTGGAATAAGGGGATGTGAGTCCTGGCTTTAAGTTCTTCCTGCTAGTGCTAGTTCTCCACTGGGTGAACTCTGCTTGCTCTCTTGGAAGTTGCACTTCAAGGAGACTTTTAGATCTAAGTACTTTAATCACTAGGCTGCATACCTTGCTAGAAATATTACATGATGTATCATATGCACTTTATATCTTCCTGCCTACATTTCTGACTGCTTGTGTATATAAGTATGCATGAGCTGTGTTCCTTCTGTCTTGTTTTGTTTTTATTCTGATTTTGTCAGTGTTCTCTTTCTTGAATAATGGCACAACTTCAACAGGGAATGGAAGGCAGTGCAGGCTCCTTCCTGCAGCACTCCACCAGGAAGGACTGGATTCAGGTTTCCTGCTTTTCCCTTCCTACTTTGGCCATGTTTTGAAAGGAAAGAGTGACTTCTGCCTAGTATTTGAAAAATAATTATGCATGTGCTTAGGAGACAGTACTGAGCTGTAGATCCCTAGTATTACATCTCTGTGACCCCTACTCAAGCGTCCAACTCCAGAAAAAAGACAGACTTTCATGAAGATCTATCCTGATAGAGTCCTACTGATGAGCTATAGGCAATTGTATTTGACTTTAAATAACCTTTCTCAACATCTAGCTCACTCTATAGAGATGATAAATCTAAAATGAGGGTTCCTGTTTCTAGAACCTGCTATCCAATGTTACGTTTTAGCCTTCTTTAACAGGTCTAGCCTATGGGCCTTAAACCAGAGTGTGAAAGCCCATGAAGTTTTCAGATAATGCATTTCTTTTCCTGCTCACTAAATCCAGTGAGTCAGTAAAATTAGGAAGTGCATTTACATGAAGTATGACTCACTTTTTTTAATTAAAAAGTTGGCAAAAATAATAGAGGACATGTCTTCTTGTAGCATTCATTTTGCAAATTGTAGTCAACTGCTGCCAAAATTTCTGTTATTACTGTTGGTTATTTAGTCCCATTAGCAGTATTTCTTTTGCTCTACCAGATCCTGAGGGCTTATTTTTCTAGTCACATGTGAATGATGTGTTCAAGTAACTCCCTTTCTTGTGAACTGGAATAAAAGGCCTGAGTCAGGTGTGGATTCCACTACATTTTGGTTGGAGCTGTAGTGATTGTGGCCAGCAGGTCGAGGGAGGTGATTGCCCCCCTCTTCTCTGCTCTTTTGAGACCCCACCTGGAATACTGCATCCAGCTCTGGAGTCTCAGTGCAGCAAAGACATGAACCTGTTGGAGTGAGTCCAGAGGAGGGCCACGAAGATAGTCAGAGGGCTGGAACACCTCTCATAGGAGAATAGGCTGAGAGAGCTGGAGTTTTTCAGCCTAGAGAAGAGAAGGCTCCAGGGAGACCTTGCTGTGGCCTCTCAGAATCACAGAATTTTCATGGTTGGAAAGGGCCTCTGAGTCCAACCATACACACACAAAAAGCCCCTACAATCTCGGCCACCAGAGCATGGCCTGAAGTGCCACATCCACGCGTTTCTTAAATACCTCCAGAGATGGTGACACAAGCACTTCCCTGGGCAGGCCATTCCGGTGCCTGACCATTCTTCCAGTAAAGTAATTCTTCCTAATATCTAATCTAACCCTCCCCTTTTTCATTCCTCTGGTCCTGTTATTCACTTGGAAGACGAGGCCAACACCCACTTCTCTACAACCTCCTTTCAGGTGTTTGTAGAGGGCAATGAAGTCTCTCCTCAGCCCCCTCCAAACTGAACATGCCCAGTTCCTTCAGCCTCTCCTCATATGACTTGTTCTCTAGACCCCTCACAAGCTTGGTAGATGTCATCTGGAGACAATCCAGCACTTCCATGTCCTTCTTGTAGCGAGGGGCCCAGAAGTGAACACAGCACTCAAGGGGAGACTTCTCCAGTGCCGAGTACAGAGGCACCGTCACTGTCCTACTCCTGCTGGCCACACTATTCCTGATACAGGCCAGGATGCTGTTGGCCTTCTTGGCTGCCTGAGCACACTGCTGGCTCCTGTTAAGCCACTGTCCACCAGCAACCTCAGGTCCTTTTCTGCTGGGCAGCTCTCCAGCCACTCTTCCCTGAGCTTGTAGTGTTTTGTGGAGTTGTTGTGACAGAAATGCAGGACCCAGCACTTGGCCTTATTGAACCTCAATTCTTTTTGATACTTTAAAGGGGGCTGTAGTGACAGGACAAGAGGTAATGATTTTAAACTGAAAGAAGGTAGATTTAGATGGAATATATGAAAGAAATTTTTCATGATGAGGGTGGTGAGACACTGGAGCAGGCTGCCCAGAGAAGTTGTGAAAGCCCCATCCCTGGGTGTGTTCAAGACCAGGCTGGATGGGGCTTTGAGCAACCTGGCCTAGTGAGATGTGTTCCTGCCCATGGCAGGGGGCTTGGAACTAGGTTATCTTGGAAGGTTCCTTCCAACACAAAGAATTCTATGATTTAGTGTTTTCCCAACAAAAATACCTGCATGTACTTCTCACACAGCCAGAAGAGAACAGGCACCTTTAAAACTCACGTTCCTTATGCTTTTTAATAAAAAATTCCAGTTATGGATATGTCTTGTATCTCAGACCTCTCTGTGTCTCCTCAGTATTGGCTTTAGAAAAGCCTCTGACAATTGTATTGAGTGCTACAATTTGTCTCATCTTTACTGGAATTTGTCCAGGGCTTCACTGTTTGTTTTTCTTTCATAATTCAAATGATGGAATGCTAGACAAACCTGAGGCGGAGAAAGAGCTAATGAAAGAAAACCAGTGGAAGCAAAGCAACTTCTTGTGCTGCTACTTGCTTGCACACACAGATGATACTTACATACTTAATATACCTCATTTAGATGAAGATGCCCAGATGAAGAGAAATACAGCTTGCAAGACATGTGAAGTAATCCTTAGTCTTCACACAGGATTAGTGATGTTTCTGCAGAAGCAGAACCTTTCAGTTTATGGAAAAAGAAAAGGAGAAATTCAGGTGGAAATCAGCAAAAAAGAATCAGAGGTGTGGAAGACATGACCTATGGAGGAAGACTGAACAAACAAGGGTTATTTAGATGAAAGAAGAGAGGATTATCGGGGCAAAAAGAGAGGGAATAGGAGTGTCAAACTTCAAATAGGTAAAGGTCTTCAGTGAAGATCAAGGAAATAATTTGTTCTCTATGTCTATGATATATATATGCAGTGAGATGTAAGAGATTAAATTACATCAGAAAATTCAGGTTACACACCATGGAAGTTTTCTTACAGTATGAAAAGTAAAGGGATGAAAATCTGCCTAGGGAAGGTCATGGCACCTCTGCCTTTGAAGAACTTTCAGAACAGGTTGGAGAGATGTCTACTAGGAATAGCCCAGGTACAGGTGATCCTGCTTTGGCATATGATGGTGAAATAGAGGAACTTGAGTTCCTTCATGGTTGCTGTGATTCTATGAGACTAGTAGCATTAACAATGCATTTGCTTCATTTTTATAGACTTCGCTTTTGCTTTCCAGACGGTCCCTGATGCTTAGAGCACAAAAATCTCCAAGGGATAAAAACAGATTTTTATGTTACTGGCAAAAACTTAAAGTTGATAGAGTAATTGCCAAGAAACCAGGAAAGAAAACCACTCAGAAAGCTGAGTGACAGAAGCATTGAGGTAACTGTGTTTCTATTGTTGGGAAGAAAGTTGAAGAGTAACTCCAACCTTTGACTGCTGGGGAAAATGGCTGGGTACAGGAAAAGTAGCTGTCCTGACAGAGAAGGGCAAGCATCCCTTTTCAAAAGGGACTTCTTGAAAGGAGGTTAGAGTGGAGGGTGAGTCATTCATTGGGTACTGGCCATTTTCTTTGGGTTCTGATCTTGGGAAACTGCAAGTGCTCTTGCAAATAAATGTAGATATCCGGATTCCCACACACCATTACAACAGAATGATAACATGCCAGCACTCAGAAGAAAGCAGTGGCCTAAAGGAAGCACAAGCAAAAAATGGTTTTGTACAAAGGATGTTGATTTCAGCTGAATAGAAACTTAACAATTAAAAGCTAACTTTTAATTTCACTGCTGCAAACTTTCTTTCAGTGAATGAATGTCATGTTTATGGATTGGAAACCCAGAAGGAAAAGAAGCAGCAGCACTAATGCTCCCAGTGGAGGGAGGGCTTCTGGCACAGCTTCAGCTGGCTGGTGAGATCCAGAGTAGGTCTGGAAACCCTGCCACACTGGCTTGTTACCAGCACACTCCTGCCTGACACAGGGGCAAGATACTTTAGACAGTGGGTCTTGTGCAATTGTAACATGCAGGGATTCTCGAACCAGTCTGCCTTCCGGAACCTTAAGAAATCCAGGGTGGAGCACTGGTGCCCACTGTGGATGCAGCCTTCTCCCCTCACTGGATCAGCAGTGTGCCTGCCTTCATGAGGAATGGTAGTATGCCATACAGCTCCGTGGGGCAGTAACAATGACGATAACAGTGATCAGTGTAGTGGAGCTCTAAGTAGCTTAGAATCCACAAACTAGTTTTCCTGTTCGCTAAAACTTGGTTCAGTTTGTGAGCTTTGCTAAAAACAACTGATACAAAAAGCTGTTGCTAAAATGCCAGCAGAGACTGCAAGCAGTTCTTAGCTCATTATCCATATGCTCACTCTTACTGGTGATAACTTTATCTCATGGTGGGAAGCATTGCTTTATTTTCATGGCAGGATTTCTGCATAGACTCAAACTAATAAATTTTCATTTTTCAGGGTATCTTGGGAGGGTGCTGTCACTGATTTCGTAACATTTAGGAACCATCCCTAAAGATAGGGGTTTGAGCCTGTTTCATGGAAATTCATAGCATGCACAAATTTCAGGGGAATAAATAAAATATGAAGGTGCTTTACATGTTGGAAAACCAGATTCAGATAGTGTATGATTTTGAAAATCTATATATAAGATGAAGGGCAGAAGGAACTTACTGCCTCTGGGAATGATATGCTGCCATCATATCTGAAATGTCCTTTGACATGCGTAGGAGATACAGTAAGAGTCAAATTTCCAACCAGTGTTCAGTGCTTAATTTATTGGTATTAAGAACAGCAATTGATGGAGCATTTCCAATTTTGGGGGGAGGCTTATTTAACATTGTTAAAGTTACTTTAAAATAAGTTGAGAAATGTATGACATCTGGTCAAACTTACTGTAAGTGTATTTGATTGAAATTAATCTGGCCCAGATAGCATTTTCAATTTCTCTTGAAGTGTGTCCACAATGCAAAGCTGGAATGAAGAAAAAAGGTCAAGATGTCGATAAGTTTCCAATATTATAGTGAATAGGTCTGACCTGTGAGATACCATCATAAAAGTAGAAGGCATGATACTAAGGAATTTAGGAATTTTGTCAGAATTAGATGTAATGGCTTGATTTATTATTACACATCAGGAAAGTTTATTTAATTGAATTACACTTTTTTGCTCTTTTTCCATTGGTAAGACATGTATTTCATTTTGTGCTGCATTGTGGAAAATGGTCTTCAGAGTTACCAAGCATTTTTTTTTCCTTAACGTGATTTGTTAATTGCAGGCTGGGGCCACATAGTTTTAAACAAGACATACCTTTAAAGCATGAATTTGTCAGGGCTCTGAGAGCACTAATAGGCTTTATAATAACCCTGACCAGCCTTACCTGGAGCCTCTGCCTCCACCACTGCCTGGGGGCTCCATTTCAGCTCCAGTCTGGGCTTCCAGTCCTACCCCCCAGATGGGACTCATGGAAAAGCAGAGTTTGAAAGGGATGTTCAAAGGTTATCTAGTTTGGACTCCTGCTCAAAGCAAATCTATCTTTGAAGGTAGATGGGGTGTGTTTGGGCTGTGTTTAGCTGAGTTCTGAGTATCTCCAGGGATGGAGATTACACAGTTTCTTTGGGAAGCCTGTTCAAGTTACCCTCCCTGTGGATTTTTTTTCCTTATCTGTGATAGGAATTGCCCTTATTGCAGCTTACATCCTTTCTTGTCCTTTCTCTGCAACTCTGAGAAGAGTCTTGCTCCTTCCTGGCTTGTATCAGGAATAGGGTGGCCAGCAGGAGTAGGGAAGTGGTGGTGCCTCTGTACTCGGCACTGGTGAGGCCTCACCTCGAGTGCTGTGTTCAGTCCTGGGCCCCTCACTACAAAAAGGACATTGAAGTGCTGGATTGTCTCCAGATGACATCTACCAAGCTTGTGAGGGGTCTAGAGAAAAAGTCATATGAGGAGAGTCTGAGGGAACTGGGCATGTTCAGTTTGGAGGGGGCTGAGGGTATAAGGGTATACCCTGGAGGTATTTAAGAAATGTGTAGACATGGCACTTCAGGGTATGCTCTAGTGGCTGAGATTACTGGGTTGGGTGATTTGTGGGGTTTGGTGTTTTGTGGTTTGGGTGTGTGTGTGTGTGTGTGTGTGTGTTTTGGGTTTTTTTTTTTGGTTTGGTTTGGTTTGGTTTTTGGTGTATGTATGGTCAGACTCAATGATCTCAGAGGTCCATTCCAACAGTGAAAATTCAGTGATTCTGTGATTTTCTCTGTAAACTCCCTTTCAAAAATGGAAGGCTTACTATGTCCCCCCTGCAGCCTTCTCTTCTCCCAGCTAAACAAATGCAGTTCCTTTAGCATCATTTCATGCATTAAGTGCTCCAGATCTTTAACCATTGCAGTAACCTGCTATTAGGCGTGCTCTGATTTGCCCTTGTCACTGCTGCACTGAGAGCCACAAATGAAACCACTGTAACCTGGTCTAGTGGGAGGTGTCCTTGCCCATGGCAGGGGGGTTGGAACACGATGATCTTCAAGGTCCTTTCCAACTGTAACCATTCTATGATTCTATGATTCTATTCCAGATGCAGCAAAGCAAGTGCTGTGTGCAGGAGAATAACCACTTCCCTTGACCTGCTGGCTGTACTTTTGCTCACGGAGTCCAGTGTGTGACTGAATTTGATTTATGCAGTGAAAAGCTGAGCATGACCACAGTTAAGCTAAGGGCAATGCAAAGCATCTCAGTATTTCTCCTTTTTGACTGAGCCAGGGGATTGTACTGAATAGGGGTAAAGGATCTAATTTGTGTGCGAGTGAGGTCACAACTTGCTGTCATATCCATCCATCTGCCATTTCTTTTTTGCTTTAAGAACCAGGGAGTATATAAGCTAGCCTCTCTGCTTATTACTTTGAAACTCTGCCCTTCCCATTCATCATTCTGCAGAATGTGCAGATGATGGCTATTCCATGTACTTGCAAGTTCACTGGATTATCATCTTGCTGTGAAAAGCCCTATAATTTGCTAGTCATTTTAATGATGACTGTTTAGTAACAATTTCCTTTGCCTCCAGTGAGAACAGTTTACATGAAAATGTTGGGTCTGGCCAATATCAGTGGGAATATTCAGATCATTACACTGCCAGATATGTCAGGATCTTGTGAGAAGCAAAGCTACTTGGTCCAAAGTATCCCAGAGCTTTAGCCTCTATGGTTGGCATAGTGCCAAGCCCATCCTTCTGAAAGGGCATGTAAGAGCAGACTGGGGAGTTTTAGGGCAGAATTTGTTTTTGGTTTGGATACTTTAGGCTGGAGATGGTTAACCTGTAAAAGAGGTTTGAAGAGAAAAGAATTACTATTGTGACTGTAGAAGTGCTAATGTATTAGCAAAAGTAGTGCAGTGCAGTGAGAATCTGTCTTTTTAGAATGCTGATTTAAATGCCAAGGAAGAAAGGAAGGGAAAATGAATACACATGAAACCATATTTCATTCTGTTGGAGTCTGCCATTACAGAGGTCACTGATTCCAGTGTATGCAGCATTCAGCCGCAAAGCAGAGAAGATCTATACACGATGCTGAACAGTATTTACAGTTGTCAAGCTATTACTGGACAAGAGCTTGAAAAATGCTAAGCATCTATAAACTCCCAAGAGAGAGACAGCAGCTGGGGGAAATAATCTTCCTTTCCACCTGAAGAGAACTGAACATTCTCTGTATTTACTTGTCAAACACACAGTGAACGTGTGTTTCCTTTTCAGTACTTCAGTTGGCCTTCATTGAAGTACTTGGCCGCTGTTGAGTGAAATTTATGACATTACTGATGGTTTGAAGCCACAGAGGAGTGTTCTGTCCTTTCTACAAGCTGGTACATTGCAGCATGGGGGACTTCAAGACAGTACAATGGAGAGATGCTTGGTGCGCTGACACGTGCTTCTCATTGTAACTGCCTCTCTCTGCAAGCTCTCAGAGGCGTACACCACAAAAAGTAAGAATGTGGAGTTTCTTATCGCTGACCCAGGGATCAAGTGTGCTTCAGAGCCCTGAACAAAGAAAAATCCATCAGACAGCTGCTCATTTGGCAAGCAGAATGATAAATCTGTCTCATGTCAGCAACAAAATTCAAAGGAACTCCATTATTTCTTTATTTATTGCTATTTTTAATATAAATACTAATGAAAATAAATTAAGGTGAACAGTGAGTTCGGCTGAGGAGAACTTGCAACCCAGTTTATACTGATTTTTCTACTCTTTTTTTTTTGTTTTAGCGTTTGGGGTTTCTCGGCTGATAAAAGCAATTTCAGGGTCCACTTCATTTTTAGCTCTAGCTGTATCCCGTTGAAGGCAGTATATTGGCTACTCAGTCCAAGTCTGGAGAAGTACTTAAGACAGGGAGCAGTGTTTATATGTTTATTGTTACAATTTATCTCACTAATAAAAAGCAGCAGCTAGAAGATGTTACTGGCACAGTGAGTGTTCTTCACATCCTCTTCAGCTTCCATGCAAGAATCTCAGAAACTAAGGTCATAAAAAGAGTTAAATATCACAGTCAAAAAAGGCATCTCAGTGGAGCAACTGTGGTGGGTAACTTTTATCCTGTATGCTTTTGTTATGCTTTGACTGTAATGCTGGCTCTCAGATTAGATATAGTTGTCCAACTGAAGTCTTACCATAGCAGAGCAGAACAGAAATATTACTTCCTTATGTATTTAGAGACATACTTCTATTTATATATGCCACTATGGCTTTCTTCCACTGGCATGGCACTTCCGATTTTTCATTCAAATACTGGCTTCAGTGCCAAGCCCTTTTTTTGGAAGGGTATGTACTCGGTTATCCCCATACCTGTATTTTTGCAAATGAAATTTATTTATTGCTGAAAAGTAACATTCTGCATTTATATACCAACGTTTTGAGACCACTTCTCCAATTTGTAAAATTAGTTTTGGATTACAGCTCTGTCCTGCAATAAAATTCTTCAGCTATATAGATTTTGGACATCTAAGAAGAATATTTTGTCTCTTGAACAAAGCTAGAGCCAGGAAAGAATATACATCCCCTTATTTTGAAAGTGGACTACTGTTTACTACCCTCTTAGTGGTCACACAGCTTTTGAGATAATAATTTGCAGTATATTATAATCCAGTTTATGGTAGATTATGGGAGTGACCTTTATAGTGCTGCAATTATCCAGTAAAATTTTGCCTCTTAATTTTGCAAATTCTCACCTGTTTTACTCTTCTGGGTCAGATGATCCAATTACTCTTTCAGGACCTTTTCTCAGTCCACAATGTTTATTACAGAAAATTTCTAAATATGCCAGTCAGAATCTGTAATTTATATCTTTACTTTTTCCTCTTGGCTCAGACGATGTGGTATGTATAAAAGGCTTGGCCTAAAATGCATTTTTAGCATTAAAATTATTAAGAAACTCAAGACAAAACCAGGAGAAATTTCTATCACTGTAATACTCAGAGTATATAATATTCTAAAAAAATGTCAATAACCATGGTAGGAAATTCCTGTATCTTGATTCTTTCCATGCCAGTTATTTTGGCATGATTATAAAAATAGTTTTAAAAATACTTTGGACTGAATTTGGCTCTCAGGCACACTTCTGGAAATCTGGAGGAATTTCCACTTAGCTAGCACAGTTACTGGAATCTTAACATTGCTGGAACTGTGAACTAGCACCTACTTTTGCTGAAGTAGGTAGCAATCTTCCCACAGATTTTGTTACGCTTTGATTTGCAGCCTCCCAATCTTAAGATGTTCTCTTTATGTGTTAGTGTGTTCAAATTTTTTATTGTGGCAGATGTCATGTACACCATCCATTTTTTTTAATGTCTGAACAAATAGCTTTAAATTAGACAAATTAAGGTATTTTGTTGTTGCTAATGCAAACTCCTGAATAGAGAATGTTCCATGTGTAGAAAAAGGTCATGCTTTCCGTTTTTGTTAAATATAATTAATTCCTGAATGGAATTACTTTTGACTGCCTGTACTGGCACGTATTTGTGGATAAAGCAACCTCTCTGGCTACATTCATGTTCCTAAATTAAGCCATACCAGAGTATATCCCTGGGTATGGGAACCAGATCTTCTCTATTGTTAAATTCTTAAAATGTTTTTTGGCAAGATTTGATGCAGACCAAGTTGCTTGTGGCAATACCTGGGCACATTTTTGGAGTTAGCCCAGGTCCAAGTGAGAAAATTCATATGAAGATGTTGCTTTTTGCAGGGTAGGAGAATTTGGTAGTACAGGCGTAGACTGGAAATACCAATGGCCATAGAACAGTCTTGGACACATGCTTCTCAGTGTAAAACACCCTAAAACAGCAAAGCACCAAACATGTCCTGTGGCTCCACAGAAACACTATCAAGAGGTGGATTCAGTTGAAAATAGTGCTTCCTAAAGTTAGATACATAAACTACACCTATGTTAGCAAGCTATACAAGGACAGGACAGAGTCTCATGTTGACACATGCGCTTTAGCTGTCGGTATGTTGCTGGTGGGGGTTTGGCGTGTCATCTAGCGCTTTCCCAAACAGCATTTGGGTATGCTTCAGGGGGCATCACAGGCCATCCCAGCAGCTAAGACCCTGTTTTGGACTAGAAGAGAAGTTCCCCGTGTGGGTTTGGGTCTCGCTGGATGGTTTTGTCTCCAGACTCATTTTGTTTACTAGCACAGATGTCTTCTTTTGTTTCAGGCCTGCTAATTCATGTTTAAGTAACTAACATAAGCTCTTACCTACTTTGCAACAGAAACTAGCACTGTACTTTAGGTCAAATTAGAATATTGGGCTCATTAAACCTGTTTAATTATTGCAGTGCGATATTTGGTGCACTTTGCCAATATACAGCAGGCTTCTGCCTCTCACCAGAGTTTGGTCAGTCTTCAGGGAAGCAGACTGCCAAACCTGGGGAATGACTTCATTTTGAGAAGGTTTATCATTATGTCTGGGATTAATTAAAATCGACTTCTCTGTATGTAGAAATGGAAATTATTCTGGTAAGACAAGCACTGCATTAAAACAACACCCAGAGGTGATGTAACTGCTAAAAGGAATTCATACAGTCACAGTGAGATTTGCAGAAGGACTTGGTTATCATTTCCCTGGTGCTCAGCTTTGGGGACTTTTCTCTGCAGTCCTTACCTGGAGACAAGGTGCCTTCCATGCTGTATTTATGAGTATTCAAGTTGATAAGGAACTTACACAAAAATGTAAGTGTTCATGGACTGCATTTTTGTTGTTTCGGCACCTTGGGAGTGTTGTGTCCTGCATTCCTTTTTGCAAGTTCCACTGTAGCTTGTGTATTAGGCACAGCCGCAGTCAGGTGTCAGGGGGAGGATCAGAGAGATCGCCTTGCATGAGAACTACTGTGAGCGCAGATTAACTCCTGGCATTTCAGCAAGCATTCCTGAACCTTATTTCTATTTTTAACTCAGTTTTGTGAGGGTACAGACTTACTAAGTCAGGAGACTTTGGGAAAGAAAGCTAATTAACAAAGTACAGAGATAAGAATCCTTCCCTTTATGTGTCCATGTACAATAAATCTTTCTGAAGCACTGGATGAGCAGAATGTTGCAGATTCTGATGTGAGCAGTTGCACGAAGTATTTCTGCCCTCATGCTGAATTTCCTTACCCGTACCATTACTGTTGCCATTTCTTCAAAAATGCAGCAGGATTTCACCTGGCCAATGCTGCAAAATATGTTCCAAATGTGAGCCTTCTAGGGACTTTTTCGAACCATTGCACCATTTTAGAAAGGTAGAGAACTTCCATAAAGATCACTGCCGGTAATGCACTTTTATTGTTAAAAAGAAAACCAGAGGGATTTACTTACTGTGTGAGTCCCTAAAGGAATGGCATGAAACCCTCAGGTAGTCTAAACTTATTTTGGGGTATTTTTCCTGATATAACAAAATGGAAGTGGTACGTTTTGTCTACATTCTTTTTCAACTTGCAGAAATAACCACAGGTGGGCTGGTAGGGATTCAAAGAAAATCTGGAGGTATTTAATTTCTTACCTTAGATACTTCCCGTTGCAGAGAGGTGTGATTTGCTGTCCCTGGTGCGAGCTTAGATGTTTTAGAGGGAGTCACATAAAGCACATCGGAAACCAACCTGACATTTGTCATCACTAAGTGATACCTTTACTTAGAACAAGGAACTTAAAGGCAAGGATTATCGTTTTTGTTCTGTATTTGTACGAAAAGGTCTTGATTTATGACTATGATGTCTGTGCTGGCACTTTAAAGGCAAATATAAGAGACTTGACTGTTACTGTTACCAAAGCCTTACAGCTGAAGTTGAAATGGTTATTTTATTGGTCACAGTCAGTGACCACACTGATTTCAGCTGCGGGAGATGAAAGTGTCCCTTTTACCCTGAAAACTTTTATAATAATTTCAGGCTAGTGCTATTTCCACTGTAACATTGAGGCTGAGTTATTTGGCTAATAGTAATACATCCTGATGTGAGGGCAACTGCAAGGAGCAGCTGTAATATTACCAATTTTCTAATTTACTTGTTTATAGCATTTTATGATGGTAAAAAAGAAAGCATCATTATGATAACATGGTCACTGATCAGAAAAATGCATCACAGTGCTACTTTTCTTGCTGAGCAGAAAAGAAAGTGTAGAGTTTGGCAAAGGAGAGAACATATCTTTTCTGCAAGCTCACTCTCTTATATTAATAGGAATTTTCCATTGTTTTTTTTTTTTTTTTAACACAAACCCAGTTTGTTTATTTGCTTTTAATTTCAGAGAGTTTTTGGTGCATTGCAGTCACAGTGCACCCCACTGAGATAACGTAGAAGGGCATTATGTTTTCATGCACAAGGAACAAATCATGCTCTTGCAGGCTGTCGCTTCTTTAATTTCAATTAAGGGAAGTGACAAGAAAGAACAGAAAATAAAAACTATGCGAGAGAATACAGGGAGAACGTCTCTTCTATTACATATCACAGAAAGCAAAATGGCAATTTGGAGGTAGAATCATAGAATGGTTAGAGCTGGAAGGGACATTGAAGATCATCGAGTTCCAACGCCCCTCCCATGGGCAGGGACACCTCCCACAAGACCAGGTT
>VZRU01008042.1:351605-378535 GCA_013398155.1 Pedionomus torquatus
TGGTTGAACTTCATGCCATTTGCATTAGCCCACCTCTCAAGCCTGTCCAGGTCCCTCTGGGTGGCATCCCTTCCCTCCAGCATGTCGACTGTACCACCAAGCTTGGTGTCATCAGCAAACTTGATGAGGGTGCATTCAATCCCACTGTCCTTGTCTCCGACAAATGTGTTAAATAGCACAGGTCCCAGCACTGACCCTTGTGGGACTCCACTTGTCACCAGCTGCCGCTTGGACATTGAACCATTGACCACAACCCTTTGAGTGCGGCCGTCCAGCCAGTTCCTTATCCACCAAGTGGTCCATCTATCAAACCTGTGACTTTCCAATTTGGAGACTAGGATGTCATGTGGGACAATGTTGAATGCTTTGCATAAGTTTGTGACATCTGATGACATCCATTACCCTGCCTTTGTCCACCAAGTTTGTGGCAGTATCGTAGAAGGCCATCAAATTTGTCAGGCAGGATTTGCCCTTGGTGAAGTCATGTTGGCTGTCTCCAATCATCTCCTTATTCTCCATGTGCCTTAGCACATGTGTAGAGACATAGATGTATTTAGTATGCCCTGTCTCTAAACCATACATAAGCTCTCCCATCAAAAGGAAGGATTAGGAGTCCACAGGAGTCTCACAATGTTTGATGGCAACATTGAACAACAGTAGCTTTAGGTAGGCAGTCTTTCAGGTATAACATTGGGAACAGTGAGAACATTTATCACTCAGAATCTGCTAAAAGCTTTCAAAACAAACCAAACCAAACCTCTGCACTACATCTATTTTAATGGCACATCCTCAAATGCACCAACTCATGATCATACGACATTAAAAAAAGCTCTTTCAGGGAGAGGTTTTCAACTATATGTTCCAAGTCCAAAAATTCAGATAGCAAAAAAAAAAAAAAGAAACAAAGTACTATTTTGAAAATAATACGATTTTAAGCTACTCACCCAAATATTTGATCATACTTCTTTTGACTTTGAGTGGCTGGGGATAAACAGCTAAATCAGGATTTTACGCTTAATCAAATTTAAAGGAGACCTATTGGGTTTTTCCTAAAATTCTCACCAATGTGAAGGGCACAGTGGTCAGCAAATGTCACATGGGGAAGGTCATTGCCATCTGGCAGTTTCTTTTGTTAGCTCTGAAGTCTCTGCGTTGTCCAGAGTACCCTGAGCTTGTCCTGGTACCCTGCAACACAGCAGAGATGAACCAGTCACCCAGTCTGGGCCTACCACCTCTCTGTGAATACAACCTTTGTGTGGCCTGTCAGTTGCTTGGATACTGCTTTGAAGAATGAGGAGACCATAAGTAAAAGCAAAATGAATCTATTACCTTGCTAAAATGCACTTGACAAGTAGTGTATCTGTAGCAACTATACCAAAGACAACCCCAGGTGTTTCTAATTACTGATGCTTTGCTTGGTAACTTCAAGGTGTTCTCTAGTCCATTGGCCAACTGACAGTCATGCAGCTCTGCCACCTGGGACCCAGACATTTTAAACAACTGCCTTCACGATTGCATCACTAGATCAGAATCTTGTTTGAGATGACACCTTTTCTTTTTGCCCCTCTTTACTGGGGACTCCATTAAAAATCAAATGTATTTGCCTGGTTGTCTTCTAATAAGCAAATCAACAGTTTTAAGCAATATTCCAACGAGCTGTGGATTGCAAGATGGTTTAGGAATGCTGATGTCCCCAGGGCACATGAGACAGAGTTATCACTTGGCCAGACAGTAAGCAAAACATTCATTAAAGGCACTTTCTAATGAGTAGCTTGATACTTGACAATAAACAGGCCATTTACCTTTTGAGACTTAAGTGTTCTTTGCAGACTGTTAAGGAGTGGTATAAACCTCAGTGCACAGCCTGTGTATCACATACATCTGAAATATGTTTTATATAAACATGGAAAGGAGAATTATGCAAGTACCTTATTACTAGTTATTGACAGAGTCTGAAAGTGATCGCAATCAAACAGGTTTTGACTCGTGCTATGTGTGGAATGAGAACCCTCCCCCAGCTCTGGCTTTTGGGGAGCAGACATACTATGGCAACCTAACATAATGTGACGAGATTCAGACACATCTTCCCCCGCCCCACCCTGTCAGAGTGAATTAATTAACTATCGCCACAGGTAAATGTTTAAATTGGTCTGTAGTCATCATCATTGTTAAGAACAAATTTGTGTTTATAAGGTTTGGTTTAGTGACACTTAAAAATATAATTTCAGGTTTGAAGATGATGATATACTAGACAGAATGGGAAAGGGGGATCAACAAATTCTAGCAGTGTTCAAATTCAGAAGCTTCAACTATATATTTTAAAGTGTTGATAGTGTTAATTAAGAAACACTGTGCCAATTATCTGTGTTACTCTGAAGCAGTAGTCTATGTGCTGTCTGTCTTCATCATCCTTTTTCACACCTGACTCCTGTTGACATCCAGCTGTCTGGAATTTCTCAAGAGTTCTAAGATTTAATAAAAGAGTAACATCAGAAAGATTAAGCCTTTTTTAGACAAATCTTCCAGATTTTTAGGTAGGGGTTATGTTTGCTGATTTTAATGTTTGTCCCTCACAGGAACCCCTAGTAACTAAAATGGGAGAAAGTTTTTCCATTCCTCATGTGCATACCACCCTGGTTCTTCCTAAATCCATCTGTCTGTAAAATAACTCAAGATTTTCTTTTAAAACATTCCTTTTGCATCAACTGTGGTGATAATTTTCTGCAGCGAAGTAATGAGTTAAATTACTTGTTGGAGTGGTCTCCCAATGTGCCAAATTCCAATCTCTATATTCTTTTCATTTTTTACAAGAAAGTCTTTACCAAAGTTACTTGACACTCAGTGAAATTCCTTTGGGGGATAAGAAATTGCCATGTATAATTTTAGGAACTCCAGTTGCATTTGCTAACTGGCCCTATAAGATCCCCTGTATATGTCTGTCAAACATGCACACTTTTGAAGACTTTATCCTGTATTTGCTTAAAATGCAATGTGATGTGTACCTGGTGTTCTTGGTAGTACACTAAATGCTTTACTTAATTGTGTCTTTTTAGTAAGTACATTGTCTAATTCTGATGTTGCTTATTTCTAATAAGAAATGATGCAATCTAAAGCAAAGGGAGGAAGGAAACTGAATTACTCAGTGCTTCTTTTGCACTTATTCTCCAAATACTTTAAATTGCAGTGCGATGAATCTTTTACCTTTGGCCACAGTGTTATCTTCAGGTTGACAGTTGCTTCCACAATGGGGAGTACCTCACTGGAACATGGTCTATCTGTTCAGCCACAGGATTTTTGTAGGACTTGGGGCAACTCTGCTGTGCACATCTGACACGTGCTGCCCTGCTGCTCCTGTGTGATGTGCAGGGCTGGCAGCAGCGGGAGCTGAAGCCACTTGCCCTGGCAGTTTTCTGCTTCCCACCTTGGCTTCTGAGACTGAAATTCAAGGTCTGCTTACAAATCAGTTGCTTTATGGAATGCTGAAGTGGGGAAAGTTTTCTTTGTATCTTGTTTGTTTGGGTACTCGGCTTTCAAACTATCCCTCAAGTTAAAAAAGGAGAAATGTTTACTTATGTGAGACAGCGGTACATAAAGTGCTTGTCCATGGAATGAGAGCATGCCTGCACCAGTTCTCAACAGTTGTACAGCCACACACCCATTTTTCCACTCATTAGACCTACATCTTACACAAAGTTGAGCTGATCCTTTGACACCTTGTAAGCTTACCAGAAAATCTTGTGTACTGTGCCGGTCATGTTCCAACACTTTAATTTCCAGAAATCTTGTGGTAATGCAAAGATATATGAGTCAGATAAATGCATTAAACAGGAAAAGTGGGAGCCTTTTATAATACTCAGTTGTTGCTTACTATGTATTTTTTTCTATAGATCAGCAGGATAGTGTTAGACACATGGAATGGTAATAAATGAATCTTGGACTAGTTGCAAAAAGCCAGAAGGGACCGGAGATACAGCTTACACACTGCTAAGTAGCACTTGTAAACTGTTTGTGGTTAAAGTTTTGGTTTTATTTACAGTGGAACAGATCTTAAGTGAATCATGGTTCCTTTGATCAACTTACACGAGGAAAGGAGATGCAAATTCCCAGAAGAGAACGCTCCTGCTGTGGGAAGATTTCTGCCAGATCTGAACACGTACGTCTGGCCTCTGCTTCCCTAGGCATATGTGGTGCGCAAGGACTGGCTCCACTGGCGTCACCCTCTGGACTTCACACCCAAACAGAAATAGCACCAGGCTAAAGACTGACCCTTTCGGCCAACCCACAGCAGCTGCAACTCCTGCCCAAATAGAGTCAAACCTTTTATTTTGTGTTTCACTGACAAGCCGGGGCTTGGTGTTTAAATTAGCTTCACCAGGAACAAACTAAGGCAGGGAGTGTGTAAGGTACAGTCTGACTTGCTGGTGCTATCCCAGGCAGCATTTGGAAAGAAGGGCAAGAGGAGGTTACAAAACATTCACATTTTAGCCTCCTGAAAGTACCTTGATCATTTGCAGCAAGGACAGGGAAAAATAACATCCTTTAGGGGAGGAGCTCAGATGCTCACAGCTGACTTTGTGCAACTTGTACCAAGGAGAATGGGAAATCTGGCCATTTTCTGCTATCTGTTTTTCACCGCAAAACACATTGTAGTTTATTTTCTTAGCACAGCTGCCTTACAAAAGGTAGGGTGAACCCTTTACTGTTGGCTAGGATCTTAATTTCTTTTCTTAGTTTTGCAGAATGTTTCCTAACAGTAAGAGCAAGAAGTATCCTGCCTTCATAATATTTCAAAACACATTACAGAAATAGAGTAAAGATGAACCTTCCTTCTGTCAGCGGCTGTGGTGGTGTAAGTTGAGTTAACGATGAGACTACTTTGTCTCGAAGCTATGCAACTAAGTATGCACACTGGGATTTGGTTCTGAAGTTAAAACACACATGAAGGTGTCTACTTTTAGGTATGTACACCCTCGGTTTCAGAAAGGGAGGTTCCCTTTTCGGGGGGNTCATGACTTTTCCTCAAAGCTGTAGAAGAAAACAATGTGTTAGATCCGTTCTCCTCTATTGTTAGAGCAGGCTTTTCTTTCTATTACTCTTACCACTTGTCCTCATTCTCAAGTGATAGGATATTTATGCTCCTTTTGGCAGGATCAAGCAGGCTTATATGTGGATAGATGGAGATACATTTTGTCCTGTCACATTGACTAATGAAAACCCCCACAGCATGAAGAAAAGTGTAATTAGATCAGTGTTTTTTGTAGAGCTAAACCCACTGAAATAGGTTTGGTGTAATGATGTAGTACTCCAAGTGGTTTTGTACACTTCAGGAAAAATACTGTCCTGAAAGATAAAAGGTGTCTTGGTAACATTTTGATTTTTTATTCAGTGCATGAGTAGCTAAATTCTGTTGTTAAATAACCAAAGTGATCTGATTGCTTTGAGCAGAATGTGCCACCATAAATAAAACAGAAATTCTGCTGGAATAGCCTCTTTTATGTAATGACTCTTGCTAATTGGCTTGCTAGAGAGGGCTACAGATTTGCGCTTTGCTTTGCAGCTTTGTGCTGTAAACAAATCATGGATTATCACCAAGCTTAATAATATTCCCCAAAAGATATGTCAAGATACTACATACTCCAGGGAAGATTCAGAGCATATTCCCCATGGTACAGATATATTTGGCCTGTTTATCTGTAGAGATGTGATACATCTGAAAGCTTTAGCATCAGCACCCTGGTCTAGAGGGTCAGTATTCTATAAAGAATTCCAGTTTGCCAGTAAGGGAGCCAAGTGATATTATGAGTTGTGGAAATGATCTTCTAATATGAATAATATCTAATAAATAGCCAAAATACCTTGCTAGCAAATGGCCAATAGGTTAGAAACTCTTTCATTTTAAATTTTTTTGAAGGCAAATGCTTGTAGGCAGGAAACATTTTTTGAAATGGATATAAGCTTATGAACAGATTGTTTAAAAACAATAAGATTAACAAAAATATGATTCCTCATGTCTATGTGGTACATTAATTATAAAATATATATAATTGTATTATCTTATACTATAATGTTCTATATTACATATGCTATATAAAATATAATTTTAGCATATGTAATATGGACCATTTTATTGTATAATAGAATAATTACTATATAACTGTCAGTAAATAATATAGGACAACTTTAGCAGTCATGATTTCTTACATGAGGTAGAATTGGCTGAGTGAAGTTACATGAAGTGGTGACTGAGATGTGAAGCAAGAGGCCAAGGAATTAATTTGATTTGATAAGAAATAAGATGTTGATTTGTGATTTTGTTATGGGGAATTTGAAAAAAAACAACAAACAAACCAAACTAGAAAGGAATAAAACATAGGACTAAAGACCAAAGATTTGGAATGATTATGTGACAGCTGTTCACAATACATATAACTGAATTCTGCTCTTGAACGTCTGGGTTTATTTCAGCATGTCACTCAGGCTGGAATCTTTTGGATTTTTTTGGTGTTTCTGGGCAGTAGGTATTGTAGACTCTGCAGTTCTGGACAGAGTTCAAATGCACTCTGTGATCCAGAAAAATCCCTTTTTTCTCATGGAGTACTTCTGTGTATGAACAGTAGTTTAAACAATGTTCCAATGAACTGATTTTGCTTAAGCATATGAAATCCATCAGCAGGATTTTGTACAAATAAGCAGACTTCAGAATCACATGTTCAGTGGTCCACAGATGGCTCCACATCTCCCAAGCTGGGCTTTCATTAAGTGGTCTTTCTTAACATCAGACATGAGAAGACAGACGGATTCCTCCTATCTCATTTGCTTTATCTGGAGTATCTGCTAACTAGCGCTCACCAGGAGATGACTGAATATCAAGTGTGCTGACCTTTTAAAAACATTTTGAAAAACATTCTTGAAAGAGAAGCTTGCTTCACTGGTGGAAATGTACAATTGTTGGTGACACAGAAAATTGCATTATACTTGTTCTGAACCAGTGATCCCTTTAAATCCCCTGTGAACCGCTGGGGCCTGGTTTCCCTCTCTCACGACACTCAGCATTATTGATGTCAATAGTTTCTCCAGGTTGATACCACAATAAATGGGAGAAAAATAGTTCTCTTGTCACTTTAAAAATGAGTTTTCTTTGTTGTCAATAAAAGGGAAATAGGAAAGTGGTGGTTTAGTCAAAGTGCTAAGAAAATCGTTTCAGGTGGGATTTGACCTCTCCTGCACACAGTGGATAGAACCCAACTCTTAAAGTCACAGACTTCATAGAAATGGCAGTTATGGGGTAAGCTGACATGTGAGGGTGGGGAGGAACAGTACAGGCTTAACTACGTGTTAGCAGCACTGCTTTGTCCTGGGTTGGTGGCCACTGGAAAGTTCACAGAGCAGCAGTTTCCTACTCTTGTACTTAGTCTTGATGGAGACTGCTAGTGCTGTGTTTCCCAGTGATTCTGCTGCCAGCCAGCATGGGGACAGAATGAAGACTGAAATTACTAGATGTCCAGATTACTGTCCTACAGAGTACTAGGACCTGCAGGTGCTTTGCTCTACATCTCTAACCTTTCTGCATGTGCTCATTCCAAACCTGGGAAGAGAAGCATCCCAGAAGGTATAGACCACCACCAAGCTCTCCCTTGCCAAGGCAGGTGCTCCTCTTGCCATAGTTTGGTGCATGGCAGTAGTCTCTGGATGATACCTCAGCTCTCCACAATCACTGTCAGCTTGTGCACAAAATTCATGGTACCCTTGTTTCTGAAAAGGGGCAAGTGAACTTGGTGAGTGGGATTTGCCATTAGTGTGTGTGTAGTCAACCAAAGGGTCTGCAGGGAATACTAAGCAGAGGTGGATCTAATCTTAGATAGTGACTGGTTTCCTCTACATGGAGATAGTGTTCACAGAGCCAAGCAGCTGAAATGTTGTCTTCTGCTGCTTTCTGCCTGTCTGCTTAATGTCCCTGAGCTGTCCCATCTTCAGGCAGGGAGCTGAAATGGATGCTTGGGCCCAGTGGTGCCACTGCTTTGCTCTTATGGAGAGCCTGGGTGCTGGATGCATGTGTGGCTGCTCTGGGGCAAGAGCTAGACCCTCAAGGCCTTTCAAGAGGTACATACCTGCAAGGTTGAGGCTCCCTCTTGTTGAAAAGTAGTTGCTGAGAGAGGTGTTGGGCTTTGCACTGTACTCAGGTGCTGAGACATGGGCTTCTGAGACATTTCTGAGCCACGGTTCCTCTTTGCAAGTCAGTCTACTAACTTCCACCCTTCCTCCCATTCAGAGGAGATGATAATGGGAGGTAGAGTCAGGTGGGGAAGGAGATCAAGGTAGAGTAGCCATCTGTATGATGAAGGCAGTACACAGGCAGGGGCACAATCAGATCAGCGAAGACAGAATCATAGAATGGGTAAAGTTGGAAGGGACCTTAAAGATCATCGAGTTCCAACCCTCCTACCATGGGCAGGGACACCTCCCACTAGAGCAGGTTGCTCAAAACCCATCCAGCCTGGCCTTGAACACTTCCAGGGATGGGGCATTCACAGCTTCTCTGGGCAACCTGTTCCAGAGCCTCACCACCCTCAGAGTAAAGAATAAAGCAAGAATACACAGCTACTCTGCAGGAGCAGAGCTGCATTTGGTTCTCAGCTTCTCCTTGTGTGCACAGACCATTGCCTGCTGCTGTCTTGGTGGGAGTTGTGTGCACGTCTCAGCCCTGCTGGTATTACCAACTGGGCAGTACTAAAAGGCATATATTCTGGCTTGTGCTGTTGAACACTGGGCCATTGACCCATTTTGCAGAGTTTTATTTCTTTCCAGCTAATCTTTTTCTTTTGTGTCCCAAAATAGAGTGCTATATGGCTTCCATAGTTCTGATGTGATCTTTTATGGCATTTCCCACCATATTTCTGTTACTTCTGTTGCTCCAAAACGTGAGAAACACATTACTCATAAAATATTTCCTGCCTCCCCCTTTCAGTTTTCAGCGAAATAATAAAAGACCTGCCACAACTCGTGTGCTTTAGTCCTCATTATTTTTGCCCTGTTTTCAACAGCCACTTCTATCAGGGAGTATAAAACCTCCAGATTTGGCTTGCATGCCAAAGAAAACAACTGCAGTTCACAGAAATCCCTTAATAATTTCAGAAAAATGCTGAAGGAGGAATTTTGTAATGAAAGATTTTCTATATTCTTACTTGATGTTCCATGCTTTGCTGGGAGGATTTTTTTTTTCTACTGATTCCATGAAACCACACTGGGGAGAAAAATGGTTGCACAATTGGCAAGGTTTTTTTTATTGGAATAACTTTGTCATATTTTTATCTCTTGGATTCATGGAATAAATATTTACACATATAATTTTTCCAGGCAACCTTCAAATCAACATTTTCTTCATTAAGCTGTTGCAGCATTTAGATTAAGTGCTTTGGCAGAAGAAATTAATTCTATCCCAAGCTTTTGGGTTAGTGTTTGGCAAACCTTAATATGTAACAAATCAATATGATTTTATCTGGATTCTGTGCCATGCATCCTGTGAGCTAATATGCTGAGTGTGTAGGATGGAAAGAAGCAAAACTTGTCATAGTGGAAGCTCATGTGAATCTGGTGCCTTAAGGGCAATGGCTCTTGCTCTGTCTATGATGTGCATGGTTGTCCTTTTCATAAAACCTTCCTGATGTTTGTACTCCCATTCCTGTGTTCCAGGGACATAAGTGTGTTTTCTCTCAAGGAATGAAAATGGAACTGAAATTTATATGATATGAAGTTCAGCAAATGATCTCTTGAAATCTTCAAGATACTAAATTTCTTCCTGGCTGACACGTAGGTATGACTAGACAGCACACAGCTACCTTCTAATGAAGGACACTCAGTTGTCTCCTGTACAGTTGTTCCTTGTCTTCTAGGACATCATTCTTTTTCTTCTTCTGTATGAAGAAAATGCATTTACCAGTATAAGCTGGAGCACCTGCATGCTCCTTTTTTGTGAGTTTTACACAATAATTTTCTTGTACCCTCAACTAACCTGTTTTGCCTGTAGAAGTTGCTCTGACATTAAAAGATAACTCAGTCCCTTATTTTCTGAGCCTTTCCTGATCCTATCAGGAAGGCTTACTGCTGAAAGTGCTGAAAGCTCAGTCTTTGGAAAATTGAGAGCTCTACAGGCCTTAAGAATTCAAACTGCAAAAAAGAGAAAATATCTTCCTCTCTAGTCATTTGTATGCACATGTAAAATGATAGCCAATAACCACTGTCATTGATAAAGTACAAGAATTAATAACAGGAAAGGCTCAATATATTATTGCAGCAGATTAATGAATGGCTGAACATATGATTAAATAGCAAATTTAAAGATAACTTCTATATATTACAGTTTTGTCCTCTTGTCTCTTTCTTTTTTATATTAGAACCTTGGTTTATTAGCCTATTTCTAAAACTCTTATTAAAATGTTGCTGTGAAGTAATATATTCTCTTGCATAATATTGAATTTTAGGACTTGTAGCCTAGCCTTGCAGAAATCTCTGCTGAGTCAGCAGAATGGCAAGTGCAGAGTTTCTGCAGAGAAAGGCATTGCCTGCCTTGATGGTAGACTGAGAGTAGAGGTTTAGCCCTGAGCCAGACAGAGGAAAAGCTTTGAGGCAGACTTAACTAAGGGGGAGAAAAAGGGGAAAGCATAGAAAGAAGACATTAAAGCTGGCTTTAATTTGCTTATGCATAAAAAATTGATCCAATGTGGACAATTTTGTTTTGGAGAGCAAGGTTAGAATGTTTATAGTTATAAATACTGAACTTTTGAAAAAGAAAAAGATAGCAGAATATGGTGTTGTAAACTCTGAAAAAAAACCTGGAGTAATTCAGTAGGAATACATAGATGTACTTCATTTGCACCCATGTGGATTACAAGAACAGAATCATAGCAGAAATAGTGGCTGAGATGTAAAGTAGACTTTACTCCATCAGGTCAGATTTTTACATCTGTCTCCTTCTATCTTTTAATTATTTTTTTTTTTACTTGCAGTTCTACACTTTCTTGACATCAACTGACACCAGATTATGCTTACTCATTTGGATTTACATAATTTCTAATGAAGGTTCATATACGGTTCATCTATAGCTGAATATACTAATACCACAGTCACAAATGTGTATACATGTGTTCATACATATTATGCATCATCACACATCATCACACATCATCACATATAATCATTGTAAAATCAAAAGTACACAGCTCTATTTCTTATTTGGCCAATGGAGAAATTTAGACAGTTAGTCTATGAGAAATAATATATTATAATTCCTTTTTTTTTTTTTCCCTCTCTTGCTATTTTTTTCAATCTAAAATAGAGAAACCCCCTCTGTTCCACAGCACAACTTCGAGATGCTTCAAAAGGAATGCAGCAAAATAGTTGTTCAGGTTGAGTGCACTCTAGTCTGTTTAAAATAATTCCTGGCTGTCTCACTGTGGGAGTAGTAATTATTGATCAACTTCTTTTTTAAAGTGTTGAAGTACTGTAACCAGCTCATATGTAGAGAGCTTTGTGAACTTGTCTTACTCACTACAGCTCAGACAGTGCAAAGCTAATGAGGCTGCTGACCTTGGCAACAGGAAGGTTACAGGCCTCACAAAGTGAACACAGGACGCTGAAAGATGTTTGTTTTCTGCCATTTTATTAAAATGCATTTTTAAAAGTTTAATTACTGGTACAAATAGCAAAGAGATCAGAGCAAGGAGTTGGAGAAGAACCCACATTCTGTGGCTGATTGGGATTAACGAGTCTTTCATGGCAGAGCTGTATTTCTGTCTTGGTTGTTGAAGGTACCTTCTACTAGTGTTGAGAAGTTTGTTCAGTTTTCACTAAATGTAACCCTAATACTCCTCTGACTCTTCTGTCCTTTATGTTTGCATCAGTCATCAGACAGGTCAGAAATCCTGCCTCAGATAAGAAGCAGAAAATTCCCATCTAAAATTCCCACGATCTAAATAAAATACTGTATTCAAACCAGATTATGTTTAACATTTAGGCATTAGATGCCATATTCATACACAATAAACCTCATCTTTGGGTTTAATAAATAAATCTTTGGCTCAGCCTCATAAGGTTTGTTGAAATGTTTGTCTTGGCAATGTAAATTTGCTAATATTTCTTCTTATCTGTCTCGCTTTTGCAGCAGTATGGGGACCAGGCAATATTTCCTTTCTTTTCTTTTTCAGCCCACGTGAAATACAATCCACCATGACTATTTTTATTATATGAATATGGGAATTACAAATTATATGAATGGGAATTACAAAACACCCTAGTGATGATACTCATTTGTCCTAGTATTTAATTTTTCAGGGTTCTTTCAAATTGTGACCTCCTTGCTGAGACAAACAGTCGGAGTGATAAGGAAATCTATTTATTTGGGATATAAATACATAATCTGTAAGAATTATGCACAGTGTTTCAATTCATAAAGACCAAATATTCTCAACATGGCAATGACCACTTGTCATCTGCATTTTATCTAGTGGCGCAAAAATTAAAGACTCTCTTGCCAATCTCAGGATTATATTTAATTGTAATAGAAAATTTATGCAGTAAACACTTTCTGGACACTTTTTTGAAGCACTTACAGCTTCCTGCTCATTATTGGCATCCTATGAAGCATTTCTCACGCTTCCTCTGAAAAATGTCATTGCTGCTCTTCAGTCCTAATAGATGTCTCCCACCCTGCTGTTCCTCTTCAATTCTATAATCCAAGTTGGAATGAAGCCTGCAAGAAACTGATGAAAAAAGCCAAAGTATGGAGCTGTCTTGCTCTCTGGCTGTGCAGAAAGCACAGAACGAGATTGTGTTTGCTAACAGTATGTCAGTGGCTTTCTTACAAAATCTATAGGCAATCTTTTCCCCCTTTTGATACTGAGGAAGGGGAAGTCTCACATAATTATTCTGCTTTTAACTATAATTCTGTTGGTACCCGTGGCTTGCACCTCATTCTTGTCAAGGTGAAGATTCACCACTAGAGGCAATTCACCTTGGCTAATGTGGCTTCTAACTCTTGTGCTGCTGCTTGAGGTGCCTGTGCATCACCTCAGCCACTGCTGCAGTGGCTTTCATGCCGCTGTGCACAGCACATTTTCAGATGCAACAGATGCACTTCAACCAAGCCAAGGGGGCTTATTCTGCTGGTATTGCTGAGAGTAGATTATGGAGCAGAGTATCATACCAAAATAAAGCTGGAGATGGCCTCAGGTGTTCATCTAGTCCAACTGGCTGCCCCAAGATGGGATCAGCTATAAATGTACTTTTTTTTCCAAAGATTTTCAGGGATGGATATTCAACAATGTCCTTGGGCAATCCATCCAGTGCTTCACTATCACTCTGTTGTGGTTTAACCCCAGCCAGTAACCAAGCAGCACACAGCTGCTCGCTCAAACCCCCCACAGCAGGGTCAAGGAGAGAATCAGGAGGGCAAAAGTGAGGAAACACATGGGTTGATAAAAACAGTTTAGTAAATAAAGGAAAAGCCATGCATGCAAGCAAACAAAACAGGGAATTCGTTCACCACTTTCCATCATCAGGCAGGTTCAGTCACATCCAGGACAGCAGGGCTCCATCACATGTAATGATTACTTGGGAAGACAAACACCATCACTCCATACCTGTCCTGCTTCCTTCTTCCCACAGCTTTATATACCAAGCATGATGTCATATGGTATGGAATGGTCCTTTGGTCAGTTGAGGTCAGCTGTTCTGGCTGTGTCCCCTCCCAACTTTTTGTGTACCCCAAGCCTACTCGCTGGCAGGGCAGCATGAGGGGCAGAAGAGGCCTTGACTGGCTCAGCAACAACTAAAACCATCAGTGTGCTATCAACACCATCCTAAATCTAAAATGTATCATGATCCTAGCTACATGACACCATGACACCCTGTCATTAAAAAAATACTCTAATGCCTAACCTGAATTTTTCTTGCTACCGTTTAAATTCATCACAGTGACTAATACAGTTTGGAACCCTGCCTGTACATTCTGTGTTTCTAAAACATTAAAGTATGTGCAAAAAGTCAAAAGAAGCTGCATTTCTGGATTTCATTTTGAAAGGGCTCTGTATCTTTTAAGAATAATGGGTAGTATTCAAGTGTGAGGTCTTGTTCTCAGTCCTTGTAATCAGGTTGTGCATCTCCACCTCTCAGTTCACTGGGATGAATCAGGCATTCCAGCATCTTCTTGTACCTGTCAGCAGTCATTTAACTTTTGCAAAAGGGGAAGCAGGAGGGGGTTATATCACCATCATCAGCAAGAGAATTGGGAAAGCTGCCTACACATTACACACCTTGCCTTGAAAAATTGTCCAGGGGCCAACACAAAAATCATGGGATGTTCTCCGTTAGAGAGGAAAAACGGGAATTACCTGGTTTTAGTAGAGTTGGTCAAACTGCCTGTCAGAATTTATCTGTAAATTCCTTGATAGAAAATAAAACAGGAACTGGAAAAGCAGACTGATCAATGGGGCAACCTCTGTGCAGATACAACAGCTGACTGATAACTAACTGGTAAGTTCTGTCAGCTTCTAGTCAGCATGTTAGTTAACATAGTTAATTTTCATTTGGCCTTGTGAGTGTAACTATCATTGCAAGGATAAAATAGTGAAATGTATAAGGCTTAAAATACATTTAATCTTTTAAAAGTGAGTTTGGTTTTGCTTATTGTCTTCTATCCAAATGTGGTTCTGAAGCTGAGTGAGCATAAATTATTCAGAGATAAAATGCCAGATTCTGTCTTTGATTATATATAACTTATATTTGTTTCAACAGCAGAGAATGCACCTAACTGACCTAAAACATGTTTGCACAGTACGCAGAATTTTGCCCCTACTTAACAAAAGAATATTACAGCCTAGATTGCAAAAATGGAGCAAACCTCAACAGATTGGCACCGTGCTGTGAACTTTTATTGTCTGACTGTGTCTAATGGTTGAACTGCCAAAACTAGCAGCGGGACTAGAATAAATTATGAACATATGAAGAAGTCTCTCATTCTTGTGTGATAATCCAGAGTTCCCTTATCTATAAATAATGATCTCAGCGTTTGCAAATGAGAAACACAAATGTTATGTGAACAAATGGTAGGAAGCCTTTACATCCTTGTTAGAATTATCTTCTCTGACAAATCAAACACCAGATGCCTAATCTAAACAGGATGGAAACCATGTAAGTTAAATGTTCAGAGTACATATATAACATGCTTTACACTTCTGTCTCTTCTTCTGTGTATCATTAGTGGTTTTTATTAATGAAATCTATTTCTTGTATCCATATTTAAGAGAAATACCTTGAGATATACTAGAGATATTTTCTTAAATGGCATGGAATTTGCTGGTATTTCCATTTTGATTTATTTCTCATAGAGGGACACTGTTCATGGTATTGGGTACCAGGAAATTTTCATTGTCATAAGCTGCCACTACTAATACTTCTGGAAGTACAAATATTTCTTACAAAGACTGAAGTACAGGTAAATGTGGATTTCTTTTTCTTTTCCAAGGTAACTATTTTTACTCACTTTAATCACATAACTTCTAAGTAAGCTGTGATGGCTTCTGCTATGGACACAAGAATGTGTAGCTGTTGATCAGGATCAGGTTGATCTTAATTTGAAATTGGAAGTGATAAGAGTGCAGCAGGAAAACATAATCAGATGTTTGTCCTGTTGTGTTTTGCAGAGGAGCACCGGTGCATTTTCTTTTAAAAACTACATTATTTCGAAAGAGAGCCCACTGTGAGCTTAAAAATTAGGGCAGCTCATGAGTATGGCAGCTCTGGGACACACAGTCAGCGTTGTCTTTTTAGTCAAGAGGAAGCAGGTCCATTTTGCCCAACTGATTGCTCAACCTAGCAGCTTATCCACATAAGCAAATACTATTGAAATCAATACTTTTCCTCACATTAGTTTTGTTTCCTTACAGTAATTTTGTCTGCATAAAGACTGACGTGCTTATTTAAAACTGGTTATACCAACATTGCTAATGCTAACTCTTCCTTGCATACTGGTATCGTTGTTTCTATGAGGAAACAGGCAGCTCTCCTCGTGCAAATTAGGACTAATAAAGTGCATGTTTGCACTGTTCTGTATTTGATGAGGAGAAGGTGAAATAGGACTTATGCTTCAAGCTGAATATAGTGGGGAAAGAAAGAAAGAATATCAAGGGAAAGAGGAGAATAACAGGCAACATGTTAGGAAACATGGGAGGAACTTTAAAAGCTTCATCCTCTCTTTAAGTTCTAAAACGTTCTGGCTACTTGAAATCTTTATTTGGAAGGATGTTATCAACTGAGACTTACTTTGACCATCACCTCAGGTATGTGGCCTCCTCTAGTTACTATGCTCTCCTTTTTAGGTCATTTAATCTTTTCTGTCTTTCTTCCTGTCCTCATTTAATCTTTTAAGTAACATCTAGCCCAGTTTTTTATGTAGTTCTACCTACAAGGACATTCTGCTGCTGTGGAGTCCCAGTGTGGGATAGGGTAAGCACCATGTCTTTTTAATGGGTAGGAAGTCCCCTGCCATGGCTGAATGCTGATGAATTACTTAAAGCAGAGTAACTAAGCCATGCTATGATATGAATTATTCTTTACATACTTAGATCCATTTATTGCCTTTACCCATCAACTTTACTGTCTGCAGAAAAATCGGTCCTTGTGAAACTTTTAACTTACATACATATGATTGGGACATATAGCAAGGAACTGAATATGGACTAGGAGCTAAATTATGTAAATAACATTAATGTTTCTGCACATATCTGATGATAAAGAAAAGTCATCTACAAGTTTCATATAGGAAAGATTGTTAAATAGGAACATCAAATAGGAAGATCAATAGATTTCCTAGTACAAAGTTGTTATGCCAGAAGATACCTTTAGCTATGGGTTAACACATCTTGAATTGTGCAATTTTTTTCTCTTACTTGTGTTACTATAGCTTGAACATATAGCTCACATCCTGAATGATGGCAAGAAACCAAATTCAGTTCATGTATGGACAGCTCTTGAAATGAGAAGAACATGGGATTTAAACCCTGGCTGAAATATAAGATTCTTGTCTTTGACTGGGTCTGAAAATAAGCACAGAAATTATGATTTCCTAGACTTTCTCAGCGTGGAAGCTAATTGAGTCAATCTGTTTTAATAACTTTGCAATAATTTGGGGGCTTTCAAAATGAAAGGTGCCTAACGAAGTTGTATGAAAGATCGATTTGATATATACAAAATACCAAGCCTGGAAGCTTGCACTGCTTTGAGACTAGTTTTGCATGTGTTGTGGTCCTAGTAACCTTGTAGTTAAAGCATAGAGAAGACAAAATAAGTTGTAAAGAATCTTGAATCAATATTTTTCTCTAGACAAATTTTACATCTTGGGCAGATGCTGTCTGAGATTTCTTACTTGAGTGAGAAGTCATTTTGGCTAACAAAATAAGTTTATTTTTCTTAATTCTGTATATTTGCTGCTAAACTAAACATAGGTAAAAATAGTACGATTAAAGAAGACAGCAGAAATAACTGGTTAATTGTAACTAACTGTAATTGTAATGAACTATCTATCTACACAAAGATCTTCCCCGGATGACAGGGTGTGAGAATACGTAGAGCTTTCAACGCACATCCAGACAAGTAGAGTCTTCAATCGGAAAAGAAATGCTTCTATGTGGCCTTTTAGGGCTCACTTTTGTTTGGACTGTGAATGGGTCTGTGACACAACTTTAAGCTGTGTTTAAGATGGTTTACCTTGCGGTGACCTCAGTAGTCACAGAATCTCTGCTTTACAATCCACGGGTCAAACTTACTATCCTAACCCTGACATGCCCTGCTTCGTTCTTTGAGCTGAAGGGACTCTCTTTTACCAGCTCGTGCTTCTGAACAAGCACGACAGTGAATACAACAGTGAATTAACAACAGTGAATACAGGCAATTGTCATGCATCTGATGCTAATAAACATGTGCAGATACTGAAATGAAAAGACTTTGGGGTTCATAAGCAATTATTGTGGATTTTCTATAACCAGTATTGCAGGAAACTGCACTTTTTCCTCCAGATGGTTCTATACTGTTTTTTTTCCAAATGTGTAGCACAAACAGGATGAGCAGAGGGAAAGGAAGAACCATTACTAGACATACATTTCTTTTGGCATTATTAGAAAATTTAGAACTGTAGCACGTCTGGTAACATAAGTAAGAGAGACTGCTAAGACAGTTTGTAGAGGGTGCTTGAAGGAGGCAAAAACCATGAAAAAGACCAAATGAATACAGGATGTGCATGGAGTATTTGTGATTATTATACACCCAAAGCCAAGGTTTGGGAGAAAACTGCAATAAAGATTCTGTGGGAGCTTCCAGATTTCCAGTGACTATAGGACCTTAAAATCTATTGAATCAGCATCTTTATTTCACAGCATATACTCGTGGGATATACCAGTTCCAGCCTAGCAAAAGAAAGAAGTCAGCTGCCATGATCTCTGCTTTGATGTTTGCAAAAAAGTGGAGTGGTCAAGGATTTCTGAAAGGAGATTAGTAAAATCACATATACTCAAGTGAAGTCTTGCCAGGCTACATTTATTATGCAGGATAAATTTGATTTGCAAAAATGTGGAATATAGATTACTAGATTAATGAATTAAAAGAACAGAGCTTGCTGTCTGTCTTCCACTCATTTTCTGTCTCACAGGAAGAATCAATTATGTTCTGTCTACTCACTGGATTAATTAAAATTTTAAAGAGCATACAAGTACTGTATTGAATAGTTACTCATCAGTTTGTTATTTTGCTGAACTTTCGTTATCACAAAGTGAACATCAGTCTCTGCATTTAGTCATTAAGAAGAAATAAATGCCCCACTCGAGCCATAATTTTTGCTACCTTTCCCTCTGATTTACAGAATAGGTCCAAACTGGGAATTTTAAGATTTATTTTTTTTTCCCATTTCATGCTTCATCCCAGTTATATTTTTTTCCACAGACTTTGGGAAAATAAAGTCAGTTTTGAAGCTGTCAATGAATATTTAGAATTTTGTGAAATGTGCAAGAGGGAGGACATCTCCCTCAAAGGAAGAATCTGGTTAGAGGTCTTCAAACAGGGCACAACAAAGCCTCTGAAATCCTTTCTTCTGATTTCTGTGGGCACACAAGCAGGAACAGAACAGCCACTGCTCCTTTCAGATAACAAGTAACTGTACTTCGAGGGGAGATAATAATGGAAACAATCAGCCTCCAGAAAAAAAGTACATGCCGAGGCATATTTGATTGTGTGAGAAAGAAGCAGGACAATCATCAAGAAAAAAGACCAAAAAAAAGGTGTATGTTGCATGGTATTAAACAAAGGAGAAACTTGGGGGTTATGGGCAGGCAGAGAAGGGGCTTAGTGCCAAGGAGAAAGGAATTTTTGGTTTAACACCGTTTGATTCGACACATGGGGCTCCAAAGCAGATGTAGTCTTAATGGAGGGCAAGGACCAGTTCTTCCTCTCCAGTCATAGGGAGGTCATGTTTTACTGGACGGGCTACTGGAAAGAGGACTACTCATTTCCCTGCTAAATTGTTGTTGTAAAGGGAATATGAGTGCTTGCGTTTTTATTATTGTTGTTGTGAGGAAATGGGACCACATATAAGGAATACCTGACTTCTTTATCAATTTCTCTCTCTGGTGGAGACAACCTACTGATAGGGATGATAGGCCAGGCCAGGTAACAATCTCTTTATATAGAGCCAGTGTGTTTTCATATACAATATTTCTCCTCTAAGATGGTCCCTCTGCAAAACTCCTATTGCTGTCAGTTTAGATTAGCCTTCTAAACTTTAGAGCCAGCAGCTAACAAGCTTAACAGCACAGCCTTGTAAATCATCTGTCTTGCAAAGGCACTTATGTGGAGGAGCTGAACATCTCTGGAAATCAGGCCATTTCATTTTACTGGCTATATATGGATGCAGCAACTTAAATTAGGCATACAGAAATGTTAGCAGTGGGATTTTCTAAAGACTGATTGCTGCTTGGTTATTAGAGCATGCTCTGAATGCTTGTTTTGTGCCAGAAAAGATATGACAGCAATACTTCACCAGCCAAACGGACAGAATGACCTTTTGAAATGGCCGTAGTGTGGGATGGGGCTGACGCATCAGTAGCCGCGCGTGTGAGTGGATACTCAGAAACTCAGGGGTTCAGCTGACACAGTGGGTAATTTTCAGCTAAGAAGGTGAACTGTAGGTTTGGTAAGATCATGTGGCCACCCAACAGCCCTGAAGGAAAAGTGAGGGGAGCTGTCTTGGGCAGGTTGATGGTGATAAGGGTATATGGCTGAGAGCAGGCATTTAGGAAACACTGAGCGTGTGCTGAGGCATCCATTGGCAACCTTTAAACGACAGAGCATTGTCTTTCCAACTCAAGGATAGTATGCTCATGGGAGGTGGAATCCTTTGCCTTTCAGAAATAGTTCTTTTGAGTTGCTGCTTTTGGAGCTTGCAGCCCAGTGCCAGCTTGGCTGTGTGGCAAGCAAAATCTGTTTGTCCTCTGTGCCACAGGCTGCTGGCCAGGCCACTTTCCCAGGGATGAATATTTAAGCTCTGCCCCTGAAGCTGGCATGCTTGCTGCCCATGGGTTTGGGCTTGGGCTTGCATTGAGCTGTCAGTGAGATGATGCTCAGCATTCACAGATACACTGTCAGCTTCCCACAGAGCTCTGAAGATCTCTGAAATATCTTCTTTTTCAGTGAATGGGACAAGATCATATGGGCACAGGCTGGCATGTGCTGGTGACTGTGGATGCGTTTGCAACCAGGAAAATAAAGCCTACTGAATCTTTGCTGTGTGGCGTGTAGCCTACCCGGTGTGCTCTAACCAGGTCCCATGAACAGAGAGCAGCTGCTGGTCTTGGGATTCTGTGAATGGGACCCACCTGCTCTGCTCCCTTCAGGCTCATCTCTGGCTCTTGGTAGAAGTTATCTTCCATCGAGCAGTGGTGATGCACTAACTGCAGATGCTGCTAGCTGGTGGGAACTCCCCAGGGCATAAGGAAGAACAGTGCCAGTCTTTTTGCAGGTCTAAACTAACTGCTGTGACAAGCTGCTATGAGGAGAGGAGAAGTGTGATCCCCCTATTTAAGTAATTGCAGTCTGAAGTAATTAAAGTTTAATTTGTGAGTTGTTCTAACTTGCTCATGGTCTTGGGTGCTCCAGAAATATCAGCCAAGCTTTGATTTGATTTGACAATTAACAGATTGCTTATTTACCAAACAAAGGCTCATGCTTTGCTTGAGGGGTGGGATTCTGCTCTCAGTGAAAGTTTTGTTGTGGTTTTTTTTCCTCAGAAAGGTTTGATTTTAAATACTAGGGTCGGTGGCAGGCAAGTAGTTGCTATTTGTTAGCATTGCTGTAACAACTGCAAGCCCCAGATAGTACCACTGTACTGAGTCCCTCACTGTCACTACTCTGCCTAAGTGTTTACAGAAAATGTCCATGTGAAGTGGGAGGTACTTTGAAATTACTTCTAGAAAGTCATGATTGTCCCCATCTGATGAGGGGACTTGGAACCAGATGACTCAGCTCTGTACCTTGGCGGCTGTGTTACAGCCAAGGCCACAGATGCAGCCTTCTGCTTTTGGAGATCATGCCCGCTCCCCCTTGGCATTGACTTATGATCTGATATTAGTTTAATTTAGTCACAGCACTGGCACGGTATGCTGTGATCCCTGT
Organism: Pedionomus torquatus; assembly: GCA_013398155.1. Classification (NCBI taxonomy): domain Eukaryota; kingdom Metazoa; phylum Chordata; class Aves; order Charadriiformes; family Pedionomidae; genus Pedionomus; species Pedionomus torquatus. The sequence continues at coordinate 373,314 of VZRU01008042.1, forward strand.
CTTCCATCTGTTAAAGAGTTCATTCCATTTAGAGGAGAGAACAGCATCTGCAGTCATTGGGCTGGCAGTGAGAAACAGAGACTAAGGTGGTAATTGTAAATTAAACAGGGCTAGGGCACACATTTCGGCACTGGCACATGATTGCTCAAACTGAATGTCAGCATAATCCCTGGTATGGGTTTTGGCATGCACCAACTACCTCTCCCCTGAGAGATGCCCAGGCACAGCCTGTATGACAGTGTCTGTCAGGGACGGTTCCTAAAAAATCAGTGCGAGCGAGGGAGGAAGCCGTATGGGTGCAGGGAGTGCTTTGCCTGTCATCTCTGGCCCATTTTACTCACTGATATAGGCAAAGGTGGAGTACCAAACATCTGATCCCTATTTCCTGAGTCTGGGAAGCAAGAACATCTGTAGGATACCTTAGCCTTGGTACACTAAGGATAGAGCTACCCAGGAGCTTTCGTAGCCTGAGATTTTAGAGATTTCTTTTGTAATACTTAGGCTACGTACAGCTTTATGTTGGAACTGTATGATGCCATTTCTTCCAGAGGCTCTGTAGAAATTCTGTGCCTTTTTAAAAGAACTATAGGCCATGCTTTTTGTACCCCAGGTGTGGTATATCCCGGGTAAAGCAATAATGGCTAGCAAATGTATACAACCCCTGAGAGCCATGCTTGCAATCAGAGTCAGTTCGCAGCTTTGCTATAAGTTATGTAGCAGCAACAGCAATAAGGCTTTGTTTTATTCTTTCAAAAGAAAAATGCCTCTTAGGCTGGCTGGATTATCTTTAATGCCTTTGAAATTTATCAGAGTGATTTTTTTCATGCTTTGGGAATTCTCAGGGAAGGATAAGTACAGCTAATGAACTGCTTTCAAGGAGCCTAAACTTAGCTAAAGCCTGTTCATGAATCTCTTTGATAATCAAGAACATCAGCAGAACAAGGTTGAAAAGACAAAACCCTACAGCTTGATTTTACACTGTGTAAAATTTAGGGAACCAACTCTTACATTTGATCTTTTAAGTAGAAGGGTAAAGTGTGGTTGTATTTGCACTCCCCTTTGCCTCTCATCACCTCACTTGTGTCAGTACAATTTGAACGGTGCTGATTTGTGATGCCACTGCTTTAAACATCAGCCCAGCTGGATTTCAGCTACATTTCCACATGTTGCTGTTGCCATGTCCTGTCTTTGATCTGAAATGTGTGCAATTTGTCCTGCTGCAGCTTTTCCCCTTGATGGTGAACACACAACCCAGGAGATATTCTTCCATTCTTCCTAGTTACTGGGGAATAAAATATGTTTTGGCTCTTCTCCTCAGCAGACCGGGTGCCTGTATTTGTTTCCACTTAATGGGAACTTGAAGCCATGCTGCTTCTTGAACTTCGTCCTAATTTCTTTGAAAACTTGAGGATGGGCAGCGCTTCACAAATCTGAGCCTTATAAGCTGGCAATACCTACTTGCAATGAACACACTGTCAAAGGGCTCTACTTAAAGGGAAGAAACACTCCCAAGCAGATTGTCTTTAACGTGTCTTTATAGAGAGAGTTATAACTACTTTGTTGCTGTTGTTGCTTTTTCACTTTTGAGGGATTGCTCCACTGCTATTGCACTGATGAAATTTGTCCATTTGTTAAGTAACTTCAATTGCCTTCATTCCCAGCTGCTGCACGGTGCAATGGTACAGGCTGTTTTACAGAGATGGCTTGATTTTTGTGGTAGGTTATATGGGAATGAAGTGTTTGTCAGAGAAATTCACCTGTAAATGCAACAATATCATATATGCACAGATTGAAGTAATTAAATTTGTGATGGTGACAATACTGCTTCTCTATTTTATTATATAGTCAGTCTGTCCTTCTCGTAAAGGTAAAAAGCCAGGCTTGATGACTGCTAAATGAAAGAACAGATGTTCCTCGCTCAACGTTGAGCATACAGAATGTATGACCTAGTGACTGCTTTATATGACCTAGTGGGAGCCCTCGGGAAAGGATGTATTTTTAAAATATTTTGGATCTGGAACAGCAGAAGATAAGCATAAGACCAGTTGTTTTAAATTTCATCACTTAAGTACAATCCATTATTTGACTGTAAATTATATGATCACCTCTGAAATTTCTCAGTCTCTTGCTAACAGGAAAACTGTCTCCCTGAGTAATTTTAGCAAGAGCAGAATAGCTTCAAGCCTGGATGTGGCACTGATGAGAAATCTACAGGAAATGTTTTTCCTAGAATGTGTTTTTGTAGCTGTACATTACAGCAGAAAGGCAATCTGAGAATCAGCACAGAAAATTACAACAGAACCATTTGGGCAAACACCAGTAAACTTGCCTATGATGTTGTAACACTTTTCCAGTAAAGGGCCTGTGCACTAAAGAAATGATATCATCAGATGGTTCTCAGGTCATCTGACTGGCTGCTGGCCAGTCACACAGCTCTAGCATGAGACACAGAGGACGGGGCTCACATGGAAAGATGAAACCTCACGTGGTGCAGCCATCCTCGTCTCAGCTTGCTGTTCAAGCTCACTCTGCTGTCAATGGAGAGAAATATACACTTTGGAAAAGCAGGCATCCCTTAAAGTCAGCAAGGAAGAATAAGGACCTCTAGTAAACCATGATCTCCTCTTGACTAAAGAAAGCAGAGGATGAGTGTTTTCCACCTCCCACTACAGCAAGACTTTGTCTCTCTGATAACTAGAAGAGGGACCTCAGGTGGCCTGTGTAGATGACTGATGAGATAACTAACACCAGGTGAAATAAATCCTATTCAAGTATTGGTGGAATTGTGTCGATGTACAGAGTACAGTACATCTTATTTCCCTTCCAAGCATATAAGCACTTCTAACCATTTACACTACTTCCAAATGAGTGTCATGTCACACCCTAGTTTTAAAATATTTGCATTATAAAAGTTCTCCAGCATTTGAAACTTTTGTGAAGCTTCCCTGCACCATTTTTTTTTCCAGCTTAATCTCTCAAGAGCAAGCAGTTTCCCCTTACATTCTTCCCTTTTCTCTTTATCTCTCCACTTTTTCTATGATGGTGACTTTAGACTGTAGCTTAATTGCCACCTGACCAGCATTGTATTGATACCAGGTTTTGGAATGAAATGTTAATATTGTTTTATTTTATTGAAAATGGCTGACTAATAACAAGTTAGTGTTTGTAACTTGGGCCGAATGCACTTACTTTTGGCCAAAAAGTGTAATTTCAGAAGCCTTTACCATTATTATTTACCTTTACCATAGATTTTCAAATAAGCCAAGGTTGCAGCTTTTGAAAAAATCCAAAGGAGACAAAAGCAAACCAGAATAAAACAAACTTCAGCGTGTTTTCTCCATGAAGAAGAAATTAAGTTTTATGCAACTCAGAACTCTATAGGATCATTATTAACATAACTGATGAAAGCAGTCCTCACAGAAATTATATATAATTGTACATAAGTGTAAAATGAATCCTGATAAATGTTAGATGACCACCCAAAATGCTTTTGAGATCTGTGGAGAAACCTGAGTTCATTTTTTTCCCTGATTAGCTGATTTCTAGTCCTGAAGACATGGAATGCAGAGGAGGGCAGCAGACTTGGGCGCGGGGAATGGGGCTTCTAACCATGGCAAAATGGCCAAGTGGAAGCCATTCCACATGCAGTGCTCGCATGTTCCCATTGGTGGTCTACATATTTAAAAAATATTCACCTGGGTTGGTGATACCTTGTAGATATAAACCTGATACCTGTGGTTCCAAGTTATATGAATCCTGTGCAGCAGCTTTTTTAGCATGCTCCAGTACCTGCTTTCTGTCCCAGCTAAATTTAGTCCCACTAATGCTTGGATTTTTCAAAATACAGTGACTTTGGATTAAAGTGAGGGAGTAAAGAAGAGAAATAGAACCACAAATGTTTCATTTTCTTGTGTTGCCAAAACCACTTTAGGGCATTTTTTCATTTAAGTACTCAATTTGAAAAAAAAGGCACTTTTGGTCTGCTTTGAAATTACATCTAATGCTCACTTCCTTCAGAAAGAGTTATGGGAAAGAGTATGTATGATTGCATACTTGCCTACATAAGGCTTCTCTCTTGAGTGAAACATGATTGTTGTCTGCCTCCTAGAGCAAACCATGACCTCTTGTTTGCTTTAGGCATTGACAAATGTTGTCTTCTGCCTCTCAACTATTTGATCAATGGACCTGAACTCTGGTAGTCAAGTGGAAGGTTTTGGTTTGCTTGTGGAGGCACAGAAAGCCTGATCCTAACTGTGGGAACAGGCACTGTTCAGCACTGGCCCTGAGTTAATTTCTGTAGAGGCTTGTTACAGAAAATTGTTCCATGCTTTTGGCCTCCAGATCTGAAATCACCTCTGCCCCCATAATATCATATACTACAGGTTTTAGATGGCATAAAATGCCTTCCCTTGCATTTGGAACAACTCAGGTTCAGTGTCAAGTATACAGCTTTTTTCACGGTTACCTAGAGACTGAGTGAAAAGATATATGTGCCCTTTACTGAGCTTGCCTGGAAAGATAAATGCTTTTCAGCAGTCAATGAACTTCAGACAGACAAAGTAATAAGAAGCTGCACCTCTAATGGAAGAGAAAAAAGAATCACCACTTCCATTTGGTGGTATCTGTTTCTTCTTCCAAGGCTGACAAGGCAAGGAATTGGACTCTTGCGTTATTTGGTGCTACCTGATTGATGATGCTCATTCTTACCTTTCATTTGTTCATAAGTCAATAAGGTTAACTTTGATTTATGCAGTTTATGGATTACTGGCATTTAATATTTTAATTGTTTATCCAGCTGATAAGAATACCCAAGATAAGTATAGCAGATGCATAAAATCAGGAGAGAAAATTTAGATTTTGTATTAAATTTATTTATAGGCCCTTTTACACACCACCACCATTAGACAATGGACAGAATTTTGTATACGTCATGTAGTAAGAGAAAATACGTTCTGACAAACTGATGATGACTTTGTGAGGGGGGCTAGCATGTAACAGTTAAAAACATATAATCTGTAGTCTGTAACTCAAAGTGCCTATCTGCAAATTTCTGAAATTTCAGGAGAGTTTGGCAATCTGTAATTTACTTTTAACACAAATGTACCAAACAGTTTAATCACTCAGTGAATGGACTCCTGCAAAATATAGGATTAAGCCTATAGGCATTATGCAACGTCTCCTCTCCTCTCCTCTCCTCTCCTCTCCTCTCCTCTCCTCTCCTC
>VZRU01008042.1:389613-403268 GCA_013398155.1 Pedionomus torquatus
CATGGAAACTTGTTTTGACACTGCATTTCTGAGTGAGGCTGTGTTATCAATCTGTAGAAAGGGAGAAGACAGTGTTTGCTATCTTACCTCGCTTTCAGCTCACTACTTCACCTATCAATGTTATGACTGCAGTTCAGTTCATATTTGTGAAGCCCTGGAAAAATGTTAAGCACTCTAGAACTGCTGAAGATCAATATTATTTTGCCCTGTAGAGCTCAGGGCTACTTCAATAGGACGGGGCAGTCCAAAGAGGTTTTGACGGTGCCTCGATAAGCAAACAACTAACATCACGCCATCCGTCCTTGCATTTCTTTCTGCAAGCAAAGGACTGAGCGGTGTCTGGCTGAAGGTCATCCTTTTTTTTTTTTTTTGGTGTGTGTTTCTCTAAAATACCTTGTATCACAATATAACTTTCAGGAAGAAAGCTAAGGAAGGTGGGTTTATTCACATTTCTTTACAGTCCTGATACTCTCCATGTTTACAGTAAGTGCAGAAAAGCTATACTTGCTGAGATTTTATATTTTTTTTTAATCTTGGTCTGGCACCTGCTGGTGCGAGAAACTGAAGGCACTGAGCGAGTGATGGTATGGTACAGTCACCTACGGTGAGGTTAGGGATTATGGGGTTGATAGGCAAAGGTAGGTTGGTACTCCCCATTGCACTTTTTCAACCCCATCTCTAATCCTTCTAGTGTCTGATTTGAGGAGTAACAGCTGTGAAAGATGAACAGCAGTTTCAGGATTGCTTTCTTGCCTGCCAGAAAGCCTTATGCAAGTGCACTGTAATCAACATCTTAAGAAATAAATGGGTTGTTTTTTTTTTTCATTGAGGACGTGCTTACACCTGGAATGCCCCAGCTCATCTCACTGCTAAAAGGGGATTGTGCACTCTGTGCTTCCTAAACTGCATCTCTCCCGGCAAGCCACAGGCACTTAGCCTGATTACTGGTCTTTGAAATACAATCTAATGAGTAATACAGTCAGAAAGGAAGAAAGTAATTTGGAAAATAACAGAGAAAAGAAGAACAGTACTTTTGAAACACTTTACTGCGGCATTTGCTTCTGCTTGGCCATATTAATCAAGTTTAATAGCCAAAGACAGAAACAATCCAGATTTTCTCAACAGTTTCAGAGCAAGAGAGGATTTTTTCTGTTTGATTCCTTACTTGAAAAAGTTACTACCCCCCACCCCCAACAAACGGCTTACCACATCCTCACACCCACAACAGACTTTTTTTCACACCAGCTACAAGATGTGTGTGCGCAGTGCAAATTGTGGTGCCTGAGGGGTGAGAAGCTTGCCCAGACTGCAAGGCCTCAGCTCCACATGAAGTCACTGGAGACAGGTAGTTAAAGCATCCATTATAAGATTGAATTCATTCACCCTAACTAAAGCATTGAGAATTCAGCCCATGTTTAAGGATTTCTCAAGGCTGTGGGGCCTTCCCAAGTAGTCTTTTTCCCAACTTTGCCTGTGCCCAAAGCCAATTCTGAGTCATGGTGTGGGTATTTCTTTGAGAAGGATAGTTTAAATTTCTCCTGTTGGCTTGACATTTTTAATTGCACGTCATGGTACAGAATTACTAGACTGAGTGTAATATGCCAATTCAATAAGCCATGTATTATATTTTTAACCTGAGGCTCCAGAAATCCATGTATTTTTGTAGGTGTGTTTCCTGTATGTGCTTTGAAGCCCAGGACATACATAGCTTAAGGGGACTGCACAACCTTCTTTGTTTTTATACAGGCAGTCTTGTGAATGAATGGAACTTTCAGCTTTGGTCCACACCTACAATAATTTTCTTGTTGTTGGGAAATGTTCCTTTTTTCAATTACATGTGGGCATTAAATATCTCAGAGGAACAGAAATAGTGACTCTCCTTCGTGGCTTGACTCCAAAGGGGTGACTTCTGACATCAGAGACTCTGCCCTGCATTTACTCCTGCAGAAGTGGCACCCACGTCTGCTTGTCCTGTTTTGGGAGTTACCAACTGCTTGCAACACAGGGTGAATATAAAGATGAGCGAATGTATTCTTTACTCAAGAAAAATAATAATCTGTGTTTTATTCCCTTACCTATCAAATTAAAAAAGAAAAATAATTACAGTTTTACTGAGATGTTTTCAGCCTGGCAGCTAACGTGTCCCTCCATGGGGCTCAGGTGCATGGGATGGAGAGGCTGCCATCTCCAGCATCCTTGCCAAGACAGAAGCTACCATCCTCCAAACCTGTTGGTTCTGCATAGGCTCCTTGCCTTCTTCCAGGCAAATAGAACTGGCTTAGCAAGGCCCTGTCTGTATTACAACCCCTAAGGCCAACCCTAGCTCATTTCAGCTGGGACAGGCAGAAGGCAGCATGTCCCACAAGCAGTAGCCTGCGCAGGCAGCCCCAGGTGAGGTTTTTTTTTTTCAGGAGGGACGTGTGGGGATGGGTGTGCACGGGTTCTACTGCAGCGGGAGCACAGCTCCACAAGCAGGCTTTGCCCGAGAGTAGCACAGGGTGCATCATTTGTTCAGCGCTGTGGGGAATTAGCAAATAAAAGTGTCTGGGAGATCTCAGCCTAGCAAAGTATTCAAGTACCTGTTAAATTTTAATCAAATCAATAGCTTGTTGACTTTGGTGGGACTAACGATGTGCCTCAATTTAAGGCTGTGTTTAAGTGCTTGGCTGGATTCAGGTTTGAAATATTAGTTGCTGCCCAGTTTTGTGTATTCTAACACCAGTAAGTGTAGAGAAAATGGAGGGTTATGCCACCTCTAACATGAATGCTACTAAACTTGTTTCAGAAGACACAGGTCATTGCTGTTCAAGGTGGAAAACTAACCATCTGTTTTGAGTAAAAACATGTTTTACAGTTTCCTCTCCTTACTTGCTTTAGGACATTCTGCCATGACTGTATTTTATTTGCCTTACCCACCTCCAAGTCTCTTCCACTTGTTTTTCTTCCTGGTTTCACTGTTCTGGGAACTGGAGTTAAAAGAAAAGCAGAGCCCCTTTGGATCTGCAGCAGGCTGGATTAACTGGGACAAGCAGCCCTCCCTCCCCTGCCCTGCTGTTTGCAGCTGAGTGATAACATCAGCTGGCCCTTGTTCCTTGTTCTTTGCTCTGTCCCATGTGTTTTCTCTCTCTCTCTCTCTTTTTTTTTTTTTTTTTTTTTTTTTTTTTTCTTCCCCTTTTTGCTGTCACTGGCTTTGATTCCACATGCACCAGTGAACAGCAGCCACTGGTGCTTGATCTCACCACTTCATAAAAAAAGCTTTTACAGAGGCTGCAACCTGAGCTCCTGCAAACACATTTCAAACCTCCAGCTGGTCAAGGTGCACCTCTGCTCGCATTTCCTTTTATCAGAGGGCTGCAGGGGACCGTGCTGAGCAGGCTGTTTGCCCTCCTCTGCACGCAGACCTACTGGCCTGCATTATCAGGGGCAACATTTTATATTGGAGGTTGCCACCCAGTAACTAAACATGACATAAGTAATCATTGGTAAAAAACACATATTCTTTGCAGAATATAGTGTGATCATTAGAGGATGACACACTGTTCATTTACCCAAGTGCGCAGGTAGGAGCCAAGTTGTGGAAGATTGTCTGCACTGATGCTGTCTCCCCAGTGCATTTTTGATTCTTTTTGGCAGCATAGCTGGAAATACAACACGGGTGAAAAATAACAGTGCTAGGATCCAGCCTCCCAAAAGGACATTGCAGGGTGTGGGGGGCATAGTAGTTGATGGGACTTGCTTACAACCTGGTGTTATTTAAAAAGAATTTGAAAAGCAGTCTCACCTTCAACAGAGGCTTGCACTGAACATTACTTCTCTATCCAGAGCAGGAAGATAAGAAAGACCAAACACCATGAAAAAGCCAAAAGGAGTGGAGGAAATCCACATGTAAATAAGCAGGACAAACATGAAAAGGCTGTCAGGGTTGTTTCCGTCAGGGTTTCTTCACCACTGTTATTGGCTGCCAAGGAGAAGTCACTTTTGCAATGAGGTGGCTGAGACTTGGACTGTGTCTCACGGTCAGGCTGGGGAGATGCTGCTTCTCCTTCCCCACTGACTGCAGAGGAGAGCAACGAAGCTCTGTCTTAGCCTCTGCTGTGAGGCATGAGTTCAAGGCTCTGCCTCTTTTGTTGGCACCCTTTATACTTAGCAAAGAAAAAAAAAAAAGTGCCCTTCCAATTTATGGACATGACAGGCACTTGTGTGCTATCGGTTCTCCCCACAGAGTTCTCATGTAGTGTGTGTCCTTCTGCATTGCACCACTGCAGGGAAGATTATAGAGCTCCCTCTTGCATTGTAACCATGTTATGTAAAGCATCTGAATAAGCCACCCTCTGAGAAAATGTGCCAGCTCCGAGAACCTCATTCAGATATTTCAGATATGATAATGACCCATTTAAAGTACTAATTAAAATTGGATGAGTTTCATATCTCCCCTAGCTTTAGAAAAGAAAAATCATAGGTCAAACATAAATTTCATCAATGCTTGATAAAACCTCTGCAGGAAGGAGTTTGGCAGAGGGCACAGAGACCAGGCACTTTTGAGCAAAGGAAAGAACTTAAAGGAAGACTTTGAAGTCTGACCTTCAGAACATATAATAATACACTGGATGACAAAAGTAATAACCACCACAGAGTGGGACAAAATGTATCTAATTAAGCAGTTTTAGCCATGCTTTGGCATTCCTTTCAAACATGCTTCTCAACAAAAGGGTTTTCAAACTTATCATCACAGCGTTCCAGTGATATTAGCTCTGAAAATACTGCTTTCTTTTTCTCTGTGCAGAGCTGCACATCATCAGTTATTTTACAATCACATCCACTTCAGCAGTGTCATTTCCATAACAGCAGTGGAAAGGCCTGAGAGACCTGTGACTAGTGATAGTCATCTCTCCACTGAGAACTACAGGCTAAGTATGTTCTCCTGAGCTTTATGTTAAAATCAGTGGATAAATGCATTGGGTCAGCACTTACATGTGAACTGGAACCCCAATTTCTTCTTCTCTGGGTGAACAGACTAAAAAGTGTGCTTTCTTTTCTTCTCAGAATCACAGAACAGATGAGTTGGAAAGGTCCTCTGGAGGTCTCTAGGCTGATCCCCCCACTTTACACCTCTGTTGGTTATTGATACATACTGATAAGATACCCCTTGATCTTTCCCTTCTCCAGGCTGAACAGTCCCATCTCTCTCAGCCTCTCCTTGTAGGACACCCTCTTCAGTCCCTTCATCATCCCCATGGCCCTTTGCTGGACTCTCTCCAGCATGTCCATGTCTCTTTTGTACTGGGGAGCCCAGAATTAAGACACAACACTCAGATGTGGTGTCACCAGTGCTGACTCAAGGGCTGGGTCATCTTCTTTGACCTGCTGGCTTTTTGACACTGCTTTTAATGGAGCTCAGGAGGTTCTTCTTTGCTGCAATTGGGTATTGCTGGCTCATGGTCAGCTTGTTGTCCACCAGGATCCCCCTCTGTCCTGCTCTGCAGATCTGACTTTCAGTTGGTTGGCTCCCAGAGCCTACTGTGCATGGGGCTTTTCCCCAGGTCCGGGAATTTGTACTTCCCCTTATTGAACTTAATGAGATCCCTGCCAGCCCATTTCTCCTGCCTGTTCGTGTCAGGTCCCTCTGAAGGCCAGCACAGCCCCTGATCTATCAACCACTCCTCCCAATTTTGTATCTTCTGCAGTCTTGCTGAGCCTTTGCTCTGTCCCACAGCCTAGGTCATTAATGCAGCCAGGTCCAAGCAGCTTAATGAACAGGCCCAAGTCTGTTCTCCTGAAGGGCAGGGTTGTGATCCTGCTGGTAGAGCCCAGGAGTGGATGATAAGGCAAACCTTAAAGGCACTGCTCACAGAGAGGGAGTCATGGCAGAGGCAAAGTGAGTTTCCCCACATTCCTCATTCCTTGCCTGGGCTCCTGGTTCAAGGATCCAGCATAGCTGTGCAAAATGATCTTGCATAATTTGTGCTGCCAATGTGTAGCATGAAACCTTTTCCCAAAAGACACCCACAGCACGACTGTTCTGGCACCAGCCCCGTGCCCCAGGTGCTTATTTCACAAACTCTCCCATGGAACAGGAACTTGCAAGGCTGGGAAAGAGGGAGACAAAGCAGAGGTGACTTAAGGAGCTTTAAGTAAGGGAACATACAAATCTGATGTCCCAGGGAGCTTTAGTATTGGTCAAGGACCACTACTAATGCACAGAGAGCACAACTGAAATTCTGGAGGCTTTCTTTTGTGAGATCAATTTATGTAGATCAATCATTTTATGTAGATCTGTGGGTCCTCTGGATGAGCACCCGCTGGAGGAAAAGTGTAGGGATGCCAAACTCTAAGATGCAAAAGGCAATTTTTCACAAATAGCCTTGTTGGATTCTGGGATCGGCTGAGAAGGAGGATGCAGACTTGCATTCAGTTCGCTGCCCAGTCAAGAGTATATCCACCATGCTCTGCAACTGAGAAAATCTCTCTCAAGACACTAGAGAGGCTTTCCAAACTGGGTGCTGCAAGAGATGGATGTTGTATGGTCCATTACAAGTTAAGGCCAACACCACCTGGGTGTGTATCATGGAGCCTACTTCCTTCATACTCCAAGACAGAAAATACCATATTAAAACTCGTTAACACTAGAACACTAAAACTTGTTAACTGTCCTGCTGGGTCTTGAGTCTCGCTGCTTCTTTCTTTTTCCACTTCTTCCAGGCCACTTTTCCAAGCTGTAAAACAGTTCTTTTCTATCCTCTCTTCATATCTGAAAACAGTGGATTTCCTCATCTAATGCCATCACAGCAAACAGCAAAGTGGACATACCTTTCAGTGTTTGCCTAATATTACTTCTTATTGAAAACACCTGCCTATGTGGAAATTAATTTCTGATTGTGTAGTTTGCCTAAGCTGAGTTCCTGAACTGTACTTAAGCACCCGATGCTTGGTGAAGCAATCCTGCTGAGAAGAGGACTTCACAGGGGCAGTGGTCCTCACTAGTCTACCGCACTTCCCACAGAGGCCTGCGTGTCCTGCTCAATCGCTTGCCCTCTGGGGGATGTTCTCTGTGCCCTGACTGAAATCATCTTTGACTCCATGTGCCGCCACAACAAGGCGATGTGCTTCTGCAGACTGAAGTGTCACTGGGGCAGCAGAGGAAGGTGGTCTTTCCTGTCCTCAAGCTTTCAAGAGTGTGGAGGAAAAAGCTTCTATTCCTTGCTGAGCTGGGTGACGTGATTCTTGCCGACTCAGGGAGATACCTTTGGGGCAGGTACGGTTTTCCTGCCTGGGGACCCAAGTGCAATGTGCACCTAACCTGTTGGCCTGGCAGTATGGGGTGCTGGTGGGGGACACTCGAGTGCTGTCTGTGGCAGCTAAGCTGAGAGATCAGTACAGGTAATCTTTTTTTATATATTTATCCGTCTTTAAGGTACAACAGATGATTAACAATGCATTTTGTGAATAGTTTTGCACTTCACATGTTGTTCAAGGCTCTCAAACTTTGAAAAAACTCCCACCAAAATCACTGATCTCCTTAGAATGCCTTGTATTATATTGCTTAATTGTTTTACTTGCCTCCTATTAATTACCCATGGCTGGTATGTACATGTTTGTGCACTGGACTGGCTGCACTGTAACATGCGCATACCTGAATATTAGATAGCATAGTTAATGGTGAATTCTTAAACATCAGCTTGGCTGATAGAGACATTGAGTGCAGTTCTCTGGGTGACCTCAATTGCTTCATGAGCTGGGGCTGCTAAGAGAGAGTGAATAAGTGATGGCATTATGAAATCATGTTTTCTCTTGTGTAGCTAAAAATGGCTCCAGCCAAATAACACAGTCTCTGAATTTGCTTGGGGGTGTGGTGAACTTGTATATTTGAAGTTTCTCACAGGAAAGGATTAAAAAAAATCCCTTTTCTGAAGGACTGCTTCAATGCATTTTAAGAGGATTGGGCAAGAACTCCATCCTCTTGCTGAAGGAATCATTTACTAGTTGTGTTTGCCCTCTGCCAATGGTTATTTGCTGAACTGTTTCATACTAAAGGGTTTACAACAACCATTACAGACCAGGTAGATGCAGCCAGAGCTCATCTCCTGTGCCATGAGTGATGCCTGGTAGCTCCCAACAGCCCCTGGCCCGCAGCAGCAGCACCACCAGAGCAGCTGCATTGAAAGACCAACTTGAAAGGTGCTGGATGTTCAAAATTTTCACTGATAACATGGAGAGTCAGCACATTTCAGGTTTTCAGGAGAATTTGCTGTACCCAAGAGATAAAAAAAAATAGTGACTGTTCCAGTAAGATCAGGATAAATCACCTCTTAGAAAAGAAAGGAAAACAAGATTGCTTCTACCGTAGCAAGCAAGCACTGTATGATTTTGTACATATCTTGTTTTCCTCATTTACAGTGAATATACATACAAGGTCTTTAATTGATTAAACAAAGTACTGATGAGTAAAGGGAATGTTCAAAGCATCATGCTGAGATACTGGGGGGGTGGGGGATTCTCAAATATCCAGAGAAAATCAAATCAAACTCCTTAAAGACATTTAGATACATTTCCTGTTATGCCATGGAAATGATGATTTTTTTACTGTGATAAGGACATATCAAATCCTACATATCTTCAGTAAAGCAAAAAAGAAATTAAATTTGAAGACATCTTGCAGGGGTCAGGGAAGTTGTCAACTGAGTTGACTTAAAAAGCCATATTCCCATTTCACATTTCCTGCCCCGAGCAGGAAAGACAGTACTGAACAAACATTTTGAATGGGGAATCATGGAGCAAATGGAGGGACAAACTGACAAAGTGCATTTATTAGTAACTATAATAGAAAAAAAAATTTTTTTTTTTCAAACAGCACCTGTTTGTGTTGCTGTGTGTTCTTAAGGTCATGATAACTCAATTGCAGCAAAATTAGTTGTCCTCACATGACTGCTATTAAGTAGGGCTATGGCTTATGTGACTCTAGAGGAGTCACTGGAAACACTACGTTTCCAGTATCTTGAGTGATGAGTGTGTAAAGTTCATTTTGATTCATGGGACGCTGACAGAATCCCTACAAATGCCAAATCCATTATTCTGCCATCTAGTCTTGGGCATCACTGTTGCCTACAAGAGAACAGGTTTTACATTTGTTTCTATTTCTCTTGAAAAAATCAGATTGCAGTCCTGATTCTCATTTTGCTGAAGTGATAGTGAAGTTAGAAGCCTCAGTGGTCATAGACTGTGCTCCTCATTTTCAGAGGAAAGCTCCCCAAACTTTCAGTTTAAACCTTTCAAAATCATTGAAACCAAATGTTTCAGTGGTCTCAGCATTTTGGTCTTGTAGAATATTAAAATAAAACTCATTCATATTCAGGATTACCTGAATTCCTCTGGTAAAAATATCCTTTTTCTAAGATGAAAATTATATTCTTTGATAGTTCTGAGATAAAAGCTTTGATTGTTTTTCCAGTGTGATATGTTCCATACCAAGAATCCTATGAATAATTAGCATTTAAGGGGTATATGAATGCTGTGAAGAGTTTATCAATTTGCCCTTTCTTTTTGGCTTATTGCCTAATTAGGAACATGATTTTGATCATCTTCCACTTCAGCAGGCTTTAGTGCTTCTGTTATGTAAACACACATGGAAGTGACTATACATATCACAACGATTGCTAAATCATTATTGTCTGCAAACTCCAGAAACATTTGTGCCATGATATTAATTTTAATTGCTAACCAGACAGTGTTAATTAGGGAAAATCCATGATATTATAATTAGTCTGTCAGCTCTCCTTTCACACTCTCCTAGGAAAGTCACTGAGGAGTTCTGAAGAGAAATTGCTCCTAGTGGGAGAAGCATACAACTGAATGGAAAGAGATATGATAAAGTCATGATAAAATCGTCATTTAATGATTTAGAACCTTAGTCATGCTTTAAAATTATCTATGTGTCTGCCTCTCTTTCTATATATTCTTTCACAGGTCTATGTTACTCTCCAAAAAGTTAATAGTATTTCTAATTCCAGAGCAGGAAAGAGTCTATATGTAACTCTGTTGTATGTTTCAGGTTGTTGCTAGTATTTTTAGATTTTATTAATTTTTTATTGGTTGTTAGATCAGAAATTGGATGAGAGATGCCTGTTTACAAACAGGTCTGCCAAAACAACCCCAAAATAAAAGGCAGTAAGAGAGGAGAAATGTTGATGTAATTAATAATTCTGTTGTGTACCTGTAAATCTTAGAATAATGTATCTTTATTGAAGAGAGACTGGAAAGATTTGTCTTTGTGAACTATGCCCTTATTGATGTTTTTTTAAAAAGCTAGGTTCAAACCCATGCTATAATTTAGTGATACGATGTACTTTCCCTCCAGTATTGCTAATATCAAAGCTTTGAAAGAAAAGTGAAAGCCTGCACTGAAATCTAAATATTGAGTGCATGTTGAGTCTATATTTTAAAATATTATATTTATAAACAGGAATCCAAACCAAGATTCTCAAAACTGTGAATGACAAGCTACAGTTGACACACTGTCAAGAAGGGGTGGGTTCCTGTCTGGTGTTTCTGCAGAACTGGACTGTCAGACCTGTTTGAATTTAGACCTGTCTGAATCATATTTACTAAAAATCCCTGCTTGCTTTTGAAAAGCTTGGTTCTACACTTGTATTCAGGCAACAAAACATGGCATCTCTTTTTTTTTTGGACTTAGAGAACTTTCACAACCATTAATGCATTTAATGAGGACTGTGGTTGAGTGATTAAGTTGCGCAATTATAGATTAAGATAGCTAGCCGTATTTTGAAAATGTTGGCTTTGTTTTAACTTGTGCTCGTTGTCTTCACTGGAGATGTCTGTTGTTTCTTTCCATCTTTTAGAATCTCAATGGCTTTTGCTACAAATATATTTTTTGTGCTTGTACCGTGACAAGTTGCATGGGCACTTAGGGATGTGGGGTTTGAAGGCACTCCGACCTACAGCCTTGGGTGGGATCCAAGCTGTGTGGACGCATTTCCCATGGCACAAAGCCTGGTGCAAAGTAGGCGGTTTCCCAGTTGATTCACACAAATACTGAAAGTTGTCCCAGTTAAGTGTTTTGCACTTCACAGCTTTTCTTCTTTCTCAGTTTAGTCAATTTTGCTTCCTCAGAACGTGTGTGGATTTTCTAAAACCAATAAACCAAAACTACTGATCCACTCAGTCCAGTATTTTATCTGCAAAAGCAATCAGTTCAAGAGACTTCAGAGAAAGAATTAAATTTACACCAAAGAGAAAGAGCCCTTAGGTTTGAAGCGCTGAGGAAAGGAGCTGAAAAACTATTAGAAACCTCCTGGTTAATTTTTATTAGACAATAATAACAGCTATTAAAGTCTTTTTAAAAATAACCTATTGTTATGAAAGCCTCTATTTTAATAAGAAAATAGACTATTATTCCCTCTCTGCCAATCCTCCCATAACATCACATATCTCTGCTCAGAATGTTTTTTCCACTCCTTTGATCAGCAATTCCCTTTTAAACTATCTCCTCTCAGCTCCTTCTTTGATCACCTTTGACAGACTGCTACAGTATGGAGAAGTAGGGTATTTAGAAGAGCAAGGATAATCTCAGGACATGAAACATATTTATATGAAATGCGACATAGACATGTCTCCAAAGCAGAAAGTCAAAATAAAAGATATATGTGTTAGTGCAGAGAAATGACAGAAGCAAGAAAAATTGGCCTGTGTCTCTCTGGTGCTGCAATTCATACTTTGCCTTGGGGTTTCGACAAACAGCATCTGCATGAGCTTTGATGGCTAGAAATCAATAATATAGATTTCATCTGCAAACAGATGCAATCTCTGCCCCTTTACGGGAGGAGCAGCCAATACCTCAGGCAAACACAGGGCATGACTCTCAGGTTCGCCTCGTGTATGCCGAGGGGAGCGTTGTGCAACCTTGCACGCAGCCTTATTTTTGTCGTAAGCACAGTGACAAATGAAAGGGTCACATATCGGGGGGAAAGACTGCTGGGGATGGACGAAGTTAGAAGCAAAGTGTAAACCCAAGAGTTTGTAAACAGTTTATGAAAATCCTGTATGTAAGATTTTAGGAAAGATTACCAGAAGACTATATTTGTTAGGGAGGGTAGGTGGGTAAATGACACCTCTGAGCTACCAAAAGGTCATAGGCTTTGAAGTATTTTCTGGATTTCTATTTCCTAGCCACTTTTATTTTAGCCTGATGTCAGTGTCAGGTTGACAGTTGGAGTAGGAGATCTGAAAGGTCCCTTCCAACCTAGGCAATTATTCTACAACTTAATTTCTTCCTCTCTTTTTTTTTTTTCTTTATTTTTTTCCTTTTTTTTTTNTTCTGTTTATTTTTCCCCTCTTTTTCCTTAATGGTTCTCTTTCAGGGATAATACATTTTCCCTCTAGCATCAGCATGCGATTTCTCCATGTGATGGAATTTGCATTTCTTTTTGCTTCACTTTTCCACCTGGAAATAAAGATAGCATTGCTTAATAATCAGAGAGGATGTTACAAGAGTTCCTGTATCATTTAAGAGTGTTTCATGACGGACTTACCTGTCATAAAAGTAAGGACGAAGCAATAGCTAAGGAGAGGACTCACACCTTTTTAAAAAAAAAAAGATAGGTCACAGTGAAATTGCCTTTACCTCCCTCTCTGCTCTCAAACTGTTTTATCACAGCACATGTAAATCACAAGTTTTTGACTGTAGCACAACGGTGAAAATGGCAAACAGATTTAAACTATTGTTCCAAAGTATCTTGCAGTTAGTTACACATTAACAGCGGCAGTAGTTGTACATTCACATATTGAGATATCATCCCATTTTAGAGTTAAAAGAAAAGCTTCCTTTTCAGTGTATTACCACTGAAATAAGTGTATACATTTTTTCTGGAGAAAGTATCAAATCCTTATATAGCACTCTATAGCCTATAACATATTTGGCTGACTGGAATGCTAACAAATATTAAACTTTAATCTTAATAGACTACAGAAAGTGCATGTATATACTGAAATTTTAAGATTAAGGGGGTACAGTGCCTGCACTCAGTAGTGCTAGTACAGAATGTTTTGCATTAATGGTATCATGAGAGCTCTCTAAAACTCTTGTAACAGCAGTTCTGGCTCTTACCTATTAAAAAAAAAAAAAGTTGCTACACATTGGATGCACTTTCAAACTATTTCTTCCTCCTCAGGGTTCTGCTGAACAAGTAAAAATTAATTATATTCAACTTTTCCAATATTCTCCCCCCCTGCTTCTCCCCACAGAACTCCTCTACACACCGAATGTGAGCCTCTGAATGCGAGCAGCAGATGCTCTGGGCATACTGCTTCCTCTGCTGTCTGCTGCCTCTACTATGTATGTGATGTTTTGCTTTCACCTATGGTTGTTCTTCTAGCAAAAATGTATTGGTTTGCATAGATTTGTAATTTTGTGGGAGAGTAAAATAATATTTTTGGCGGGGAAGGAGGCTATTCAGTACTTTTGCAAAAAACATGAACTTGACAAAACTCAAGTTTTGTTATTAGGTATTTTTGTTAGAAAATTTTTGACCAGCCTTACCATTTAGATGTCTAGATTTATGTACACTAATGACTCACACGTCCTTCCCCTACTGATTCTCAACACCTTTGCTATTGTTTTCACAAACTGCTCTTTCCTCTTTTTT
>VZRU01008042.1:403388-416441 GCA_013398155.1 Pedionomus torquatus
GAAGAAATACAAAGGCAGTTGTAATCAACCCTTGCCTTGCTTTTCCCTGCCTTCCCAGTGATTGCTTCATTTATTTGGCTTAAGACTCAGCTCCTTTCTGAGAGGGGAGCACACCATCTTTTGGATTTGTCTTCTGTGCCGTTCTCTATCAAAAGGATATACCAAATGTCACCACGGCTCAGTTAGCACCACTTTAAATTGCGGGTTGAGAGTTTAAAATAACTTTTAAGAAAAGAGACTGAAGGGAGCAGACAATGCAGAACTTGTTCTAGACAGCTGCACTCACGGAAGTTAATTAATATGCCAAGTGTTAAGTTTATCTTTAACTAACTTGCTTATTCCTAAAGAAGCAAACACACATTTAACACTTCCTCTGTACATTAGGGTACCACCATTGTGCCACATTTCCCGACCCAACTCAGCCTGAGGGGACCCCGCCTCCTGGTCAGGTCCTGGGTCCTCTTGGTCCCAAACCATGTTGGGACGTTCTGACCATGACCACATTGGCTCTGCAGCCTTTCTGCCGGGGACTTCAGTTCTGACAAATGTTGGGTTTACCAAACTGAAGCTTCTTCCAGCCACACCTTGGAGGGGATTTTCAGAAACAGTAGCCACTCTGACCAAAATGTTTTATCTCAATAAAGGACTGAGAAAAATCACAGTGCCTCTCTGAAAATCCCAGTAATCTTTATGGCTTCAGGCAGAAGCTACATTCACAATGATGT
Source organism: Pedionomus torquatus (assembly GCA_013398155.1). Lineage (NCBI taxonomy): Eukaryota > Metazoa > Chordata > Aves > Charadriiformes > Pedionomidae > Pedionomus > Pedionomus torquatus. Next base: position 404,114 of record VZRU01008042.1, read on the forward strand.
AAATTATGAACATCAGTTGAGGGTGGAATTGCCCTTGTCTGAGCTTAACTGGCCAAAGGTTAGTCATCTAGCCTAATCTAGTCATCTGGAATCCCTCTGTAATCAAACATATAGAAGTGATTCATGCCTCATGCCCAAACCTATGTGAAGGCAGGATGAGTCACTGGCTGCAGAGGGAGCTGCTATGGGGGTTAAAGTTAGGTGAGGTGTATTGTGCTGCCGGGCACTGTGTGTGTGAGCCTGCCCTCATAGTCAAGCAACAGCTGTAAAGCACCTACAGGCTGGGCTGCATCGCCTCTTCTTGGAGGAGGGGAGGAGCACGCAACTGGAGAATCATGGCAGCTCTCAGGACAAGTGCTGGCAGGTTCCGCTGCCGTAGCTCAGTCATGTGGCTGAACCCCGAGTACCAGCATGTGTCTGGAAAACTGGCTCCGAGACACTTCTTGATAAAGAGAATTATGACTCTGAAAGGTTGTAGTGCTGTTGAAACATTATCTCATTTCAAATAGCTCAAGCTATTACCAAATATCTTAACACCCCTCAGCTACAGAATCACGTGGCTCTTTCTGCCTACAGGTATTACCAAGAATTAATTAATTACTTCATTAAGCACATTAGGAATCTTTGAGCCCAAAAAGGAAAGACTCATATAAATCATAGAATCATAGCATGGTTAGAATTGGAGGGGTAAAGTCTGTATGTAGTCCCCATGACTTTATTAAAATGATTCCGTTGTCAGCCATCCTGACTACTGAAAATTAATCCAAATAGTCCATGTGTCCATTCATTTTATTCCTGATGAATTTTTCTTGCATCCTCCACACAAATGAAAACATCCTTGTCACAGCTACATCCTATTCTTTCTGCAGTCTGGGAGCTTTCCAGTTCACCTCATTCCCTGTGTTTGGGTTTTTTTTCCCCATTTTTTGAGAATCCTTCTTGAGCTGATTTCTTTTCCACCTCCTTGTTCAGCTACTGGTTTTGTTCTTACTTCTGGTGGATTTGTTTCTCAGCAGCACACTTCACCCTGTGTGAATACACACATTATGTTTGTGTGAATAAAATGTGTGAATACACACATTTATGTTTGAATATTTTGTATTTCCGTTGCACCGTCCCATTCAGAACCACCCATGTTTACTTCCTGCTCTGATGGAATTTGTTTTCTTTATGTTTCATCCTTGCTCATAGTAGCAAAGTTGTAATCCTGACTCTCCAGACACTCGGTTTGTCTCCAGCCATGTTTCCGAGGTTAGTCACAACAGACAGAAGCACTAGGGGAGACTGGGGAGGCTGTAGGAAATGAACACCATGGGGCTCTTAACAATGGGAATACTTGTACTGGGCAATGTTTATGTTTTGCAGTCATGCCAAGGACCTTATCACGCTACATAGTATACATCTACAACAAAACACAGCATGCACTTACCTGACACACCAGACACACCACATACCCTCAGTTCCTCACGTCACTCCACCGAACCTTGAACTTGGATGAAAACCAGGCTTGAAGCAAAATGTAAAGTGGAAAACTGATGTCCTTCTGTTTCTTGTCCAGATTCAATACTTGAACAGACCTAAATGTTTGGATGTTTTTGATATGGATCATAATTTTGTTTATAGAACTAGAAAAAAGTGTTATTTGAAAGGAAATATACCTAGATATACCTTGAAAAGATATATACATGGAAAAATGTTGAGCAAAGTCAATAGAGAGCAAGTACAGGAGTCCTGGGTCAGCATTTGTTTTAATTTTGGAATGAGCTAAATAATTTTAAGCTGGACTCAGGATGGAAATACACATTTGCAATCTACTGAGGACAAATACAGGATTGTTTGAAATGGGAGAGCATTCACTCAGATGAAAACAAACCCTGTCCCATTCCTTTAACTTACTGCTATGTCTCCTACTTAAGCATTAGGCATTGGCCTTGAAGCTGAAATAGCTGCTGTCAAGGATGAGCTGTGGCGAGTGGTTTTAGAGTACAGGTCAGCCACCCCTCATCCTAGCAGGTCTCCTTTCACAGTGGGCCCCACTCCTTCATCACCTCCTGCTGCAATATGACATTAACCTGAAAAGATGCCCCGGGAAGCGCTAACTCATTAAAGTAGGAGTGGAGGTGGCCTGGGTGTTGATTTGTCCTTCGGTGCACTTCAGAGACCGGATCTCTAGCTGACAGATCTACATCACCATTTGATGCTGGCTGACTTTTGTGTATTATAAAATGCTTTTTAAATTTACTTTCTCACAGACAATGAATGTTGAATGAAGGCTGGTCCTCAAGAAATGAGGGGCAAACTGCATATTTCCAACAAGTGCAAGGTCCCCCACAGAACTGCTTCAGGTGCATTTCTTTTTTCAATCCTCTTCCTATACAGCTTACCCAGTTTGCTTTGATTCGCCTGATGTTCCTAGAAGGTTTAGACTATATTTCACATTGAAAAGATTTGCAATTTGGCATTTGATTTTGCGATAGCTGTACTCAGAGCTCTTTGCAGACAAATAAAACTGCCATGAGAAACTTATCATCTAGAAGAGCTAAAACCTAGCCAAGGATGATGATACAAACAAGTATCAAAGAGGAAAGAACAAAAAAGGATATGCTCACTTCATAGAAGCATAGAATGATTTGGGTTGGAATGAACCTTTAAAGGCCATCTAGTCCAGACCCCTGGCAATGAGCAGGACATCTTCAACTAGATCAGTTTGCTCAGAGCCCTGTCTGACCTTGAATATTTCCAGGGATGGGGCATCTGCCACCTCTCTGGGCAACCTCCAACAGTGCTTCACTACCCTCATCATAAAAAAAATTCTGCCTTCTACTTAGTCTGAAGCTGTGCACATCTATGTATGTGAAAAAGAACTGGAGGGTTGGGGTGTAGTCTAGCAAGTGTCTCTTTAACCATGCAACACATTAATTTCTTGACTGGGTGTCTAGATTTTAGCTTCCTTGGGCTAGGGACAGATAAAGATTGAACAGAAGGATGTAAAATCTAACTGGAAACATTACTGAGAAAAAAAAAAAGACTGTACAAGCATGAGGATAGAATAGTGCCTTGTGTAACATGATTGGCACGTGAATGAGTTCATTGGAAATGTAAACACAGAAAGGGACTGTCAGAGAGGGCACAAGATGAGAAATTTGAACTGATGAATAACTGGAAGGGGCTGACTTCCTTCTCTGAGTGATGTAAGAAGAGGCTGGGTTGACAGGAAGGAGTAAGAGCAGCATTCCCCTTAGTGTGCATGAGCTGGTTCCACACTCTGTCTCACCACGTGATGAATAGTCAGGTATTTTTGTGGGTAACTGTTGATGATTGCTACCCTTGCTACAGCCTATGGTGAAGAAGATAAAATTGGTGCTCCCGGAGGGCTCTTTAAACCCAAACAATCAAAGCTCTTTGATATTTTTAATCATATTGATTGCAGAGGCAACCCAATCTTCCTACAAATGTGCAAACTGATTTTGCAGGACTTTGTGTTCTTTCAGGAGCTAGACTGATTTCTGGAGATGGATATATGTAACATTGGTCTGGAGGTTGTTTTCAAAGTTCTCTACACCTTCTGTCACGGACACCTCCCTAGACTAAACTGTCTTTTACATCATTGCTTACAAATGAGCTGAGTGGTCGTTTCTATGGCCATTTTGCAACATTCCACTTAAGTGAATTGATACAGTCCCCTTTAGTCCCACAAGGCAAATCTAGGATAAACATGGGCCAATTGCTAAATCTCTCCAAAATCTGGAGGCATCTTTGCATGGTAAAGCTAAGCCCTGTATTTGATTATTTGCCTGCTGCTGACAAAAGACCATTCTTTGTCAAAAGCTCCTGGAGATATTAAGTACCTTTGCAGTTCTGTGTTCAGAATGTGCGAACATCTACAAAACACCTGAAAAGGCCTTTTTCTAGTTACTGTATCTTTGCAGAGTTTCCTTTCTGCACCTATTTATTCTCCAGAGATGAATGAAAAGAGGAGCATTGAACCAGTAGGCTGAGGACTTCAGGAGGTTGCTTGCACCAGACAGTCCAAGAACAGGAACTTGAAGATCCTTATTTCTGGAATAAATCCAATGGACTTCACAAAACATGGGACAAAGGTGCTATGTGAAAAATGACTTAAGGACAACATTTTTAAGTGCTCAGGTGGGCATTTAAGTAGCCCAGGGTCACTTACAGGTTATGATGGCTCCTTCCTCTTGAAGGCGGCAATACTAGCAAAGGCTTGCTGTGGGAGATTAACCTCCTTAAAAAGGGGGACACACAAATTGTCAGCCCTCCCCAGACTTGCTTTGTATCTTGCACTGACATGGGTCAACCAGGGCTTGTGTGGGGAAGGCTACGTGTCAACGATGATAAAGTTGCTTTGGGGTTTTTATGGAAGAGCTTCATCTGCACAGCAAGAGCTGTCAGCTCTACCTCCAGGTGGGTTCCAATGCTGGCCAGGTAAACACTTGTGGCTGAGCAGGTCAGGCCACACCAAAATGATAATTAGGCAACCGGAGCACATTGCTCTCTGGTAAAAGCTCACTGGATGCAACCACTGCTTCTGCTGCTTTCTTCACAAAATACACGCACAAGGAATTAGAATAATTTGTTGCAATCGTCTTACGGAATCCAGGCAAACAGCACCTTGTTATAAGATTTTGGAGATAACTTTCCCCCNAAGCAGAACTTCAAACTCCCTGCCGCTTTAGACACTGGCTGCAATGCATGTGGTATTGCCTGCAGCACACTGCAGCTTTTGACAGCAACTAAACCCAAGTATAACACTGAAGTCTAGATAAAAATACCACCCTTCAGAAATAAACTATCTTTTCAGGCATATTCTGAAATGAAAAATATCAAAATACTGTGGAACAGCACTAGCGTCATATATTTCAAATTTACTGATACCGAGAGCTAATAGTTACCTTGAATGCCATCTCCTTATAAGATTCCCTGCCTAAGCTCTTCGCCATGGGTCTGGGTATGGCTCAGCGAAGCATCTACTATAGGTGTCACTCACAGAGAAATTCATACCCTAATAGGATTCTAGCTTTAAAGTAAGAGTACCCTACTTGAGTGGAGACAGCAAAATAAAAGTGCACTTTTTCAAAAAAAAATCAACAACTTTCAGAGTGGTATTTTTATTTATATGCATCCAGTAGTATACAAGTTTCTTTCACAGGAATATAAACATAGCGACTGAGAAAGATCCATACCAAATCTGACCAATACTCTACTTCAAAGGATTCAAAAGCAGATGTAGGAAACTTCACAGGACGCAATGACAGGACAACCTGCCCCCTGGAGAAAGTTTCTGCTAATCCAAATTCATGTAACATTAGGCCGATTTCACAAAACATGAAGGCCTATATCCCTTAGAAAAGTAATATATGTATTATAGAGCAATCTGTATTTCTTACTTATAGATTTCTGTACAGTAATATTTACAATATATTGCAAGGGTTACAGTCTCTTTCTGATGCTTTATTGCAAATGCTTGCAGGCCATAAAAAACAGACTTTATACCTTTCACCTGTTAAGCTGCAGCTGCGGACATTGCCCCTTGATGCAGTGTTGGAGCACCTGGGAACACCTGGGTGTAAATAACAGTTAGCACTGCACACTCCATTTGACTATTTTAGTTTATGTAGCTCTAGTTAAACAAAGTAATTCAATTTATGACTTGCCTTTGCCCTCAGCCTTAGTTTTAGGTCTCCCAAAAGACTGGAAACCCAGCTCTGTTGCTAAAACTTCTGTTCATACTGCAGTGGTTCCTCAGTTTTTCACTAAAGCTGAAAAATCCCACCTCTTCCAAAGCCTAAGATTTCATTTTATAATGAAATAGTAAAAAACCCCAAACCAACAACTTAAAAACTTGAGGGTTTTTTTTTGGAAAAAGATAGGCAGTGACTACTATTAGCAAGTTTTTCTCATTTTGAAGGTTATGACAGAAAGACCCCGCAGAAGGAAGGAAAAGCCTTTACATGTAACAGTAACAGGAGCTAAGTGAAGCCCAAGCTCCCAGTCTTTGGAAAAAGCACCAGATTACCCATTCCCAAGATGTATGGAGAAAGAAGGATTGTCATCTTCTGTTATTCCTGGCATACTGAGAAAGGTAGGCTATTAGCTTACATAGGAGGTATTATGAAATAAAAGAAATCTATAGCTTATCAGAGGAAGAAGATCTTAGGGAGGTCCACGTTGTCTCTGAAGTAAATGACACCTCAAAGAGATTTGGGTTCCTATCAGAGTTTGAATGAAGGCGCAGATATTTTGCCACATATCCATGTGGAAAGTCACCACACCCCTATTAAACTGTTCATAAAGATAAAAAGGGGGATTAAAAAATATCCAAAAAGTGGCCAGCTATGATTTCACTAACCTCTGCCATAAAACCTTCATTGATTTTGAGAAAGGCTGATGTTCAGTACTTGCAAGTAAATTAAACATAGTTCTTCCTAACACTGAAAACTCATGACCAAAGCGTTTTTCATGTTAACTTTCAAGAGCTGCTCAACTGAAAAAGCAAAAACAAACAGTTCGAAAATGAAACCAAAAATTTCCTTGGACACAAAACAAAATAATTCTCCTGTGGTGAGGCATGGATTTGGAACGCAAAAGATTTTTCCTGCACTCCAAGCTGTCTACAGTCATCCATATTTTCAAAGCAAAGCAGCCTTTAGCTCTGACAAATGCATATAAATATTTATGTGGTACAGCACCTTGCAAAGTGAGCATGAAAAGAACAGACATGGCAGGTTGTGTTCCCGACTAATAAACCTAGACTTAAAAACCTGCACCTTAAGCGCCTAAATCTTATCCTATCAGCAGCATCTTGAGTGGGAGTTTTCTGAGAATCATTCTTTAATAATAATGTAACAAATACACATGGAAATTTCATCATTTAATGAAAACATCCCCATGTACCAGCTTCACTCTGAGTCTGCAGAAGCTCACTCATGCGAACTATTTAGTGTTCTCCTAACTGTAAAGCGTCTTCAACAATTATTTTATCTGGAATTGTTATCTACCTGTCTCGACAACTTCAGACATGTAGAACTTAGCACATAACACTAGAAAACGAAGACAAATGCCCTGCATTCTCAAACTGTTGCTGTAATTGAGAACTAGCCTTCCAGGAACTGACAAGAATGCTTAAAACATATGGAAATGTGACCCAGAGGATCTTGCTGCGAATTTAACTGATGTCAACTACACCTCTTCACAAGCACTTTGAGGGCAACTCTTTCAGCACAAAATGCTTGTAGAGGTTAAAATGGGAAACCGTTCCTCCTACCACCAATGTTTTATTGAATCGTCGCCGCTCACCCCTGCCCCTTCCACTCCTCCAGATGCATTTAGTGAGAGTAGCAAACACTTGAGAAATGCACCATGAGCGCTCGCTTGAGCTCTGCAAGCACCCAGCCGTGCCAGCAGCTGCTTTGGGGTGGGAGAAGCAGTGGGGCTCGCTGCCGCAGTGCAGGCAGGAAGGAATGTGGAGAATAAAAGTTGGGTGTTTCTAGACTCTTCACACTGCAGGCCAGGTAAGCTGGACCACATCCACAGTAACACAAAATAAACTCTTCACCCCTGCAGGACCTTTGGGCTGAGTCACTGCTATGCCAGCGGGGCAGCCCTCAGAGATGGGCATCGGTGTGACTGAAAGGGGAACTGGATTTGGCTTTGATGGGAGATTTCTTGCATTTTTTTTTGTAGTTTGCAATGTCCACAAAGAAATGCTTTGGTGCAAGATATTTTCTAGCAAACAATGACAGATTGGGGTAAGCGAGCCACAGCCAGTGAATCCCATGAGTTGTTATAGAGGTCCCATTCACTACACTTACCATCTAAAGTACTTTTTATCAGCTTTTAAAACAGGTTTAACTTGGCTAGTCCAAATGAAGCATTTTAATGATGATATTGAGTAAGGTACCGTCTTCATTGGGTGTCTCACCGCATCAGGATATTTTCCTGGCACGGCTGTGCCCTAACAAGCTGTCTTCTCTTGCAGTGCCAGGATGTCATCCCACACATAAAATCATAGAATGGTCAGGGCCAGAAGGGACCGCCAAAGGTCATATAGTCTGAGTTCCCCACAGTCACAAGGACTCCCCCAACTAGACCAGGTTGCCCAGGGGCTCACTGAGCTTCACCCAGGGAAGGGGCCTCAACCACCTCCCTGGGCAACCTGGGAGGTTCCAGTGTTCCACCACCCTCATAGTAAAGAACTTGTTCCTCAAGTTCCTAAAAAATCCAAAGCACAGCCCTACTCCAGACCCACATGAAGGAAGTGTGGCCTTACATAGCCTGGTATACTGTTTCCTAACATGATTCTGTCAGCCCACTGCTCACTCACGGTGCATAAAATTAAAGGTGTTAAACTACAAGCTGCCAAACCTTGCAGCATTTGGAATGTCAGAGTTGGAGACACATTGCAAATAAAGTGGGGGAGCTGATGTACATGTAAATTGTATCATTCTGCAGCAAGGCAGTAGCGATGCCAAACCTTCACGCTTTTTTGACTACCTGCTTCTTGGAACCATGCTCCTGAAAATACTTTGGGCAGCGTTTTAAAAGCTATTCCTTCCTACCAGCTGAACAAACTGTGTGACAGAGCAAACTAGATTGATACAAGGTACTCCAATTTGGCTTGAATCCTCTCAGAGAAAGGGAGGCTTGGAAGGGATTTAGCTTTGAGCATGGTTGCCAAGTATCCCGGATAAAGCTGCCACAGTTAGTCCTCACCAGCCAAGCAAATAGTATCTAATGATGTCAAGATGAGTCCTGGGCAAACAGCCCTCATAAGACAGAGCTTTTGAACATCTGGGTGAAGCCTGTTTGCCTGCAAGGAAATGCCTGACCCAGAGGTCAGTGCCACTTCATTCCCACTTTCTCCCCTGATCTCTCTTGGCTGGGAAGAGGTGGGCGCACAGCACAGACCTTCTGTCACAGCCTGGAATGGCATCCTGGGGTGGTGAGCTGCTGCTGAATATTATCGTGGATATAGCATGGCTGCTGCCATACTTCGCTTTTCCAGGAGCTTTTTCCCGCTGCCTTGCTGGGTGTCATGGTTTGGGAAACAGTTCACAATCTCCACTTGTCATCACGCTGTTGGACACCCCTGCGCCTGTGACCAAGGTGAGGCTGACAGGAGATGGGGGCAAGGTGGGAGGCAATAGTAAAATACTAAACTTGGACAAAGTAGTCATGAGCCAGACGAGGGAAGAGTTTCTTCTTGTATCTGGTTTTGTTCAACTTCCAAGTCAAGGATTCTAAAGAAAGTGTAAAAAAAAGTGTCAGTTTTTGTTTATCACATCAGACAAGCATAAGGTGATATTATAAAGCTCTTATTCAGCTGCTTATGGCTACTGCCAACGTAGCAAATTTCCCTCCCACAAGACTTCCTCTTGAATAATGAATTTAAGAATGGTGCTGAAGCTGAAGGCTGAATAATCTTGACTCAATCCAGGAAGGAGGACACAGAGTGAGCCCCCGTCTTGGAATCAAGCAGGACTGACAGTGAGAGGAGCTGAACTGCAGAGGCAACATCCCACCAAGAAGCAGCAACGCCCATCTTGCTGAGGCCCTCAGTTTTCTAAACCTCACAGCCCATGATCGGGCTCTGCAATCATCACTCTGATGAAATATGTTAGGGAACCTGATCCTTCAAATAGCTGTTTTATTCATGTAGTGCCCCACCAGGTCCTGGAGAGCTCATGAAAAATTAAATGAAGAACATAAAATATGAATGGGATGATCACCAGTCCATAAAACCCCTGCAGTTCTTGAAAGGTGTTTTACTCCTAATGAATGCTGGATTTTAGAAAACAGGTTTCTGCCTCTTCTTCCAGAGAAAGTGCAACAATTTTCAAGCCTCTATGTAAAATGAGAAGCCTTCAAGGAGATGCCTGGGAGCGCCAGGGAGAGCACATCACTCCCCTGTGCAGCTCAGGAGTACATTGCCCATTAACAACCAGTAACCAAACTAAACAGAGCCAAATATGTGGATACAGTGAGAACATTTAGATATCTAACTTGAAGCTGCATTGTCGAAAAAAAGCATGGGATTGAAAGAAAAGATGAACATTTGGGTCTAAGGAAACACCAATGCCAGAACTACAGGACTCATCTTGTGATCATGTGGTAACAACCACTCTCAGATTAAATTCTCCCCAGTAAATGTAATATTTAATTTATGGCAGCTCTTGATGACTCTTGTCCTTTATTCTGGGTGCTGTGTACTGGTATGTTTAGCTGACCTTTCTGAACTTTCTCTTTCAGTGGTCTAAGTGGTAAGTACATAGTCAGTTTTCAGAAGTTAGCCTGGAAGCAATCATAGCCCAACTGCTGAGGTCTTTCAGCTGAGAGTCATCCCTAGTATGTTTAAAATTGGGTTTATAATATGGACCCTATGGATGAGTGCTTCCTGTGCTGCCAAAAATTTTGTGGCCAAAGGAAATTGCTGCCAGTATAAAGCACTCTCTTGTTCTAGGTATTCAAATTACCGCAAAACGACCGCACACTTGAAAAAGCTTCCTGTTTGCTTCATGGAGGTCTCTTCCCCATCCTGCTAAGACTAGACGCTATAAACTGTCATTTTGTCTCAGATGTTAAAAAAGAAAAGCCATTGACCAAGCCCATCTGGGGTTACACCAGCTCAGCCCCTTATGCCCTTGCCTCTGCCCTGATGAAGCACCTCCTGCCCTTCACCTCTGCAGACTGCATGCTCCCTGGGGTGGTCATCAGCATCTCCTGTCCCAGTTGTGGTACTGGACATGCAAACGGACAGGGAAAGAGCCAACTGCTCCCTCCTGAGCAGGCTCAGCAGCAACCACCATGGTTAAGACCCTGGACACCACCCCCAGCAAAAGTATTATGGTGCAAACAGGGTTTTATTTCCTTTTCCTTCATGTAAATATGGTTGTTTCTGTTACGTGGCTCCTGCTTATGGTGAAATCTGTCTCCCATTCTCTGCATTAGGCCAGCAGCTGCAAAGAGCTTCACAAACCACCACCTGCGCAATTTTGGTTTGTGTATCTCCCTTGCCTTTCATCACAGAAGAACGAGCAAGGAAAAATTATTAGCTCAAGAGAGCCCTTTATTCTCTCTCAGGTAATTTAGGAAAGGATCTGTCACATAACAACACTTCTTTAAGTTGTCAGCTGGATACCTGACAAGCCTTCTTATCTACAAGGGCTTGAAATGTTTGTCTGAAAACGGTTTGCTCTCCCTTCCTTCTCTTTCAACTTGTGGGAAGAAAGCAAGCTTTTGATAAAAATCCAAATTTTAAAAAAGATCCAAATTTCACATATTTAAAATCAAATTCAAGTAAGTAAATGGATTTTTTCATTATATATATTTAAGGAATTGGGAGTGACAGCCCCACATCTTGGTAGGGAAGAGGTTCAAATACTACATTTCTCCACATTCGTAAGGCCCACAGTCTCTATCAACAGCTGCATCTACACTATACGATGTTCTTCTCACGCACCAATTACGAACTGTCAGAAAATATACACGTAACCCTCCGTATCAAGATCTGCTCATGCAATTTTTAAATACCATGCTTTAAGCTGCTGTACTTATCCTAAGGGCTTCGGGTACTGCAAGCAGAAAAAAACTGTTATCTACTAGATCATCACTACCAAAGGCCCCATGAATATAGTTCTTTTCAGGAGACCAGATGCAAAATAAATACAGGTTTTATTAAAACTAGGATATTGGCTTTTACTAGGGCTAAATTTGTTCTACTTCTGTCTGTGAAGTAATTGATTTCCAAGCCTAGATGCCACACATTTGTATTAATTATCTTTAGTTGACAATAGTGAAGAGACCCTCTAACCAAGGCAAATCGCACAACTGATTTACAGCTACTAGTGCCAAACTGCACTCAAAAACCCACTTGAGAGGAGCCAAATCCACTGCCATCAAACAGGACAGAAAATTTGAAGTCTGTTCAATACTAGGGGATCACCTGGAGAAAACTTTACGGTCTGGACAGAAAGCTGGAGATGGAAATAAGATTGCTACCAGGAGGATGGACTCAGTTTTGCTTTTCTGATACGTGGGAGTGCCTACGTATAAGCAAAAGGTGAGAGGCTGAGGGACAGTAAGGGAGGGGAAGCTGTAGCAGCACAATATAAATACAGTGTACTCTTAATTAGTAATAGTTTCAATTCACTCTGTTATCTAAGCAACAGTAAATAGGGCTTGAATACTTTTCTAAGTGTTTTTTTTCTAGCACTTAATATAGCAGAAATGAGAGAAACCAAGCTATTTACAAAGCAATAACCTGCAAAGGACAGACATCCCTCATAGGCACTGATTCGTTAATTTCATG
>VZRU01008042.1:419186-429212 GCA_013398155.1 Pedionomus torquatus
TTTTTTTTTTTTTTTTTTTTTTTTTTTTTTTTTTTAATTTGTCTATTGCTTCTGTTGGTTTATAATATCAGAATGTTTTTTGTAGTGATTGACTCATACCTGATCTTTATAATTTTACGTCCTCTTTTTTCCCTAGACATGTCTGTCTGAACTCTAGAAGCCCCTTAACACATCCTTCTGCCTATTCTCAGCGAGGATCCCGAATAGAACACAACCCTGAATAGAATTCTATGATTCTGTGATGCCAGATGGGATACTTGCCTGAATCAGGACTGAAACTGGTGACATATTTTGAGGTTCCTTAGAGACAAATTCTTGTGGATATGTAGAATGGGCATATTTTTTGAGAAAGACCTGGGTTGTTGTTGTTTTTTGGTTTGGCTTGGTTTGGTTTGTTTTTTTCCTATAGATATACAGGTAGAGCTGATTCACATAAAAGCTCACCTAAAAGTTAATATCCTCAAAAACTGAGAGATAGTAATAAAATTATTAGCACAGTTGGGGAACTCTTTCTTCCCTTTTAAAGTCAAACATGACCAGATGTGTAAGAGTACAGTTAATATTGTTACATAAGGCTGGGCTTATAGTACGAAAACTCATTTCTTCTGACAATGAGTCTTAGCAAAGCCAACAGATGTGTTGACTTTAGCAATGAGATTAAGGTTTAATTCCTATCCCCGTATTGACAAATTTGTCTTAATTTTACTTGCACTTTTTCTTTGGAGTTCTATGACACTGTATAATGTAAAAACACATATTCACATTCCTCCATGCATCTTAATTTGTGTTTGTTCCAGTTTCTTGTGCCTCTCAGCTTTAAGAACTTACAAAAAAATCTCAGACGTAATTTGTTCACGTTCATTTGAAGTAATGAGAAGAATGAATATACATGAGTATCAGTTAGAGTGGTCTCAAGAAGCAATTTCAATTCATTTCTTTATTAAAGCTGTTTATTCACTCTTTGCCACATGCAAAAGCCACTGGCAAGAGCAGATATTCTATAGTTTTGTCACTGGGCAATAGCTTTGTGTTTAGAGCTGATATGCGAAAGCAATTGAAAAACATTGATTGTTGTGGATGAAAAAAGAGGTTTTTAACCATTAAAAAAGAAATTGAGAAATTTTTCTTTCTCTGAAAGCATCCTAGGTGTTTTGAAGATGTGCCTGAAACACAAACCTGGATACTTTTGATGGCAACATTTTTCACTTCCAACACATTTCCTTCCACCCTCATTGACAAAGGAAAATGTGAATTTTGATTTTCACAAGGTGCATGTCACAAAAAATTTCTCACTGAAAATTGCAACAGTTCTTTTCAGCTGACTTTCTTGATGTGTGATAGTTTTATCTGTGAAACCTGGGTGGCAACGACATTTAAAGTGGAAGAAGAGTCTTCCCAGGGTCAGAAAACATTACAAGCAAGAAAATTTTTCAACTCTGTCTCCCCTTTGATAGGGTGAATTAATATACATGGTGCACAGTGATGAGATACTAAGTATATTTAGGTTATGCATTTAGGAAATGCATTTAAGTTTAAAAGATGTTTATGTTATTTGAAATATTTATATTGGTATGTCTTTGAATTGGCTCATATTTATGGATACATTCTTACAATGTTCAAAGAAGAGAGAGCCATTGCATTTCTTCTTTCTGGAAAGCAGGGTGAAATATAGTGTATTATGAGAGCCCCAGGGAAACCAGTTTTGCCCCTGACCCAGCACAGGCTTGCAGACAATAAAATGGAAATAAAATCTGGCAGAGCAGCACCCACCCCTCAGCCCATCAGTCGGCATTGGTCTCTCTCGCTGTCTTTGATGCATTAAGCAAAGGTGAGTGAAGAAAATCCCGCAAACGTGAAGACTTGGCTGGCACAAGGAGCTTTCCCATGGAAGGGGAGTTTTACAAAACACCTCTCAGTGAGCCAGAATTTAAAGTTCTTGCTAAATCCAAAGCAGCTGAATTTTACGTGGGATAAGACAAACCGCTTCTCACTCTGTTTTAATAAGAAATGTATTCGGGGCACCTTTTCCTGCTGCTGGAGGCTGGGAAGCCAGTAAGTTAAAAAGTATAATGTGTGCAAAGCTGAGGTCACCCCTGCCTACTGCTCCCACCCCATTCCAGTGTCAGTGACACTCCATTGATTTATAGTGGTCAAAGGGCAAAAACGAAGCAGTGGCAGTGGGAGGTAAAAGGCGAGGAGAAGAGAAGAAAAGAAAGCTCAAGCCGTAGCAGAAATGGGATGCTCCCGTTTTGGAGACCCCCCGATGCAGCTGTGTTCCAGGTCTGAGGGCTATCCCCCCCCATTGCAGCTCTTGGTACTGGGCTCAGGTGTTGCCTGAAAATCAGGAGCAACCGGGATCAGAGAGTGGTTTGTTCCCACTGTGACTTACTGAGTGGTGCCATTGGGTGTCCTGTTTGCTGCATTTGGGTGAGACAAAACAGCCACAAAGTGGAAATGAACAGTTTCAACCCACCTCTCTCTAGTGGGGAAGTTTCAGGCCCTTTGATGTGAAATCAGTGAGGGTCCCGATTCACCCTCAGATTCATACAACAGGAGGTCTACACATGCCTGCACATCTTCAGGCAGAATTTTAAGACTCAGAGCTTGAGTATTGACCACAAAGATTTCAGTAGAGGCAAACCCGATTCACTTCTGTGTCCTCTTTTAGCCTCTCTCACCACTGCCAGATTGCTTAGCATCCTTTCCTGTACCCATAATTCCAGGTTGTTTGCTTCATTAAACAACTTAGCGTCTTAGTCAGAAAACATCTTCCTCTTAAAATCACACTTGTCATTAGTGCCATTCATTTTTTAGTAGAATTGTCTTGGAAACCCCACATGTGCCATTTTCCAGGTTGAAGAACCATCATGGATCTCCACAGGACTGTGTAATTTACATCACAGGGATTCATGGTGACGCATGGGAGCCTTATTAGAACAAAGAGTAGAAGAAAAGTAGTGGAATAACACGATGAGAGCAAGAGATGAAAGGGAGGACAAATGCAACATGGATTACACCAGGCAATGGGGAAGGTGCAAGCCATGGCACGTTTCCTTCCCCTCTTGTACCCTTTTGTCCCTACAACGCAGCTGAGCCTATATTAACTCCTTTTTTTCGTATACCTCTGACATGCCTGATGCATGTAAAAACAGAAAAATCCAACCCAAGTTTGGTAGCTAGCATATTAAAGTGTGTCTTAAAATGTTAAGATGGAATATTTCGATTTAAAAAGACTGATCTATTTAAATTGTTTTCTGAGGGATCAAATTCATTGAATAATATATAAAAGGATGGGGAAGACCCACAGTTTTCACAGTAAAATACATCTACAACACTACAGAGGAAAGTAATGAGATAACTCCCATTACAGCCTGCCTGATCCAGAAAGGTCCTTTGAATTTAAATCCTTTATGAACAAATGCATGTTACGTGTTAAAATAAATTTTGCACTCAGTAAGGTGTTCCTGCTGTTGCTTCTGTTGTGTAATAAGTTGGATAAGTGTCCCCACAGTCTTTTCCCAAAACTGCAGTCACAGCTTTCAGTTGTAAAACTGCATCCTTTGGTGGCTGCAAAACCCTTTACAAACCAAACAAGCTCATAGAGAGACATTTCACCCAACACAGGGGTGGGTCAGGGCACTTCAGTAAGTATTTTTTGCATTTACAGGCAGCATTACTGCAGACCCTCTCGCCCGTCAGCATACTTATCCACACACTTTTCCTCTGAGGAAGTATTTTCAGCCTTTCTCATGTATAGGTAGCTTTGGTCATGAAAGGTCACCTAATCTAAAGCTTATACCCACTAAGGGTTTGAAGCCGTACAGATCCCTGTTGTTTCAGGGAACTTCCAGAGTCTGTGTGCCACCGTGATCCTCAAAATTCTCTCTGCTGTCTCCTTGCCCTGTGGATACCTAAAACAACCCAAGTGAAGTTTTTGCTGTTGTGGTGCCAAGGCATTACGTGTCTACCCATGGGCACAAACACCACCATACGCATCTGCAGTGGTCAAGAAGCTGAGACTCAGCGCAAGCTTACATCCCACAAATTCCTCTGCTTATTCTCACACATGGGCTCTCTATGAGCGCATGTGCCAGACTTGGAAGCACACTAAAGGTGGCTGATTGCTGGACTCCTGGCGGAGGATTGCCTCTTGTCTCTTTTATATAACTTATATCCAGCTACTTGGGGCTCTCACCTGGCAAAGTGTGTGAGGCCATTTTCCCCTCTCAGAGTTGAAGTAAATGTTTGAAATAAAATTTCTTCCTTTCCAACACAGTAGGCATAATGTGAGAGCTGCAATTCATTGTCACGCACATTCTGCTGCTGAAAACAGTTTGATTTTGCTTGCCTAACTAGAAATTTACTGAAAACAGTAAGCAGAAGATAATCATATAACCTAGGGTCCGTGCACCTGGGAAGTGGGAGATACGCTGGGAAGTTTTAGTTACCCTTGCAAATTGGAAGGATTTAAACAGAGAAGGCTAAAAGAAATCCCACCTTCAAATGCTGGTCAAGGTGTTCTCTGGAGATGGGGATTCAAATCACAATATGATATCTAGAAACTTCAGTCCTCAGACATTTGAACATTCTAGGAGCTTATGCAGGTCTTCCTTCACTCAGACACTAACTGCTAGAAATCACGTTACCTATTTATCTCGGATATATCTATATAATATACCTATATAACATATAGGTATATCTATATAATATATATAGAATATATTAAATGTTTCGTAGCAAATGGTGATTCACTACACCCAAAATGTGGCAAAAATTTTGACACCTTTTCCTCAAAAGAATGGTCATAGGAGTCTGGGGACTGCAACACTTCCCACCACAGCTTGAGCACAGGTCTGCTTCCTTGTTCTGGTAGGAGAGACCCACAGAAGACCACAGTGATCTCTGAGATGGCAGCAGACATGCTCTAATATTTTCAGTGTCTGTTAAGCTCCAGCAGTGCTCTGAGCTGGGCAGCTTCTCGAAATCTGGCAGGATGCAAGGAAGATGGCAACACACACAAAAATGACTGTTCATCATAAAGCTCCTTTTAAAAGTAAATGAATAAATCTGTTCAACGCTACCTATCATGGACACAGCTCCTAGTGTTTAAAGAAATGCATCTGTCAGTCACATACCAAAACGGTGCACCTGCAGAGCAGAATACCAGAACTTGTAAAGCGTGGACATGTGTAACAGATGAAGCCCATGGTCTTCTGTCTAAGATTTTGATATAAGAAATTGGATAAGATCATGATTGCTTCCTTCCTAAGGATGTCTTATGTCTATGAAACATCTGAACATACAGCTAGTAATCGCTCAATCTTCCTTGACAATGACTGTGAATTTTAGCCTCTTTTTATATGTAATCTTTGAAGAACTGACTGAGGACAGTATTTTTTCGGTACTTCCTATATATTAATTTAGACCTGGAAGAGATCTTGAATGATCTCTCCAGCAAAGTTATTGGTGAGTGAAGTTTGCACGTTGATTTCCCACAGAAGGAGACAGTGCTCTTCACTGTTGAGATGCCTGGGGGTTTTCTATGATTCTGAGGAGTTTAAAGTCTTTCCTGTAGCCTTTAGCATGCGGGGCTGGAATTCGGGTCTTGATGGACACATGATAGCTAAAGGAGACTGCTGGAGTGCAGGCTCTCTAACAGCTCCAAGGCGTGATTGCTTTTTACTGTTGTAGGCACAGGAAATATGTAAATCTAGGAAAACTGATAAATGTGTGTTATTGCAGCTTGTTTGCTTCCCCTTGTGTGCTTCCTTCTAGGTATTTTATGGTCTCCTTCAGTTCCCTGATGTGAGAGCTCCTTTTGGAGTTTAAATGGGAAAATGAACTAATTTATCAAGACAGTTCCCCTGCCAAGGGCAAACTTTTACATTTAATGGTCATCAGTCACTATATCTCTGTAGGTGTGGTGGTTTGTCCTGTCACTTTCTAAAGGGCTTCTGTTCTGTTCAGATGTAAAAGGGATTTGCCTTTTTAAGGACAAATCCCTTTTGTCCTTAAAAAGGACAAAAAAATTTTCCTTTTTTAAGGACCCTTTCAGTCTCTTCCAAGCTAAAAAGGGAGCCTGCAGTCTGCTAAGTATGTCTGTATAAGAGGATATATACACTACGTTTTCTTTGCCTGACTTTGGGAGTTAGCACAGGCTATTGGATATTCCCAACTATATTACTTGGCTGACAAGAGAGTTAAATTCTGTAGATGTGGTCAAGTCACCGCTGTTTTAGTTCTGGGGCCAAAAAATAAGTCTGAGCCCATAGTCAACCCCGAGTCTTCAAAATAAATTTAATTCATTGTCTGTTTGACCTTTTATAGATATTTGCCATAACATGGAACAGTTTTATTCATATACTAATTCTGAGTTTGACTGAGTCAGTCTGAGAGTTTTCAGCTTTGATTTAGGGACATGAATAAGCTTCTCTTGCACTACACGGTTGTGTTTTACCTAAGCTTGGGAACATCTGTGTTGTATGTAGGTTCTCTGACACAGTTGTTTATGTTGTAAAATCCAGCTGTGTCCAACAAAACTCCCAAATGCACTGCCCTTTGCATTTCAGAGTCCTTCTGAATGTGCCCCAACATCACCTGAGCTCCACATAGTAACAGAAGAATATTTCCAATACTCTTGGGATGACCTGACTACAAATTCTTGATTTACAGGAATTTATCTTGAAAGTGATAACAGATTTCTTCTAATCTCATTGACTCTGAAGATTAAATAACATCTTGGATAATAAGAGTAAAGTAGCTTAGCTGTTCTGTATAATTATATCAATTCCAAAGCTATACGAAACAAATAAACATAAACCCCAGTATTCAAGCCTCGTTAAGTTTATGTTGCAACAGCTACATTAAACAAGATTACAGATTCAGTCAGATTTTATCATGCTGGTGTTGCAGCAGCTGCTCTGGACAGGATCACACGGTTATTCATCCTGCAGGGCTCTTCTGGAAATCAATGGTCCAGATTTCTTCAACAAACACCTCCATACCTCCCCTACAAACATTAACTCAGGTGCTAGCAAGATGTTTAACCCCAGTTTAAGCTGGGATGTGTCCCCATCTGGCTGCTGGACGACAAGAATTCCTGTACCACTCCTGTTTCCTTCCCCAAGAAATGAGATTCAATGAGCAGCAAAGAGCTGGAAGCACTGGAGATTTTAATAATTTATCCCATACAACTGTTCATTCCCCAAGTCTTTTTGGGTTTTACTAGAGTCAGTGGTGAGCTAAACTGGGGATTGGGTTGAGACCTGATAGGCAGAAGGAGGCCAGGGAGGAAGGTAAGCACTCGTCCAGTCATTCCCACACTGACTCCACCCTGGGGGCCTCCAGCCAGAGAAGTCCTCTGGGTACTGCTTGGAGAGTCTTCACTCCTGGAGCCCCTCCAGAGAGCTGTGTGGACAGGGCTGCCCAGATCTATCTCCTTCTGTCCTCTCTCTCCTGCACCCTGTACTCTCAGACAGGTGATGTCGTCTCCAGTGTGGGTAGTTCACTTTGGTGGACCAAGTACGACCCTCACTTTTCACATGTTTTGGACTAAATGACCCCTCTCCAGCTCATACCAATGCTAATCATGTCTCCGGAATCGCACAAGAGTCTGGAGCAGGGGGGTACGGAGGGGATGTAGATTGCCTGTAGGTGCAGTGTCGGTCAGGGTGGTCTGTTTTAACCTGCCAGTGCCCTATCCACCCTGGCCAGTGAGGTCAGTCCAGGGACCTGGGGGATTTGACAGTGTAGATGTAGCTCATGAGTATGCTTTAGCTCAGAGAGGAAGTGAAGTTGGCACAGATCATAGGACCACAGGGAAATTCAGATTGGAAGCAACCTCAGGAGGTCTCTAGCTCCTTCTCTGACCAGGGTCACCTGTGAGACGCTGTGAGACCAGAGTAAGTTATGGCCTAAAAATGAAGAGTGTTGTGAGGAAGGATTATATAAAGACTAATTGGATTTTGCAGAACAAAAGGAACAAAGTAAAAAAAGTTAATAGCTGATAATTTTATATTTTTGAACACCTATTTAATTTTCATTTTTACTATGATCCATTTATTTCATTTTTCTATATAGATTTTAGGCTTCCAGTTTGTTTACTAAATTTGTCTGTAGATTACATAGAACATCTTTAGGCACAAAATAAAGAAATTATAACAATATTAAAATCAACCAGCATACAAAGACATGTGATATGCTACTTGTTTATAAAGTTATTAGACTGAAAGTCAGCCTTCACTGGAGAGAAAAATGACCTCAGTTTATTGTTCTTTGGCTTTGAATAGAAAGTCTCTATTATTTTAGTACCAGCTGAACTTAGAGGGAGGCCTGTAATGTAGGCCTAATAGTACTAATTTCTTGTTATTAAAAGTTAAAGAATAACTGCAGATAATAATTTAAAAATTACTTTAAATTTCTCCTTAGAAAATGGTCTCCATTACCACATTTGCTACTCTCCCCAAAATAAAACTCATTTCCCTACTAGAACCACTTTTAAAATATTTTAATGATTAAACTGTACTTTTTTTTCCTTTTATATCACAAGAAAAGGTTTAATTATTCCATTAACCAGTTCAGAATCTGTGTCCAACATCTTTTTAAGACTTGTACTAAGTAATAAATGAACAAATAGTTTTCATAATTAGCATTCTGGATTACCATGGAAAAAAGTATTTCCAACCTCCTGTAATTATTAAGTTTTCTAATGTGGGGGATTGCTCACCGTGTGTGTGGTTCTCCCAGTGACCCCAATTCCAAAGCAAATTTTATCCTTCCAATTCTGTAGCAGTGAGCATCCTGCCTGGAGTGAACTAAAGCACTTTCCCAGCAGGGGAAGATGGTGCACAAATGGACACTGACACAGCTGGCAGTGCAAAATTGGAGTCTCCTGGTGTATCTGTGCACAGTGGGCTTCAACACCTTGCATGGTCAGCCCTGATGCATGGCAGGGGGAGATGGGGTAGCCCTCAGATTAGCACCATCTCTTTTCCTGAGCTAAACCCCTCTGAGGCTGCAAGAGCAAAGTCCACCCCTTGCAGATGTTTAGCTGAATGGGGGCAGCTCTGCAAGGGGAAGAGCAGAGCCCTGAGCAGTGTGTACCCATCGGGGGCCCCCAGAAATCCAGCACCAGCTCTGGCTTCATGGGTTTCTTTGTGATGCTTGGAACTGCCCTTGATCTGATTTCTACAGAGCCAACATTTGCTGAACCATTTGTGAATCACTTGACGCTTGCACAGACTTGTTGAGAGCACCAAAGTCATCTGCCAGACCACAATGTTCCCTGGTTTTCTTTCTTTCCTTCCTTCTTGAGCCTGCTGCTTCAGACAGCTTTAATTATAAGAGCATGGCAGGGGTAAAGAGGTAGGCTATAGGTAGTGAAAAATTACCTGTCCTTCTCATAAGTTTTCATGCAAAAATAAAGACTTTCTATGTGAAACATCATTGAATGCTGTTATTAACAGCTCCAGTCCCCAATGGCCTCAGTGAGAGATAAGGATACTCAGCACCAGGCGAGGTTGTTTGCTCAGAGATACAATCACTCAAGAAATAAAAATACGTGCATCCTGTCAAGCTAGCTAAAGACGTCAGTGCTCATTGAACCTTTACAAAGGCTCTGTAAGCCCTGAACACTGTAAAGAGCTTAACTTCTCACTTAACTAATTATGATATAGTATTGTCTTATTTGAGAGATTAATATTTTTTTTAATATTAGCTAGACATTCTGACACTGAATATATAAACAGATATGGGATTTCAAAGAGTTAGTTTGTATCTCTCAGCTTTAATGTCAGCACTCTGCCCTTTATGCTACTATACTATTCTTTGAGAAGGCTGAGCTTATACAATGATCACTAAATTGCTGTCTTATGTTTTAACAGACTTTAGAGATTGAAGAGGGGGAATTAGTAAGGCTGTCAGCTGGCAAAATTAACTTTCAATTCCATACTGCTGTGTGGAGTGTGGAAAAAAATAAAAGACAAAAAATCTTTCCTTTTCCAGACAAAAAAAAAAAAAAAAAAAAAA
>VZRU01008042.1:429227-472759 GCA_013398155.1 Pedionomus torquatus
AAAAAAAAAAAAAAAAAAAAAAAGGTGACAAATACTAGGCAACTTTTTAATGAACACTTGAATAATTTTACACATAATTTGAGATGGTGGCACTTGCAAGTCCTTTTGCTAGCAGAGCTGTTACCTAGAGTGGGGCCTGTTTCTAGTAGGTGTATAGCATGACCGAAACTCACCCCTGGGGGCGTGGGGGGCACAGCAGGAAGGCTGTGCCCACATCAGCCCTCTCCACCTCCCAAAGGGGGCTTACGACCCTCTGCAGCCAGTGCTGGCCTCTGCAGGGAGGAATGCATTTTCTTCCACATGAATATGAATTTCCCTTCCATTTGAAACTGGCCTGTCCCCTTCACATGAAATAATTCTGTTCTGCCTGATGTTGTGGGTCTAACCGGCAGCCCGGGCATATGCTGCACAGGTCTGCAGCCTGGCCTGAGTCCGCTCTCTACACAGCACCGAGTTCTTTGTGGCTCAACGTGAGGAACGATGGCAACGACCCGCAGAAGTGGGGGCCGTGCTGGCTAGCACAACAGCAGCAAGGGTTTGCCGCCTTTGCCAGCAAGACGCAGCTATTCACCCCCTGTTTAGCACTGCGTGGCTTCAGGGGAGGAGCACTAGATTATTGGCAAAGTCATTGGACTCCAGCATTGCACTGGGCAAGGCCGAAATGCATTTACTGACATAGGCGGTTGGTATTTTGCTTTTATCTCAGTCAGAGCACATAAGCCCCGCTGTCCATCTTTCCCCCTCCCTTCTCCCTCGCAGCTCTCCCCCTCCGTTTTGGCTCTCCCTCTCCTTGCACGGTTGCTCCCTGGCTGCTGCCTTTGGTCCAGCCTTCAGCAGCCTGCAGGGCAAGCAGCCTCCCCCATCACGCTTGTGCTAATTGGGGCCTGATGAGAGGCATTTGCTTTCCCCTCTGTGCTCATGGCTCCCCAGCTGGGGCCCTGGCTCGCTCTCCCCTTTCCGTGTCTCTCGGCTGTTCCAGGAGGAGAGCAGATGCTCCCCGGCTCCCCTGTGGAGAACAGCTGGTCGCTATCACTGCCATGTCACGGACCGGCTTGTGCTCCGTGCCATCCAGCCGGGGTGCTTGAAGTCCTCGACCTGGATCCTGCCCCACAGAGATAGTCTTCAGGCTGCAGAGGAATTATCATTTTCTCTCTCAGAACAAAAACCAAGTAGTCGTGTCCTGGTCACAGTGTTTCAAACCCTCCAAGGACAGATAGCATCTATATTGAAAAATATATGCAGATCAGGACAAAGATCTCTATGAAAATAGATTTTTCATTTTAAAATAGTAACATGGAGTCTGAAAAGGGCCTTATCTGATGGCTGAGGGCAAGAAGGGCCCTCATGCACACAGAGCTCAGTTATAGGGAAAATCTACTAGTGTGGATTTTAATTCAGTTCATATGTGGGTTTTTCAACCCAATCTTCTTGATTATCTCCTTTTACTGCACTTTGATTTGCATTTTAGTGATCTCAGATTTCACAGAATTTCTTGGACTGCATCCTTTTTTGGTAAAAATATCCATACATCCCAGGTACTAAGGGGCAGTTGATGGGACTGGGTCTGGGCTGGGAAGCAAGTTGGTGGATGTGCTCCCCGTGGGAGATTTAGATTAGATACTAGGAGGTGAGGGTGGTGAGACACTGTAACAGGTTGTCCAGAGAAGTTGTGGATGCCCCATCCCTGAAAATGTTCAAGGCCAGGCTGGATGGGGCTTTGAGCAACCTGGTCTAGTGGGAGGTGTCCCTGCCCATGGCAGGGGGGTTGGAACTCAGTGATCTTTAAGGTCCCTTCTAACTCAAACCATTCTATGATTCTATGATCCTTGTGCTGGTCTTCTTGCTGACCTTACCCATGTGTGTCCCCCAAGTATCAGATTCTTGCATGACTCTCCCTGAGAAGCAAGAAACCAAGTCTATAAATTCAGGATGCCCAACAAAGTCGGTTGCCCTTCTCCAAACATGTGTTTGTGGACAGATATTTATGCACGCCCTGTGCTGAAGGGAGAGCATCTTCAGAATCTTTCCAGGGACTGCAGCAGCTTCATTCCTGCTCTGCTCTTGGAAGCAGGGTGCTGCCAGGGACTGCTCACTCCGCAGAGCTACAATCCAGTTCATTCCCCAAGTGGTTTCTTCACTCTTCATGATTAGATCATTCATTCCTGAAAACAGATCTAGTTTAAAAACAAGGTATGGGAAATTTTAACTTCATTGTAAGAAGTCACTGAAGTTTTGTTTTCCTTGCAACCAAAGGAATGCTAAATTGGTTGTCTTTAGCCTTTAATGCACTATTTGTTGAGCATGTTGTGGCCATTTGGCCTGTGGTCACAGAGGACAGACACACAGGCTCCCTGAGAACTCTACCTTATTTAGGGCCTGATCCCAGCTTTCTCACAAACCAACAGAAGCAATGAGTGTTTGTCAAGTACGAGGAGTTCTCCCATGTGTATGGGTTGGAAAGGAATAAGGGTAAAAGAGGGAAAACTCTTGTCATTTCATTTTTTTACATTGTAAAATATTGCAGTTGGCTTTAATCATTTTATCACTTAACTGTATCAAAGTAGCTGAGGTTAGTAGAAGGTGCTGAACACTCCTTTTGAACAATGCTTTCTTTGAGCTATTTATCCATGCAATGCTCTGCTGGAATGCAACCAGCAGGAGTAATATCTGATGGGCTTATGCAAAGCCCATGTAAGGTATATTATATTGTCAAGGCAGATCTGTGAACTAGCTTTTTCTGAGCAGGAACTGCACGTTTGATCTTAAGTCTTCCAAACTTGGCATATAAACTGAGGTGGAAAAACATCTCTTAAATCTTTGTCCACACCTCCATTGTGCTGCAGTGATCCTTCAGACCTGGAGAGACTGAGCTCCTATGATTAATACATTTTACATAATCTATTATGTATCCATATACACTGACTCCATGGCTGAATTTATCTCACTTAATGGTACCAGTGGGGTTCAGCATAAGACCAAATGTTGTGTCCTTGTGTAGGTGGAATGAGTCTAAACTGCAACATGGCAATGGAGGTCTAGTCAGCACAATCACTAGAGAATTGTGTAGGTCACCCAAAAGTCCACCTGAGTTTAGTTGGTTAGATGTAGGCCTCCTGCACTTGAGATGCTTCAGTGTTAACCCATGGCATCTGCAGCTGCTGATCTGGAAGGACACTGGTGTACCGTCATATTTGATAGCTCCGTGACGGCACTTTATACAACCTGTTGTGACTCAAATGGCAGCAGATGCTTATGCTTGGGGAACTTAGTCCCAGTGTAACATCTACGCGGTAGACTTCTACATTTGAACTAGTTCTCCTGTGTCATTCCCCTCTGCTCCTCTGTTGCTTCCTGGTGGCACCTGTTTTATTCAAGATGAACTGTGCCTTGTATATACCTCTTACTGCATCAGGACTGTCCATGCAAATACCCGTAGCTTTTTCTGGGAAGATATTTGCATTAGGAGGATGCATGGAGAAGTCTGTGGAGGATGATGCTGGGTGTAGCCCTGGTGATGTGCCAGGAAGGCTCTGGAGTCACACCCTGCCCCCACACCCTTCCTCCTGTCATGTAACTACACTTTGCCCTTTGGTCAGTTCTTTTTGGCTATTTTGTAGTATGTCGCCGTCAAGTTCGCCCAGGGTGTGGCATAGGCACCATTAGCACCCTCCTGCCCTTAATTTCTTAAAAAAACCAAAACAGCTCAGGGAAGATAAGAAGTTTCAAAAAATGACCATAACAACAGTATTATGATTGTTAACATGTTTTTTGGCTGGTTGTGTTTGGTTTTATTTTACCTCGATTATTCCGATTTAAAAACTGAAAAACTCAATTTTCAGTTCTTACACAGTTTCACAGCTTGTGGACTGTATCTGTATTAAAAGAATAATAATATTGTTGAGCTGAGGGCTTTCAAATCTGCTGCCTATACTCTTCTCTCCCTTGTGTTTTCAGCCATGGTTGAACAGTGTGGAAGTCCTCTCAAGTATTTTTTGCTCCATGTAAAGGCATATCTGCATGGAAAAGGCATTCTATAGAAAACCAAGATGTGAATTTGCAGTGCAAACAGTACAAATAAGGGTCTCTCCATTTGGACAGTCTTGTTCGAAGACAGTTGGACTTGATGATCTTGACGGTCTTTTCCAACCCTAATGATTCTATGATTCTAGGCTATGATTCTATAGCTGTTGAGTCACCATCCCTGGAGGTATTTAAAAGATGTGTAGATTAAGTGCTGAAGGACATGGTATAGTGGTGGACTTGG
This sequence comes from Pedionomus torquatus, assembly GCA_013398155.1. Lineage (NCBI taxonomy): Eukaryota > Metazoa > Chordata > Aves > Charadriiformes > Pedionomidae > Pedionomus > Pedionomus torquatus. Next base: position 433,492 of record VZRU01008042.1, read on the forward strand.
CAGTGCTATGTTAATGGTTGGACTGGATGATCTTAAAGGTCTTTTCCGACCTAACCAAGTCTATGATTCACTATCCTGGGCACGTCTGAACTGATGGAGTCAGTGGCAGCTTGCTTTCTGTGTCCATGCTTGATTTTGGCAGACATGGACTAGCTTTCCTCTGGAAGTCTGCAGAACTGAGCATGAGCTAAGGTGCTGGTCTCTGCTGACATACCCTGTGAGCTTTGTGAATGTTAACTTAATTCATTTCCACAGTTCACTAACCTAAATGACAAAAAAACCTTCTTGATCAAATTGTCCACCTGAGAATCAGCATAACTTGTCTTTCTGGACCACCTCCTCATGAAGAGAGGTACTAAGAGAAGGTCTCAAGGCTTTGTGTTTCTGGCAGATACCCTGTCACTCTGCTTAGTTGTCAGTGAGGTAGAGAACTACTCATAGTAAAAATAAAATGGCATTTTGGAATTTAAAAGGATCATGAAGGGGGTTGAGGGCTGCTCCTTTCTTAATGACCAACATCCACAGCCAGCTGCTTTGTGACTGCGAAAAAGGACTTGAGACATTTCTTCTTTTTATTCGCGAGGGTGTGAACATGGATTCATCAGAGCAGTTTATGCTCCTGTGCCTTGGTTTGTGGCAGGCTTAGAAGAATCAGAATTGGTGTTTATTTTGGTTATACATAGTTCTAGACAACGTTGCCCTGTCAGTGAGCATGGTGCTCTCTCTCTGTCTTCTGTTACATCCCCACCATCGAGGCTTAAAATTTTGTCTCTTTGCTGAGGGGCTTTTTCCTCCTGCTTCCTCAGTTTCATCACGAGACGGGTTCAAGAAGAGGAACCACCTGGGATGCAGCAGGACTGCTCATGCAGTGAGCAATGTTTCGTCCTTTTTGTTTTGCTCATATATCTAATAGGGCTTGGCTCTTTAATACAAGGGTAGTTTTTAGCTACCTGATTATACTAAATGCACATACAGCCAATGATTGTTTTACATTTGGCCTTAAGCTCAGCCTTTTCTCTCCAGGCCAGTATGGTCCTGGATTCCTCATACTGCTACAACTCTTTCAGAAGTACACATCATACAGACTACAATATCTCTTATATTATGTAAAATGCATTACATCTAGCTTCCTTGCGCTACCATTTACATTTCTGTCTTCAAAATATCTCTCTGTATATTTTGTTCATCCTGCAAAATTGTAATTGTTAACCAAAATAAACCAAAACCCAAACTGAAAAAAACAGCTGATGCTTTATGTTTGGCAATTTATTTGTTTAGCTGGGTTTCATAATGACATGCTAATGATCCTAAAGTGCTGTCAGCATTGTGTGGGTTTTTTTCCATACCACTCCATTTTTGACTCTCCATTACTCTTTGAATTTAAGTCTTCTAGCTAGAAAATCTTGTAGCAAACAGAGGATTTTTAAATGGTAAATGGCACAGATAATTAACATCTTTAAAAATATTCTGAGTGAATATATGCTACAAGGAAGTAAAGAATGGCCAGTTTGCTAATCATGGTTTAATTGATCAGGATAAATAATGACGTCCTTTGGATAGTTAATTGCTCACTTTGCTTTAGCTGAGGTCTAAGTAGAAGGTATGACCACCAAGACTCCATTTATTTGGTTTTTTTTCACACAAGGGCAATATGCACCTTTAAATAGGGTGCAGACACATACAAATCATATCATGATGTCAGATATTTTCTTGCAAGATTTTCTTGCTTCTCCTAGAAGATGCTGAAAAATTGGTGTATAATATAGCTCATAATTAAGCGGGAGGAAAAACAGATTACTTTCTCAGCCAGATTCATAGGTGACATATATAATGGTGGTGCAAGTTACACATAGATGATGCGCTTTGTGACAGCAGGAGGCTTAATTTAATGAACACAAGAAAAGGATGGGTTGTAGGAGAAGCAGCAGATGAAAATGGGTGCAATAGAGACGCATGGAGGGCAATATTTGATTGGATAAAGATCCAAATTGCCCAGTATGCTGCTGCTGGCAGGGGCCAGTAAAGGGTGCTTAGGGAGCACACTCAGGAACCTGGGAGGGATACTGCCATATGTCTGTCTCCCTCTGGTATAAGCATGCTTGTATTTATTAACTTACAGATATAGAAACACCGTACTTCTCCTTAACTGGCTTATTCTGTGGTGACCATGCAGCTTTCTCCAGGCTACCTGCAGAATTATTTTTTTAAATTAAACTTTCAGAAATTCTCCTGAGCAACAATTCTGAGCAAAATTAAAGTAAAATTAAAGAGGGGAAAATCTCACAGTAAGAGATGAGAAACATATGGGAAAACTTATCAAAGTTTTATCATAAGTTTTTTATCAAAAACTTATCAATAGGGAAATTCTCAAAAATTGGACATAAAGGTTGCAGAAGTCAAAGCCTTCACCCAGTGGAGCACAGAAGGGAAAAGCTTTGACACTAACATAGAATTCCCCCTTAATCTGGCATTTAAGATGTGATCTCTTAGCCCTGGGCTTTAATGAAATATGTATTAGTAGAGCATGAAATTTCTACAGCAAAAGTGGTGTCTGTGTTTACTGGCTGTTTCCTATTGCTAACACTTCAGAGTGTGTAGTATCCTCAACTGACCCTACAGTATATTCTGGGATGTGACTGAGTACCTGACAGAGGGGTTTGCTGGAGAAGTTTAAAAACAATTAATAGGAAAGGAGCAACACAAGAAAAAGCCCACCTACCTGCTGTTTATTTCATACAGCTAGAAATAATGCATAATAGAAAATATCAGTGTGTTACTTCTACAATGACAGCAGGGTCATAAAAGTTGAATGATTATATAGAACTGGAAAACATTTTGTGGATGGTAAATGGAGCAATAATGCTATCTAGCAGATACAGCCATTTCACTCTTGCCATTTTAGAAAATGCCTGCAATACTCAATTTCTACTCCATTTGCAGGAAAAACTAGCCTGGATAACTCAAACTCCATTTACATTACACAGAGCAGACCTGGGAAAAGGTGTGTGAGAGCAAAATGTACTGCTGCAGCTTGCTCCAGTGTTTCTCAGACCTTACACAGAGTACCAAATTGTGCCAATATACAGTGATGCAGAGGTTGAAGAGCCAGTGTATTTGTGCTACGGTCTTGCACTTACCACCAGTAGCACTTCTTCACTCTTCTGTTACACAGGGAGAAAAATATATTTGTTTTAGAACATTTGGAAGGGCTTGCAGCCTAGTGCTCCTATTAGTCAATTTGTATTTGCTGAATTGAACTAACCTATTCTAAATTCTACGAGATTTTTTTAGAGGCTACAGGAACAACTATACTCTCTGCACTCCTCTGAGTACAGAAAGTGTCCCCAGGTGCACCTCTCCGGGTTGGTGGTTACTCCAAAGTGAGTCATGGTAGAAAGACCATGGTTGTCCTCTGGTTCTTTCCCTAGTGTGGTATAACTTTGTGCTACCCATTTTGATCTTCTATTGAACAATCAGCCTTAAAATTCAACTGAAAATGCTCACAGCAAAAAGTATTTTTGTTTGCAAATGGACACACTGGATACTCTGTTCAACCACACACCCCACAAAATAATTTTCTCCTCTAAATGAGTATGCATACTCCAGATGTAGTAGCTACCCCTGAAATAACAGATGCACTTTAATACACCAGAGTGTAATCTCATTGACTTCAGTAGGGCAGTTCATGTGGTTAAAATTAAACAAGTATAGGCATTTTCACAGGTTGCAGTCATCAGGATGTCATTACATGCCCCCAGGAACTCTACAGCTCAGCGAGATCAGCTTTCTTTTGTATAAATAAATAAAAGCTTTGGGATTAAAAAATGTTTTTCAAGAGCTGTGAAGGGAGAGTAACATGGCAGGAAACAGATTTACCAGCCCCAGTGACAGTGTGGAGAGGGAGACAGTGCTGGCACAGGGGTGTTACTGGGACACAGGGGTCTGCGGTGCTGGGACAGGGGTGCTACTGGTCCAGTTGTGTTTCAGAGGGTCCCACAGACCTGTATGAGCACAGCCAGCGTTCCCTGATCCAGTGCTTGGTGTGACGAGGCAGCCTGCACAGCTGAGTAACATGCTTGTAACAGGGAGATGGGGCTGTGGTTTTGTGGTGGCTCCTGCTTCACTGCAAACTTTCCTTTTGAGTAGAGGAATTAAAAACCTGAGGTTTAGCTCGCTCCTGACTTATGACATGAAGCATCCTTTCCTTCAATGGCTTCTCTGCTCTGGATTGTGCATTCCTCAATGCACTGAGTTGTAAGAAAGATTAAAGGAAGAGTCCTGCTTTTTCTTAATTACCCCTGCATGAATTCATAACGGATTCATTCAAGTTGAGGGCCAAAATCACAATCTGTGTCAGCAATTAATTATTAATTAATAATAATTCAGCACAGAGTAATGCTCTGAAGCTGTTTTTATAGGCAGGGATACTGGGATTTGACTAAGTTACAAGGCAAAGTAGAACAGCCACAAAATATTTTGGAGGCTGAGGATAACACCTTTTCAGTGTGCAACTTCCAGGGCACCGGGTCTAACTTGTACCTGGAAGAGAGTAACTGGTGTTGCTGCAGAGGGCTGGAAGGATCTGAACTTCCTCTGTGTTACAACATAATCTCGTACGTCAAGTTCTACAGGTGTAATGCCAAGAGAAGAGACTTGAACCCACAGGCTTCATCTGTTCCAGTAAATTAAATGTGCTGGAGTTACCAGAATTGGGGCTGACCAGCTGAGGCAGCCTGTGCATGTGGCATTGCACTTGCCCATCCTCTTGAGCTTGGGGACCACATGCAGCTGCCAAACTGTACCCCAAGACAATTGGGGAGCTTCCTAGTAGATCAGGGCCAGTGTGCCAGGGACTGTCCAAACAGTGCAGGCAAATGAACTACGAAACCTGGGACCATTTAATTTGCTGTTATAGAGGTAGCCACAGTGTGTATTTGGGGAAAGGCTCCCATAAGGGTAATGCTAAGGTAGGTCAGTCTGTAAGTGACCATAACTTATTACTCAAAGTTGCCAATTTCTCTGAAGAGTAAGAGACATAGCTGGTTTGGTAGGTTTTTCAGAAGTTTAACTAGACCTTTCTTCTAGGAAACCCTCCAATATACACAAAACCAGGGCAAAATGCAGCTACCCTAGCTCACAAAAATGTTAGTAAATGCTCTGGGTCAGTTTGTTTGACAATTTGTCCTAGTTGTGATAGCACATAAAAGGCAGTGCAATCCTTTGTGGGGGAGACCAAGGAACAGGGCCAAACTCTTGTTTTTAAACATGGGCCAAGCAGATGGGGCCTTTGAGGTACAAAAGAGACAGAGTTCAGTGGAAGCTGTTTGATCTGCTGAGGATAATAAAGGATGTCCCACGTGTCTCTGAACCTCTTACTCAGATTCGTGGATGCCTCTACCATTGCATTTTCTGGGTAGATAAAATGTTACCAGGTGATGAGTTAAAATACCTAAATTCTACTTTTTGAAAGAGAAAACAAGATTCAGAATTGGTGTTTGAGCAGTGTGTAAAATATAAACCTTGCTGTGGTGTGAACAGACATGAGTATTATGGGATGTATTCCATTCAATGCAATGTTTTGACAGTTTATGCCTTTGAGTCTGCATGAGCTGAAAGTCTATTATAGAGAGGCTTCTTCCTCAGATGCTGCCTTAAGGGAATGAAGGATTTGTTTGTAACAGTGGATGGGGATTTGAAGGTCGAGAATAAATTTTGTTTACTAAAACATATTCTGGTGCTTAATCTGATCCTGGGTGAGTTCATTCCCATAGCAGAGTTTAGAGAAAGGAAGAAGAAAAACCTTGGCAACTTAATTAAAATGATTGGTGGTGTGTTTAGGGAAAGGAGAGAAGGACAACGAAAGATCCTGGTAGTACAAGAAGGGTAAGTACTGGAGAAGATTAATATTACTTTCAAAATACTAACTGTGCCTTGGTCAAGTGTCCCCATAAATCTGTAATACAGCCTAGGATTTGAGAACTAAATCCTTTTTCTTCCTGGAATAAATTTTTGGGACAGTATTTTCAGAGCTTTTTTTAAGACTCTAACACAGGAAAGACTCAACTGGTATGAATAATTTTATTCAGCTAACTAAAATTATTATTCAGCACCATGCCTTGCATTTTGTTCAGAACTGTCCATTGACCTGAAAAAAAATGTATGGTCTATTAAAGCACCTGGTTGGAAAAAATATGATGCATGATCTTCCCCCCTCTTTTCATTGCTTAACATAAGCATCTTTGAGGTTAGTCAGTTGAGTCTTTGAAAATAAGGTACTGATTACTTCGTGCTTTTCAGTACTTGGCGCATTTTTTTAATTTTATGAGCAGAGTGATTAGAAAAGAATTTCTAAATTCAGTCTGGGGCTCCATCCTGAGAAATGTGCTGTATGGGAAGCACCCGTGGAAAATGTCTCTGCCTTCCTCCCCCTCCAGCACACAGGCATAGTCGTTGTCCGGCCACTGTCTGACTCTGATACCAGCCTGGGCCGGATTTGGTGCGTGGCCTCCCTGTCAAGCCTGTGTGCAGCCTCCCCATCACTGTCCTGTTGTCTGCTAATGGGCAGAGATAGAACTATATATTGCTGTGGGGAAGTTTGTAAACTCCTTTTTGGTCAAATTATAGGTGGCACAGATGCTGACATATTTAGCGTGAGGGGAGATGGCTGCTGGGTCTCCCAAGAGGCTGCTTTGTAATTGCTCTCACCAAAGCATTGTTATTATCACTAATAAAAGGGCTGGAGTTGAGAAAACAGCAAGCATGTTTGGGAGCTGGATGTGCAAGGGGGAAATGGAGTAAGTAAGAAGATGTCAACGGTTGTCAGCAGCTGAATTCTCCAGTGGTGGAAATATAGGAGGTGGAATGTTAATTGCCTTCCTAGAAGATGCCCTCTAATAGGGGACTTGCTTATATGAGTCTTCTGTCGTCCTACAAGCTCTGTTTGAAATTCAAAAACATGTTTTCTCATCAGTTTATACCAGCCAAAGTGACTTCTAATTGCACATTTCCCTAAAGTCTTTCACCAAATGCTAACAAGTAATTGCACACAGCACGAACAGTTGAAGGAGCCACCTCAAAAAAGGTTGCAGAAGCACTTTATGCATAGTTTATATCAAGATAGTGTCCTGGGATCCCAAATTAATTTGTGCTTGTGAAGTTTGTTTTCTGTGTGCTTTACATGTGTGTGGTTTTCCACCTACTAAACTTCTTTCATATGTAAATCCTTTGCTGCCTCAGCAGTTCACAAATATATGATCTCTGTGGTGTGATGGGATAAGAAATAAAGGCAGTAGAGCTATGGAGTGACTGCCCAGTCCTGCTGGTACATGCAGGTCGAGATGGTGGTGGCTGAGATGGGACAAGAGGATATTCGGGCTGTTGTCTTAGGCTCTGCACAGATACCTGATGATGGAGAGGAAGTGCGCTGGGGAATTTATAGTTTGAAGGATGAGGTAAATCATAGAATCATAGAATGGTTTAGGCTGGAAGAGATCTTAAAGATCATCTAGTTCCAACTGCCCTGCAGTGGGCTGGGACACCTCCCACAGATGGGAAAAATTATGGGAAAAAAGGAAGAAATTCACTCCAAATGACACAACAGATCCAGGCAGACATAGAAGAAAGATCCCAGAACCATCAAGGGTTATGCAGCACACCGTCTTTTTGGCATCACACACACAAGCCACAGCTGAAATAAGAGGTTACCCTTCTTTGCCTCTTTGATTTTCTGCCAGAGGGTACTAGTAGTAGAGGTCTACATCTTCTCTGGAGTTCCCACCACTCACACCCGGACTGGCAGGGCTGAAATGAGAGCAGTGAATTTTGAAAAGGAGCCTGCCCAGAGCAAGCATCCCTTGTCCTCTGCCTCCACTGGGCACCTGTGGCAGGAACCCCCAGATAGCCCCTAAATTAATCTTTCTCTATTTACTTTACCAGCTCCTGAGGGAGCTGCTGCTGCACTGAGTGCAGAGCAGGCATTCTTCTCCTCTGCAACAGTCCAGCTTCTGCATCCGTCCTGCCCTGCTGCAGCTTTCAAACTCGCATTTGCTTTGATGGATTAAAACCTAGTAATAATTTACTTACCCATGAAGCTTCATATTTCACTTGGGAAATGAAACAGACGTTCACAGAATTGTGGACTTTCACCATTTTATATCATCAGTCTTCTTCCTTTTGAATTTTTCTGGGCAGGAACTATATTGGCATTGTGTAGAACTTATGTGAGGGGAACTTGAATAACAGTATAAAATAGAATGGAACAGAATAATTTAAGTTGGAAAAGGCCTTTAAGATCATCCAGTTGAACCGTTAAGCTAACACTGCCAAGTTACCACTAAACCATGTCCCTCGGCACCACATCTTTTAAATACCTCCAGGAATGGTGACTCAACCACTTCCCTGGGCAGCCTGTTCCAGTGCTTGACACCTCTTTCAGTAAAGAAATTATTCCTAATATCCAATCTAAACCTCCCTTGGCACAACTTGAGGCCACTTCCTCTTGTCTCATTGCCTGTTACTTGGGAGACTGATCCCCACCTCGCCACAACCTCCTTTCAGGTAGTTGTAGAGAGTGATAAGGCCCCTCCTCAGCCTCATTTTCCCCAGGTGAAACACCACCAGTTCCCTCAACTGCTCCTTATAATCCTTGTGCTGTAGATCCCTCACCAGCTTCATTGCCCTTATCTGGACACGGTCCAGCACGTCTATGTCCTTTTTGTAGTGAGGGGACCAAAACTGGACACAGTACTTGAGGTGGCACCTCACCAGTGCTTAGAACAGGGGGATGATCACTTCCCTAGTCCTGCTGGCAGCACTGTTTGTGATACAGGCCAGGATGCTGTTGGCCTTCTTGGCCACCTGGGCACACTTGTTGGCTCATATTCACCTGGCTGTCGACCAACACCCTCAGGTCCTTTTCTGCTGGGCAGGATCCGGCTCTTGGCTTTGTTGAACCTCAGTCCCATTGGCCTTGACCCATTGATGCAGCCTGTCCAGATCCCTCTGTAGAGCCTTCTTACCCTCAAGCAGATCAACACTTGCACTCGACTTGGTGTCACCTGCAAACTTACTGAGGGTGCATTCGTTCCCATTGTCCATGATTGCTGATAAAGATATTAAAAAAGTAACCGGTCCCAATACTGATCCCTGGGTAACAACACTTGAGACCAGTCACCAACTGGATTTAACTCCATTCACAACTGTTCCTGCACATCTGGCTGGTACATGGAGGAGAGCTGAGGTGGGATGCTGGGCAGTACTCAATGTAGGAGGCAGGCTAAGGGTTGCCCCCTTGGCTGGTCATCACCAACACCATGTACTGACTGGCCACATGGCCAGCACATGCCAGACTCAGACCTGGGCATGGCATGAGCTGCCTTTTGCCATGCTGGTCTTTGGGGAGCTAAGGACTTTGTTGGGGATGGAGGACGGGTTGTGTGACACTGAGAAAGAGACACATTAAGAGGGACTGTCTGGGATGGGATTATGGTGGAGGGAAGGGAGGAGCAAGACTCTGCTGTTGGGGGCACATTAGAAAGCAAGAAACAAAGCTCTGGAAAATCACACTGTCAAAACTGTGTTAGTATATTTGAAACCTAACCAACTACTTGTAAACCAGGAACAAGACTTCTGAAGTGGTTATGAGAAAGACATAAGAGGCAATAGGGGTTTCCGAAGGAGGAGGCAGGGGAGCAGACACCAAGAGCCTCTTTTTTTGACAGCTGACTGGCCAGCCCCAGGACATGGTGAATCAAATGCTGACAGCAAACACATAACTAAAGATTCTTCTGATCTCCAGGGCTATAATTTTACCTGCACCAAGATGTTTAAGAAGACATCACAGCCTCTGGAAGGAGGCAATATTCAAACAATGAGCTCTTTCTTTGCTGGCAGAGAAAAGAGCAACTTAATTACCCTGTTCTGCTTTGCTTAGCCATCACGGAGTTCCTGCTGAATATAAAGTACTGAGCAGGGGTGGAAGTTTGATAGAACCAGCAGTGAGCTAATTCACTTTGTTCTGAGAAGCAACTTATTATTTGCTGTTGTGAGTTTTGCCATTAACTCTGAGGAGAGGAATATATACTCTTCTCTCTGGTCTGTCTGTCACCTGAAAGCCCTTCCTTAAAATCCACAATTCCTCTGTTCTTAAATAGTGATGGTTTTATTTGCAAGGTTACAAGCATTTTTACTGCCCTGTTGCCTCCTTGCCTGTGCTCACTCTCTGATGCTCTTGAAACTTTACTGGACCTGAAAGTTTGCATTTTTAATGGACAAAGACTTGCTCATTGCATCATTAAGTTTTCATGTACCTCCCACCCCATTTTCTTCCCTCTCAAGAAAATGTAGTCCCCACAAAAATAGTCAGTTTCAGGTAATTGTTTTTGTAGCTGACTTGTCAGAATGAGCTTTTTAAAGCCTAGGGGTGGGGTGGGGTTTCATTTTGCAATGGTTTTTCAGGTAGAATTGTCTATGGTTTTTCAGTCCCTCATTTTATGCAGCCAAGGTAAGCCCAATTCTTCTTGATACATTACACCCAAAAGAAAGTGAATGGCTATTACAGATGTTCAACCTCTTAAAGGGAAATTGTACAACTTTTATTAATGAACATGTTGGTTGAAAAAACGTTGAAAATGGGTTTTTTTTGGTTTTGGTTTTTTTTTTTGAAGGATCTTAGTCCACTATCACTGTTTTGTGCCTATTCATAAATAAACTTCATCTTCATAAAATTTATCTTATTCTGCTATGGACATGTTCTTACCAAAGGGAAAAGAAAACAGAAGTCCCTTAAGTATGCCAAACAGCCGTTTACAAAGGACCATTTTCTTTATCTCACTGAAACTTCAGATAGTGGAGTTGAGTCACTTATGGAAGGAATTCTGATGTCAGTATTATAAAAATATACATTTTTCTGCTGGGAAAGGTTCATAAACTTGAAACTTTTTAAAGCTTTGCTAATATCAGATAAAAAACTGTGAAGAGAAAAATCCCAGACTGAGATGCTTATTTATTATTCTTCACTTCTGACATTTTATGATCCCATACAGACCAGACAGATGAGTAATTTTATCAGTGCTAATTCTAACCAGATAATCAAGCAAAGTGTGAGTAAAAACATTGCCACTGTAGGACTCCATCCCCTCAGAGACCTCATTCACATTTTCCTTTCTCTGAACCTTCCTTTTAGCTCCCATCTATGTCCTCCATATCCTGTTATCGCTGTAAACATATAACCTGACAAGGTTGGAGGATAATCTTTTCCAAGAAAAAATTTCTGTATTTGAAAGAAGTAGATAAGTTTTCAGACTCACAATTCCTTCTTTGGATATAAAACAGAAGCAGCAAGCTTCAGAGCTAAATCCTAGCTACTCTGTATTTAATTAGATATGTAAATCGTTTAAGACAACTAAAAGTGGCTGGGGAGCTTGAACCTCAGGAACAGTGTGGGGGATGCTGGATAAGAAGGTGATTATCACTTACTGAAGGAAAAAAAAAAAGAATAGGTGATGTATTGCTTAAGGAGGAGGGGAAAGTTAATAGGGGGATGGAGGAGAAATATCACAGGGTGCCCTTAAAAACATCTCTCTGTTAACTCACAGTTTTATGAATTTCAGTTCCTACCTTCGTCTTTTGAAAGGTTTTTGTTTACTTAGTAAGGAAGGCAATAGAAGAGGAAGCAGTGAAACAGAATAAGAGACTACCGCTTCTCTGCACCCACATGGTTGGAAAGCCATGCTCCTCTAGGGTAGGAGTCCAAAAGTGGATGCAGTGCGTAAAAAGTAGAGGCAAAATAGTAGTGGGGGAAAAAAAAATAGTTTGGTTGTGGAATGAGCCATTGTTTGAAACAGAATAAGCTCCACAGCTGATCAGCTGCAGGACAAGGTGCAATACAATGATTTTCACAGTTACAAAAACTTCTTTCAGAGTTCTTTTATATGACATTGTATGCATGTAGCTAAAGAAGAATTGCCTAGAACAGCTAAGTGGGGAAAAGAGGAAAATTCTTTATAAGATAACAGACATAATAAAGATTACAAAGATGTAATGCACCAAGAAACAATTATTGTAGGGAGGCCCAAAGTGAGATAAACAGCAAGACAGCTTGTTCATTGTAGCACACTGTGCACTGTATATCATAATAACTGCACTTTACTGATATACCAATGCTTCCAAAAAGCTTTACCCTGTTGTTTCTCTTTTCTCCTCTGTAAGTTCCTGATTCAGGGAAAAAATCATCCTGTACTGAGAGAGATTCAATCATGCGATCGTTGAAATGATTTTGCTAGTTACAATGCTGTAGAAAGTCATGTCACAATGTCTATTCTATAGATCATCTTCTAACTGTAAATAAAAGCTATTTAAAAGCCTTATGTGTTAGCACTTTGGCACAGCTCTATTTATAACCTGCTCCTCTATAGGCAGACTATCTGATTATATTTTGACATTTAAAAAAGCAGAAGCTTTTTAGAGTTTAAAGCACAGTAGCATGAGGTAATTTACTATTGTTTGAAGACTTTCAAATGCAGCTCTTTCTCCAGGTGCCTTTGGGGTAACTGTTAACTGGTGTGAAAGCTGGAGGATAGCGATGCCTGCTGCTGGGTGAGCTCCTTAGTACATGGGGATCAGACTGTTTCCATCAACTCACATGAGCCATGGACTGGGCTTTTAACCACATTAGCTGAGTTATTTGTAACTATAAAGAGTGTCTTGTTAAATTACCAGTGGCAGAGGCAACAGAGAAAATTTGTAGAAATTCCATTCCTACCTCACTCAAACGGAAAATAATAGCCTAAAAGGAACTTAGCTTTAGAGAAAAGGGAAAAGTAAAAGCTGCCCTGTGATACCTCATGTCTGAGGGTGTTTCTCCTGCTTATATGCAAATATCTCTGGATTTTTCATGCCTTTCATTATTTTAGGCTTATTCCACAATAATGGAAACCTTCCAGTGAGAGTTTGAGCACTGTTACAGGTTCAACAGAGAAGCAGGCTGAATGCCTAGATCCTGGAATCTGTAGGTTGGCTGCAGTTTTCCTGCAGTATCCAAGAATTTGAACTCTACAGAGGAAACCTAACCTCCTGTGCCACTGCCCACAGCAGGTCTAGGAGTGAGTTTCTTCCAAAATCCCTGCAACCGGGATGGCCACATCCCTACATCTAAAAGTCTGCACTGTTCTTTAGCACGTCTCCCCATCAGAAGGAGTAAGACCCACTACTCAATTAAAACCCTTCATTGCTCTACCCATCAGAAGCTGAAGGATCCTCTCTGTAGGACAAACTGCACTGCATTAAGAGGCCCACTGGGAGCAGTGGTCTTCACACTGCTTGCTGGCCACAGAACAACCAGCTGTGAATCAGTTGATGGATATAGATTTCACACCCTGCGTGGATCGTTCTGGCTCAGGCAGTCTTGCTGTAGGAATTACACCTGGTCCTGAGCAAAGCCCAAATGGATCTGTGCCTCTGAGCCACTCCTTGCCCATGAGAATAGTGACTGAAATGATCATCGGAAGAGAACATTTTTGTAGCAAAAGGTAAAACCAGAAAAGCACTGTTACTTGTGTCACTCAACAGTTTTCTCTAGCAGTGTCAGTCCTACACATAGTCTTCTAATGGTGTTTAGACTGACCTAAGCCAGCCCATTATTCACAAGGCATTTGACAGGAGCTATAGCTCTTGAACCAGCCCCAGCTGGAGTCACTTGGCACTCTGCTCTCAGCTGTGGTGGATATCCTTTGGCTGGCATCATTCCCAGAATACCCTGTGAGCACAAGTGACACCGAAGAGACCTAATATTTCTGTTACCTGCTTTTTGCCAAGTTGTTTGGTTCTTCAACCGTATTCACTAGAGCCCTGCAAAACTGTCGTGGAGCTTAACATTCTTTCTCTGTCACTTCTGAGTTTTACTAGGGTCATCTCTCTGGAAGAACACAGTTCAATAAAGCACACCAGGACCCAAAAATCATTTCTGGCAGAAGACACCAGCATGAAGTGTCTTCACCCACAGGAGGATTAAAGTAAATTCCACGTCAACCCGGAAAGCTGAGAGCAGTGGGGACTGCAGGAAACTAAATATGAATTTATACAGTAAGAATTTAAGAAGTGAAGGGAAATTCAGATCAAGGGTAGAACATGGTGGCTTAACATAATCAACCAACCAACCACATAATCTCATTAAAGCAAATTTATTTTCAGCTCATTATCTTGATGCAGCTTTCTCAAGTATTGATGCTATATTTTTATTCTTTGATAAAGAAACTTGAATAAACCTGTCATAGAATCTTCCAGGCTGGAAGGGACCTCGAAAGGTCATCTAGTCCAACCTCCCTGCACTAACAGGGACACCCCCAACTAGACCAGGTTGCCCAGGGCCTCATTGAGCCTCACCTTGAATATCTCCAGTGAGGGGGCCTCAACCACCTCCCTGGACAACCTGTTCCAGTGTTCCACCACCCTCAGAGTAAAGAATTTCTTTCTAATACCCAATCTAAATCTGCTCTTCTCCAACTTAAAGCCATTGCCCCTTGCCCTATCACTGCAGGCCTTTGTAAACAGACCCTCCCCAGCCTTCCTGTAGGCCCCCTTCAGATACTGAAAGNGTCTATCAGTACCCCCAAGTCCATTTTCCAAAGTGCTGCTTTCTAATACCTCATCCCCTAGTCCGTACTGATAGCCAGGATTGCACAGACTGTGCACTTGCTCTTGTTGAATCTCATGAGGTTCATCTGGGCCCACCTCTCCAGCCTGTCCACCTCCCTCTGTCCCATCCCTGTCCATCAAAGGATGTTTCCTTTATCCATCCTTTGAGGTGCCCTGGCCATATGTGCACTCAGGCAGCAGGGGATCTTTCCCACGGTACTGTAAACTGGAGGATTTTGTAGGCAGCAGTAACCGCAGATCCATGCCTGAGGCTGTCTCCTCTGCACCTTCCTCCTGTGTCTGCTACAGGGGCAGATGAGGGCATCCTGGCAGCTCCTCCAGATGCAGAATCACAAACTTCATTGTAATGGGAAAGAAAGGGCAGGAGTGTGGGCTGCGACGGTGTGCATCAGTGCCACATCAAGGAAAGTGACTGCAGGTAAGAAAGTCTCTCTTCTCTTTCATGTGATTATCTACAGGTACATTCATACTGTGGGTCACTGTGAACCTTACCTGCTTTCCCAGAAAGCTGTTATCAAAAAGGCTTTGGTCTTTGATAGCTAAAGGAAAGAACCGAGTGCATGGTTGAAAAGTCTTGATTATGAAAAGTATAAGAAGTGGGCTCAAGTCTCACTGGGAAGTCAGCTTCCAGAGGGAAACACTGAAAACTGGCTTCAGCTGAGTCACAATAGAGTAAGATGAAAGAATACTGAAAAAAACCCCACATTCTGTGGATGCACAGAACACATTCTGTAGATCCTTCAGTAAAGCAAGGAAACATGTACCTTCTTTTTGTCAAATGAAAGCATCATTTAATTTTACCAGAATAAAGGGAGGCATAAAAAGAAGTAGGATCTACAGTCATGTTTGCCTTATCCAGAGGCAAACTCAAAGATAACCCAAACATTTACTGAACAAACAGTTATCTTACTGAACTTTTCATTAAAATAAACATTAGTACCACTTGAAAATGCAGGAGACTTGTGTCAGATCTCTGTTCCTCATTCACCCTTTGCTTTTATCACATGCCTTTTTATAGCATGAATTCTTATGTGGCTGGAGCGACCAAATGCAGCTGATAACAGATAAGCTCTCCATCTGACTTTCAGTCTTGCTAACAGTGGGTGCTGGAGCTACTCATCAACACCAAAAGTACTTACTTTAAATAATGAACTTTGGGGTGAAGGATGTTTGTGCTGCTTGTCATGATTTTCATTCCCACTTAATATCTCTTTGAAAAATGAAAAGTGACACAGCAGAAGGTGGTGCCCTCTGTCCAACCCTGCTGGGAGAGGATGTTGAGTCTAGAGTACTTACACATGAACTAATTTGGCTCAGCAAAGATAATCAAGCCAAGTTCCAGCTTTATAACATGACACTGCAATATAAATATACTTGTTAATCCCTCTTTGGTAGGAGATTTCTAGTGGATGGCCTGGGACAGGTCCACAGCTAATATGAATGGATGGGACTGGGAGAGGACCAGAGCTCCTCTTGCAGCAGATGTTCAGATATTTTTCACTTTCTACTTGGAAATGCCCTTATTCTGCTATTTTTGAAATGTCTGAGTGAGGTCCTTTTCACTGCAGAGTGGGGAGGTGGGAATGAGGGGTCAGAGGCCAGCAGTGGTCCAGCTGGCAGTGGTGGGCTAGGGACGGTGGGGGCTGTCAGGATAGATTAATCCATTTAGGAGAAGATTCATAAAGGAAAATACTTGGGAAAAATCCTGTTTACTACAATTTTTACAACCGCATTTTCTCCTTGCGCAGTCTGTGGGACTACTACATATGTTTCAGCCTGTTAGGCTGAAATTCTGTGAACGTGGAAGGGTTATATTTAGTTGAACAGTAAGAAAGTAATGCCAATAAGTTACTTCTGCCCTTAACTCAACCTGAAGCAAAATCTTGTTTACAGCCAGGTTACAGCAGTTTTTCTTTATCAGCTTGTACACACAGACGTGTTCATTGAATTTACATTTCTGCTTACTGATGGCTTGCCCTGCTTTTTACCAAGGCTGCCAATGATTTATACATGCAGAGTTTTTAATTTTTGCTTCTCCCATTTCTTCAAAAATTTTCTCTTGTGGAGAAGGGTAACATTTCTCTCTCCATGAGGAATAGTATTACTTTGGGTGATATTTTAGTCCTTATGGTGAGAAATAAGTGGAAAAGTCAATCACTTTAAAATGCTACTGCACTATCAAGGTTCCTTGTTCTGCATATTCTGGATAGTCAGGAATTCAGACTAAATTTGTAGGCTGCTGAAGGAGGAGACATCGCAGTCACTGGGGTTTGACTTGGGAAAGACCCATGGCACAGGGCAGGAGAGCAGGGCCAGGATCCCAACTCAGAAATCATCTCACCCTAATTAACTCATTCCCACCTAGGATTTCTGAGTTGGCTTTTCAGAGACGCTAGTGGCAACTCAAGGTGAATTTAATAAAACTGGCAGTTGTTCGCTACTGCTTGTGAGACTCTTTGCAATTTCAGGAATGTTAATTTCAGTTTATTTCATCACAAGTAAAGTGTGTGGGACAAGATACTGCTGTGTCCATTAGAAAATATGAGAAGCACTACAAAGCCCAGATTGATTTTATGCAATATAAGCATACATTTCTGTGAACGCTTTTCACATTTTACTGTAGAAATTTTTCACTTAAGTTAGAATTTATTTTCTACTTATTTCATGTGATTACCATTTTAATAAAAAAAAAAAGGAAGTTTTTGCCTTTTGAGTGGCATCCAAAATCTTAGCACTATGAAGCAGATGAACTGCCATAAACTCTATTTGCAGATGCATGATCTTGGTTATCACAGTGGGATGAGAGAAGCTCATGCTCAAAGAGTGAGGCAATACTAAACAAGAAAACATGCTTTGCATGTCACAGTTCGTGTTCCAGCACCTCGCTGCTGGTCCATCATCCAAATTAGTGTGGGCACAGAGGGAAGTCCTAGGAAAGATGTCAAAAGTCAGTGTACCTAGACAAATGATAGAAAACAGGGGAGAAAGGGAGTGTACCATGCCTTTGAATCCCTCGCCCTGCCCAAAGGCAGGTTTATTTATCTCTGCCTCTGCCACCCATATCAGTAATTTGTCCAACCTGTTCTTAAAAAAGCAATACTGCGATTCCCTTCTTTCCTTAGGCAATCTGTTCTGGGAACCGGACTACATATTCTGGCTCCACAGTTTGCCTTTCATTGGAACAGTTCTGGGGAAATGCGATTCACATGCTGAGTTGTTGTGGCTGGTCTTCATGAGACTCCAGGAGATAAGACATTGCATGGGCTACTGCCTTTCAGGGCGTTTGTCTTTAGGGATATGGGCAGGAACTGCCAGAGGCTGGAGCCTTCAGAGCAATGAGGCAGGTTTTGCATTAGCTGGGGAAGGGTGGTGTAGGGGTTTGCAGATGTATGCAACATGAACTCTGGCAACCATAGCCCTTTGGTAAAAGTTATAAGGTTATAAGCCAGCTGGAAAGCAGGGCTATTGTTGTGATGGGTATGCACAAGTCAGCAAAGTGGTAGCACAGTGGAAGAATTTCAGAGGAGGTTTTTTTTTTAAGAGAGGGAGAGCCACAGTAGCTTTGGAAGCAGGAGGACGGCAGTATTAGTAGTGAGCAGAGAACAGGAAGGAAATGAAACATTGGAAAGAATGTACATTTTTAAGATGGTACAATACGAAAAATGGTAGGGCTTTTTGGTAAAACCTAAGGGATGGGTTTTCAACCTTGCAGCCCTAATGGCAGAGAATAAAATATTAATAAATCGCATTTCTTTTCCTTTCTTCATTGAACGTTGATGGGTGCTTTTTTTATACTACTCCTTGCCCACCTAGTACTTATTCTGTCTAAATATCAGTACATGAGTTAATATCTATAAATCAAGACCAACATGTATCTCTGAGCACATTAGCCCTTCCTAGAGAATACATCCATTGTAATGAATAATGTATTTTAATAATTGATGTTTTACATGCTATATTTTGCCCTTCATTGCACTGGGAGCCTAGCCAAATTCATCTGAAACACTCCATTTAAGTGGAAGGTAATGGTAAGGGAAATGAAAATACAGTTATTTTCCTTTTGCAGATGGACAGAATTTACATGCTAAAATTGAGTAAAATTTCAGCTCAGCCACTGGATCCTTGTCAAAATGCTAAGGAATTGAGGTTCTGAGATACATTCTCCAAATTCACTGGAAAGGAAGTCATGAAACATTAATGTAAGTAAATTACAGCTCCACACCCTATTAGTCACAGAACTTGAAAGTAATTTGAAATCTTGAGTATACATGAATTATTGAACAATGGGTGAAAATGAAAGAAAATGGGGCCTATAGCTTGTGTTTCCACTGTTTGTGTAAATTGTTATTATGATCCTTCCGTTCAGTAATTTCAGGGCAGTGTTGAAAGAGCAGAAGAAACCTGTAATATTTAAAGGTGGTAGGATCCTTATTACATGGCAAAGCCAGAAGGCAGCACAGATCAAAGATGAGAAAAGGCTTAAAGGGAAATTGGAGGGTTCCAGCTAGTCCCACCTGAGCTTGTGTCTGGGTTGGGTCTACACATTTTCAACTGGTTGCCGTCCTTCCATTTGATTAGTGGAGAAGGCCACCACATTTTATTAGAGACAGCTGGGACAAGCTATAAACCAAAGTATGCTCTGGCATGACCTCTGGCAGTGGAAGTAAGCTCTGCCCAAGATCTATGGGATGAAATAGGAGAAATGAAGCTACAGGAACATCTCAAACAATTTGAATAAGTATTGTAAAGTGAAAAGGAGTCTAAAATGTATTTAATCACCCAGCCAAATATCCTGTTATGCAGGGAAATAGAATAACAGAATATCCATTAAATGCATTAAAGATCATGGTGAATTTCCAAGGTACCTGGGGACTTTGAATACTACAGGGATGTGCACAGCAGAATAGCTATACAGAGCTACGAATTCAGCTTTTAGAATTGATCTCTGAGTAACCTTGAATTTTGTTTCCTTGCGTTTAGGTTTTTTACCTGCTCCTGACAAAATTTTTACATGGGTATTAACCTAAAGAATTTTTGGACCTGTCTTTATATTTTTCTCCTTTTCTTGGTGTGAAGCTCTGAGCAGTAAATTTTTTCCCTCTTAACATCCAAATCTCATTCAATTTTCTCAACTACTGAGCGCCAGTGACTTCACTCATTAACTCTTCTGTGTCTTAGAGATTCCCCCCATGAAACTGGAAAATCTTTAATATGGGCTCTCTTTGTTAATCCTTCTAGTTAATTTAACCTCATGCAAAACAAAATCACCTTCTGTGGCCAACAATTTTTTCAATAGTCTCATTTTCTAACAAGGCCAGATAAAATTCCTTTCTTTTTTTTTTTAGGAGTTTGTCTCTCAGTTGCAAACTGATGAGCAAATTTCTTGGCTATCAAATCAGATATCTGATTTTTCATCTCTAATCAGTGTCTGGCAATTGAAAACATTCCTTCATGATATTGTTTTTTATGGTATTTATCTTCCTGTATTGTTAGTATATTTTCTAGTCCTCTTAAGGAGTCTTTTTCTATATCAACACTGGTACCAAAGAAATTACAACAGTCTGCTATTTATTTCTCTTTTCTCATTAGCATAAGTGCTTCAATATCAGAGATCAAATCTTGATTGCTGTTCGACTGTGTTTTGATTTTCCCCTATCGTATTTGTTTTTACATTCTGCACAGTACTTCTAATTCCCAGGTTTTCTTGTCTTGACTCCTTGAACTTCTTGTACATCAATTTCTCAGCTGTTTCTCAGTAGTATCTTCTACTCTGCTATATAGAAACTCATTAACCGTACCTTCTATCTGATGACTTTTACAAGAATCATTCTCTCACCCAGTTCTGCTTCTGCTGTTTCGTTACCCATTACTATGTCCTTACTTTCCTTCCTTCCTTTTTTTTTTTTCTTCTTTCTGATTGATAACAAGGGTCTCCAAGAGCCTCTACCCATCTTCTCCCTTTAGTTCATAAATTAAAATTCAGTCACGCACAAGCCTTACACACAGACATTGATAGAGT
Source organism: Pedionomus torquatus (assembly GCA_013398155.1). Taxonomy (NCBI): domain Eukaryota; kingdom Metazoa; phylum Chordata; class Aves; order Charadriiformes; family Pedionomidae; genus Pedionomus; species Pedionomus torquatus. Next base: position 454,163 of record VZRU01008042.1, read on the forward strand.
TCAGGAGGAATCCCTTCTCTACAAGTGCTTTCTGATGCTTTCCAATGAAAAAACTTTCTTCCACTACTGATGATTGCGCTAGCTTTTAATATTTATTGTTTTGATATGTCACTTTATTAAAGCCAGCCTAGGTACAAATGTCTGTTAGTAAATTAGTTTTCTAACCCTGTCTCTACTAAAAATGTTGCTTCGCTATTGTCTCTGAGTGGATATGATCCTTCAGTTCAAAAAAATTACACTGGCAAAAGACGAAGTTGGAAAAGGCAGAAAAGTTCTATACTTGTAGTTTATTTTAGAGTGAGGTGTAGAAGTTAGCTATAAAACCAGTTTTGGCAAGTACAAGCTGTACTTTCACGATGGTCACACTGGCACAGTCTACATAGTACTGGAAGACCCAAGAGGCAAGCTCTCTTTACAGTCATGAAATGAGATATTGGTCATTGTCTACGAGTATGCACATGAAGCTTAGTGTGCTATTTGTTAATTGTCACAAGAGATTTGTATGAGAAGTTTCCAATCAGTAGTTTGGAGCCAGGCCATGCAGCTTAGTTTACCAGTCTAAATCAACAGTTCACGAACAGGTTAGTTTGTGTAAGTTATCTGGCACCTGGACAAAAGTCAGACTGAGAGGAAACAGGAGTCCTTTGTGAATGTCTCACAAACAAGAAATGAAGCTAATTTAATCAAGTACTATAGAATGTAGACAGTATAATCAGGTCCACTTTTAAGCCCAGAACAGTGTTATTGAACTAGCTATAAGAATATGAATCCAGATTTATACACTGACAACTTGCTAGCTGGCTTTCACAAAATAACTGTGCCTTTCAAATAGTTAATTAATTTCCTTAGGCCCCAGGCAGTGATAAGGCAGCTTGTGAAAATGGCAGTTTGGGTGCTTGCTGCTTAGTAAAGTATTTATAGGATACCTATGGTTATTCTGGGTGAGGTGGACTGTGTGCTATAGTTAATGTAGGCTAGGACAGGCAATTCCCTCAAGAAAAGTAGCGCTCTAGGAATCTGGGGGAAAATGGAAAATCCTGCTTCTCCTTTTACCTGTATGAATGTACAGCATCTCTCCTTCCTGCTTTGCAGAATGAATTTCTACCTATCATTTTCCAATACAATAAACAAACATAAAAACTTTACTCAAAGGCTCAAAGTATAACCTGAAAAATAAAAATAGGCCAGAGGTTTTACCCTCCAATTCACCCAGGAGATTAACCCAGAATTCACCAAGGAGATTGAATACCCCGAAAGGTCTCTTCATCTCAGCTTGTACCTCTGGACAAGTCACAGAACTACTAGTATTTGGCTTCCTATTCACACAGGCTTTTAATCTCACTGTGAAAACCCAGGGAAGAAGCAGCAATGACGTAAAGAGGTAAATTAACAAATGAGAACAGGAACAATTCTGGTCTCTGTCTCTCCTCCTTTTTTTTCCCCTTCCAAATTAAGAAAAGTAGTACCAGAATTTTTTAAATAGGGATGAAGGGGTAGGGAGGGGTTAAACCAGGACATAACTTTTAGCTGTGACAGAAAATGGACATACCTTCTTGTTTCCTGTTCACCAAACCTTTTAGGACCTGCAAAAAGGCCCGTGGGAATTCAGTTTGTTTGCATGGGGAGTGACCAGCCACGCTGTGAGTTTTCTCTCATTACTTTATTTAGCACTGCAAAGGAATCACCGATTCTATTTGGGGCTCCACCAAAGCTGTTAATGTTGCCACTTTGGGTATGCTGAGTTTATCTCAGCAGATAGTCCTCAGAGCCTGATAAATTTAAGTGCTGATGCTAGTGTTTGAGAAGTAAAGTTACACCAACAGTGCCAAGCCAAAATAAGATCCAGATAAGTGGAGCTATTAAAAACATGGGCTATTAGCACTGGCAATATTTTGTTCCCTCTTTCAATGTTGCCTTTATTTAAACGACAGCAGCACCATTTACTGGAAATAGCAGATAAGGGGTTTATTTATTACCTTTTTTTTTTTTTTTTCATTATTCTTTTTGCGTTATGTATAATGTCCAGCATTTAACAAACTGGAAGTGGTAGCACAGGCCTATTTAATTCCTTAGTTTTCTGACACTGTACATGTCAGCACCTGTGTGGGAAGCACCCGTCACATCCCAAAGTGTGGGATGCACACAAAGGGAGCACCACAAAATCCCAGAGGGCCCTCCAGGCTGCTACCTGCTCTCACATAGCAGGTATGCTACCCAGACACTGGGACGCTGCTGGTGGTGTGGACTAGGGGAAGGCATTCAAACGTGGTACATGGCTCACTGCTGAACCCTCACATCAGCTGGGATTAGTTCTGCTACCTACCCCATATAGCTCCTATTTAATATATGCCTGTTCAAGTATGTGAAGGAAGATGGGCATCATGAAGATTAAAAGAAGAAGGAAAAGAAAGATTATGCAGGCATAAGTGCTATGGGCCCTTGCTGTGACATACACAGTGCATTGCTTGGTGCTGCAGGTGCACTCTTGTTCTAGCTACGATATGCCAGGAAACTTTCTTCACCTTGTTCAGTGAGCTGTCACTGCATGTTCTTGGCAGCATCTTGCTTTTATTGCGGTTAAATATTGCTTTAGACAAAGTGCCCAGGGACACAATGGCAGAAGATAAATATTAAATGCATGAAATAATAGTGACCTAGAACCCAAACAGTCCCACAAGAGAGGGAAGTGTTTCTCTGTTCCTTCAGTGCAGGTGCAGGGGCAGCAGTGCCATCTTCCTGTTCCTTCTCCTTCCACAAAGTTTCCCAAAAGCCAGCCAGTTCCCCACTTTCTGTGAGCCAAAATGCTCTTTGCTCCCCTCAAAAGAAATCTGAAGCTTGCAGATTGACATGGTTTCACGGAATGATGTCCAACTCAATCAGCAACTAATCATTTGAAAGCAGCCCTTTTTGCCCTGGAATTTAATTTAAAATAAGCTGCACTTTTGATGCTGTAAGAAAGCTTGGCTGGTTAGTCCTCAAAGATTACAAACAACAAGAGCGAAGGAAAGGTTCCTGTTGTGCTATGGCAACTGTCAAAAACTCATGTACACATTAGCAAGATCAAGTGTTTGCCTAGCCTGGGAAAGAGCAGGTAAACACCATGTTAATCCCTCTGGAGCTGAGAGACTCATGGGCTGCCAGGACACACTGCTTTCGTCAAGAGATGCAAGAAGTCAGTTGGGATTTGTTTCGCTCCTTGCAGTTTGTTTATTCAAGGTACCTACGCTCAGATGGTTCCTGCTTTACAAGGCTGCCCCTCCTGTTCCTTGTCGTGCAGCCGTGCTGATTGAAGTACAAGAGAGCATAGCACGAAGGGAGAGGGAAGCTTCAAAAGGTCAGCTTCGCACTAGAAATGCACAGAGCAAGCCAATAGCAAAGTCCCGGGGACCCGACAGTCAGGGTCTGCAAGCCTTGCTCCTTCTTTACCATCAGACCTATCTGGCTCCAGCAATATAGTCTCAACTGGCTAAACCAGGTGTTGAGGATACATTTATAGTACACAATAAAAGGCCTTTGAACCTATCTGGAGAGTACATAGCCATTTAGGACCACTGCTTAGTGTACTGTAAGTGCTTGGATTCCAGAATCAGGGTTTCCCCATGGACATCTTTATCTGTTTGGGATCCAGACTCCAAAGGCTGAGAGCTGGCATGATCCAGGAGAAGCTCAAAATGATACCAGTTATCTTTACTCAGAAATGCACTAGAGCTAGATTTTATTTTTATATCCTAATAATAATACTAAAAAAAAAGACCATGTGTATCTCTGCCAAAACCTGAAACAGTACTGCAGACTGTGCAGAACACACACAATTGCCATTAGCCTCAGAAGCGCAATTATTATGAAGCTGAAGGAAAAGAAACCTGGTTCTGAAATGTGATTAAGCATCGAGGTAGCATCACCAGAAGCATCATTGAGGTAGCATCACCAGAAGTGCCTTTACTTTGAATCAAGCCTGTGATGCTATGGATGAAGAAGAAAGTCCTGAAGAACTGAAATGGAAATGAGAGAGCCTGGTGACACTGGAGAGCTGCTTCCTCATTTGTCTGGACCCATAAGCATCTGAGGAGCAGTGGTTTGGCCAAGGTACCTTGGAAAACGTTAAGAGAGTCTTATCACAGTGTAAATTGTTCAGATTTTCTTTTAAATGTCTTTCCAAACCAGTTTTCCTAAACCCTTACTCAAATGTTTATGATAAAAAAATAAAGGTTCATTTAGCAGAGTTTACTGGGTGTCAGTGACAGGTAGGGCCTGCTATGCCTTGTGGAGGAAATGCTGCTTCCACAAAGTGAAGATGTTGTCGTGAAACAGGGTGTGCAGGGACAGACCTGCTCCCCTCTGCCCATCCTGCTGAGCGTGACCATCACACAGCTGGGGGTGCAAGGCACCCAGTGACAGGAGGGCCTTCACAAGAGCTTAGTGGCCAGGACATCTTGATAAGGTACGGACGAAACTCAGGCTGCATTCCTGTGTCCTGCAATGTTTGCAAATATTTCCTGACACAACAGACAAAAAAAAAAAAAAAAAAATTTGGTTAGTATTACTCTGACAAAGGTGACAAAGGCACCACTTCATCCACACAACCCAAGATGCAAAATCACACAAAATCATGCACCCACAGAGCTAAGGAGAGTCGGGCAACTCTGCACCTTCTGTACTGAAAATGTGTCTTCACCTGAGGAGCAGCCCAGAAGGAGGTGTGAGGAATACTCATCCCTGTCTGAAACTCGGGGAGCTTTGGGGTGGAAGTAAAGGAATGCATCTCAGTCCATGAGATTTTTTAAATTGCATTGAAGATATTGATCAAAGTCCAAAAATTACTCTTGAATCCCTTGACTCTCACGTCTTCTTGCTTGTGTAGAAAAAATTAGGGGTTTACTGTCTTAAGGAGAGGGGATCACAAGAAAGTCAGCAGGCTCACAAGCCTGTGGTAAGACAGAATTGATAAACTGGCTGCTAATGAGCTTCCAGCCCCAAGTGAAGGGAGTGAGAGTTTATGCTGCAGCCAGTAACTGCAGTGAGACTCGCTCTCTGGTGTTACAGCCACCTCATGTGGTAAGAGGATGGTAGATGACTCCAAAAAAAAAAAAAAAAAAAAGTTTCAAATTTTCAAATTTTCAAATTTGTTTCAGTTCTGACTTTTCTTAAAATTGTGTAAGTCACAACTACGGCATGCAAATTTTTTAACTTCTGAGTGCAAGAGCCATCCTTTTTCCGTGTTTCTCTACTGCATAGCACATAAAAGGGACCTTAGGCTATGTCACCTCACCATTTCTTCTACTACAACTTGAATCCAGTGAAATTGGTGAATAAAATGTTCAGAACTCACAAATGGTTTCTGAACTCATGAAAATGGCGAAATGCCCTGAACAAAACAGTGATGTGTTCCTGATATGACAAGAAATCCACTTTATATTTCACTGCTTACTTTGTAAGCAGGAAGCAGGGAGAGCTTGGCTCTTATCAGATTTTCCCTACAGTTTTTAGCAGCAAGATGAATGTATGGCACTTTGTGAATGTGACAGCTGAGTTCAGTTTCAATGCCCTTTAAAATTTCCTCTGCTTTCGGTCTGTTTAAGGAAAATCAAAGAATGCAATAATTACTTGCCAGGGAATTGCTTTTTACACTACAAACACAAATGCATAGCATGACAACTGAGCCTCACTGACATTGGTGCCTGCTTTTAAAGCTTCACAGAACTGTCTGGTAAACATTAATGGCCTTTGAGTCATCTCATCTGCCTCCTCAGAGTCATACAGAAACTACTGAACGTGGAGGCAATGAGGGAGGTAGAGGAACCCTTTGGTTTATGAAGCTGTCCAGAGCGTTACAACCTTCATGAAATTTCAGCCAAACTTAGAAGATTTATAGAGTTTGGAGACCTTTTTTTATCTGTGTTTCCTACCTATATAAAAGAAATAAAAATCAGACAAGAAAGCTTCCTAATAGGGCAATCTAGATCTGAAGAGCAAATTAAGGTCAATTCCTGCAAAGAATTCAAGCATGAGCTACTTCTTCCTTTCAAGTAATTTTACTTATGTTAATAGCCACTGTTCTTCAGTTTATGAATTATTCATGTGCATAAGTCTCCACAAGATTGGAGCCTGCAGGTTAAAAACTTGTATTAAGCACTGAGTGGCATAAAAATACATTGGTAAAGAAGCACAGAACAACTTTTAATTGGTGCTAAAATGAATAGCAATAGCAACAGTTAATTATTGTGAATAAATGCGGTTAAACAAACACTGCCTATGTAAGGAGAATGTAGCGAATGTCTTCAACACATCTCCAGCATGTTGTATTGCATATTGTGCTTTCCTTCTATGCAGGAACATTTTAAGGTGTATATGGGCACACTCATGCAAAGGAAAATATACACTCGCTAAGCAGTACATGCCAGGGAGTATTTTTTGGCAGACGAGTAACAACTTTAATTTTAAATCTTGTTTATTTTCTCTCTGTGTGCACCACTGTGTTCTCAAATTTTCTGAGCAAAGTGAACAAAATTTGGGGGAGGTTGGTTGTTCTGGTGGGTTTTTTTTACAGTGGTGGCAATTCCTGGTGGTTCTCACTGTCTCAGTGACTAATGGCAAGCATTGTCAGCCTTCAGGACCCTGATCCTCACTCCCCGCAGTGAATGTCTTTCAGCATGGCTCAGAAGACTGTGTGACTTGACAAAACAGCATCTTCAACATGCATGAGGAGTCTCACCTGCAAACTAGATCCCAGGAAGTCATGACTATATTTGATTCAAAGTTCCTATTAAAGAGGCAGAGGCAGCTTGCAAGACCTACTGGTTCCTGTAGCTGGTCCACAGTTGCTTCCCTCCGCTGGTAGGGCTTTCCCACCCATCATTTGTCCATCTGCTAAATGCAGCAGGGGTTGGGGAAGCAGGCACCAAGCAGGAGAGCATAGCACACAGCCAGAGGTAGGCAGGGAAGAGCAAAAAATAATAAATGGCCTTGTGAAGAAGAATGAGGATAGTACATGTCAGGGAAGAAGAAGAACCAGAGTCAGCAGTGGAAATGGGGAGTGAGGTCCCATTGCTCACACGAGGGCAGTGGGGCTCCAGCTGTCTGGGCATGGACACACTGGAAGGAAGCTGAAACAGCATCTCTTCCATACCGGGGCTAAAACTTCTGCAAGAGCTACAGGTTTCAGAACTGGTGAGGTGCTGCAGTAAGTCAGTTTTTTTCTGCCTTGGTGCTGGGTTGTTGAGTATGTTTTACATAACTGACATGTGACAGACTCATCCTCTCCAGGAAAAGCTGAATGCATGTGGTTTTTTTTAAGTGTGTATACTGTTTCTGTTATACACTGTGTGCCAAAAAACATTTTAATACTGTGTAACAGGACGTGTGATTTGGAGTTGAAGTGAGTGGAAGAGGTCAACTGCACTTAGCAATGGCAGGTTGCAGCAGACATAATCCAGTCCTTTGCCTTCAAGAGTTCATGCTTTTGAAAGGCAGCCACACTCAGGGAGCACTGTGAAATTTCCAAAAAAGTAAAAAAAAAAAAAAAAATCTCAGCCCAAAGACAGATTGTTCCTGTCAGCTTACTGAACTTGGGAGCATGAATGCTCATTCAAATGGCATTGCATCTGGAAATGCAGCTGCTGGGGTGAGGAGGCTATGGCAAGGCAGAGGACAATGCAAGGTGGCCATTGTTTCTCTGCAAGGTAGGGCAGTGAGAAGGTGCAGGTGGGTGTCCCAGTGCGCAGGGTGAGGTGGCACTTTGCGGCATTCAGGTGGCTGCCAGCAGTTGGTCGTCTTGCTGCAGCTCACCTCAAACATTTGTGGCCAGCACAGTGAAAGGCAACAGCTTGACTCCCTTGCTCCAAGTGCCATGACTCTCCTGTGGCCACTGGGCTGCAGTGGGAAACACACTGCACTGGGGAGTGTGACGGGGAACAGGCTAGGCAGGTCCTACCAAGGGGTCAGGAGGAGCAGCTCAAGCAGAGGCTGCCATGACTCCAGGACACTATGGAGGAAGTGTGGACAGTAGGGGCGGTGGCTCTGGCATCTGATTAACTAATAAAGAACCGCTGTGCTTAAAATATGGTCCTACACAGTCCTGCTGCGTAAGTGTGGGAGGAGGTTTAATCCTCATACCATCACCTAAATAAACTTGTTTTAATCCTGAGTCCATGCCCTTCATCAGACATTACAGGGTTGCAGAACTGAAGAATCACAGGTGGTAGTGGTTGGAAGGGACCTTCAAAAATCATCTAGTCCAAACCCCTGCCAAAGCAGGGTCACCCAGAGCAGGTTGGACAGGAACGCATGCAGGTGGGTTTTTTTAATATCTCCAGAGAAGGAGACTCCACAAGCTCTCTGGGCATCCTGTTCCAGTGCTCTGGCACCCTCAAAGGAAAGATGTTTTTCCTCATGTTGAGATGGAACTTCATGTGTTCCAGTTTGTGCCCATTGCTCCTTGTCTCGTCACTGAGCACCACTGAAAAGGGTGTGACCCCCATCCTCTTGACAACCAGGTGGATATTTATAAACATTGATGAGATCCACTCTCCATCTTCTTTTCTGGTGATAAGCTGCACCCAGTAGCTGCAACTGAGGAATGTAGTGCCCAGCAGCTGCAAACAGCCTTGCCCAGCCAAGGGACCTGTGGTGTGGTCTTTTGTTACATATTTTCTGCTGAAGCCATTAGTTTTCTCTCTCTTACTTGTTCTCTTTGTGTCAGTAAACCCAGTAGCTCTCTCCCATTCTGTGCATCTCATGCCACAAGTTGAAACTTGTTTCCTGATTGCTGGTGCTTTTCTGGTTGTTCAAGTGGCAATGCCTAAAATCTCCCTCTTCCCCTGTCACCTGCTCCATGAAATAGGTGTCCCTGGAGAGTAAGGACAAGCCTTAATAACATTTGGGTGCTTTCTGCTGTGGAGAGAGGGTAAAATATCGGCATATGTGACAAATGATCGGGAAGGGTAGGACCTTTTTCCCAGCATGTACTTAGGGATCTGTATGTGCTGGATCTCATCAGCAACATGAAGGAGTGAATTGAGCTGTCCTACCTGTTCACCATCAGGCTTAAAAGGCCAGGCTGGGGATGATGTCTGTGAAGGGGTTCAGAGCACTTGTCGCTGAAGTGTAAGCATTGTTTTCCAGTATCCACTGTTTAATTTGCAGAGCAGGTATCAATGTATTCTTCACCTTCTCTGGGTGCTTTGGTGAGCCCTCTCTCTCCTCTTACACAGACACAGAGGGAGGATGAGGATGTGAGTGCATGGGTCACTGGGATACTATGTGGGAAACTGGCTCCACCACAGGTATTTTTCTGATTTTGAGTAAATCAGCTTCCTTCCTCCAACCTGTCCCCAGTTAAATAGTACATATGTCTGCCTGACAGACTGCAGCAGTGCACCAAGATAGGCCAATTGCCTTCCAGCCCCTATGGGATATAGGGAGTGTTAGTCCAAGGGAAGTATGACATTAATACAGCTTTGGGCTTCTTGGGTGGTTCTTTGATATCTTTACATGACACAGCACTGAGACATATAAATGTACCATATTACCAGTAGTTTTAACCTTTCTCACTTTTGGATCTCTGAAACATTTCAGGAAAGACACAGGCAGCTTCACAAATGTCCCAGATACTTTTTTTGTATATGTGAACATCCTTTCCTTTGCCACCCCCTACAGTTCACATACAGGTCAAAACCTCCTGCAGTAAGTACATTATAGCAGCTAATGTCTGTCTTCTTTTTTTGCAAGGAGCGAACTGCACACAGTGTTGTGAATGTAAATAGCTTGGCCCAGGCAGTGAGGACAGGAAAACACAGCGGCAGGGGCTCTGGGTAATGTTAGCCATTTCAGTACCCCATGGCGAGCCTGCACAGCTGGCCCAGTCACCTCTTTGCTGTTGTGCGCCCACACTAGGCAGAGGAAGTCTGGCTCGGGGCTGTACACGCATACCGCTGCCACACAAATATAGACATAGGCATAATGTGCTCGTGTACTTCTCCACACAGCTGGCCCGGAGCTTTCTGAGACACTGGGTTGTATCATTATATGGATCTTGGATTATATTACCCATCTTTTCCTTTCCTTTTTGGAAACATCTTTTCACTCACACACAGTTTAGAGACCATTTTTTTTTTCTCTTCTTATCTTCTGCACCATCTTTGTGCTGATGGGTCTGTTGCTTCTAACTGCAGTGACATTCAAAGTTGTGCAAGTGCTTTGCAAACACGCAAGAAGATGAGTCTCTGCTTGAATGAGATTGTAATCTTTGAAGGCAACAGCAAACACCCAGCATGTGGATAACTCCTGAGAGCAGGTCTGAGAAAAGCTGGTCAAATACCGACACTGTTGTTGGGAGCTAAGTGTTAAAATTGCAAATGATTCAAAACTAATTGTCATCTCTGATTTCTCTTAAATCATCATTAATCATGATTGTTATTCTTTGTACTTCTTGTGAAGATGTTGTCACAATGTCTCTTAATGTCTTTTCCATTGATTTATCAGGGACTGTGATTTTAATGTGAACATTTTAGTAGCTATTTCGGTAACAGTATGTCAAAATATTGGCTGAAAAACAATTAAGCAGCTCAACACTTTCACAAAGTAAGAAAAATCTTATTATTGTGTTGCAAAGAGTTTTGTTCGATGAAAAAGTCATTCTCATAAAAATAATTTATTGATAAAAAGCCAGCTGGCTTTTGCAGCTTATTCTACTCAGAGAAATGATGACCTTCAACCCCCTCAATGCAGAGCCTTGCCCTAGGTTTGAGAGATGGTTCCCACGCTGTGAATGAGTTGCTGCCAGGCAGCTGCTTGAGCATGAGGCAGTGTCAGTGAAGCAGTTCCACCCTGACCTAAGCCAGAGAGACCTTTTCTACCATCACTAAATCCTGATTCTTCTCTGCTTTGTAGACTGTGACACAGAACTCAGATTATTGACGTGCATAGTTTTATATCCATCGGGGCATTCACAGAGCAGTGGTACATTTCTTCATTGGGATTTAAGGCTCTGCCCATACCACAAATTAAGACAGGTTTGGAAACCAGTCCTTGGCCCAGAGGTTGAGAGGCAACTCGCTCTCACACAGCACTTGATCTGCATCTCCTCAGCGCCTTATCTTGTGCCATTGTTATTATTCTATGGAAGGATATTTATTTATTTTTTTTTTACAGCTGAAAATAAAATGCCTGAAAAATGAGAAGATTTTCTCAGCTACTCCTCCCACCCCTGTGGTAGAAAGGTGGCAGTTAGTTTTGCAAAACCCGTGGTGTGATGTGCCAGTGTGAGGAGGTGTTTGTGGGTGCAAAGCCCAGGCACAGATTGGAGGAGAGAGCAGAGGGAGTCATCCTGATGCAATCACAGCCCTGCTGTCTGCTGGGAACCGGCCTTTGCATGTAGCCTCTCCCAAACCTTGCTCAAGCAGGATTTGGGAAAGTTGTAGCTGACATACACCAAAAACCTGCCCAGAAGCATGTTAACAGTTAAACAGCCTGGGTAATCAGCGGGCCAGCGCTCAAACCTGCCTCCTGGCCTTGTTGGAGCTGGTGGTGGGGATACTGTGATGCCTGTGCTAAGGAATAGGATGAGACTGCCTGTAACACCAGGTGTTGGCAGGGCTTACAAAAACTCCAAAACACTTTTCAATAGCTATTTATTGGATTCTATCTTAATTGCATTTTGGTTTGATGCTTCATCGTTACCCTTCGGATCTGATGTTTGTCTTTGAAAATTACCAATTTTCTTCACTCTGAGCCTCCCTGAACACTTAATTTCTTGCAAGCACTGTGAGCCTACAGGCAGCCTCTCCTCTTGCTCATTCTCTTATCTTTAAGAATATTACCTGTTGATCAATGACTTTATTTTTTTTATTCTCCTCTAGATGTCCTTTTCTGCTATCTTCAGAAACTAGAAAAGTGCTGCAGGGCAAATGTGCTACCCTGACTTTGTATCACTTGGAAAATAAATGGAGAATATGAAGAGCAAGTGCTTTCCTGATAGAAGTGGACTCTCTAACAAGCCCAAAGGCAATAGCCCTTTTTTCCTTTTACCCATCCGGCTGCAAGCAGGGTGCTTTCTCTGCAGGACATTTTCCTTGGCCATGCCAGCCCCATGCAAATAGACCTGCTGGCTTGGTCTGAATGTTGCTGTAGCTCTGATGGATTTATATTAGCTGATGCTCTGACCTACTGCCCAAGGCAGAGTATAACCAGGCAGTGTTTCTCATGCACCATTTAGATGATTTAAACGTTTAGGAGTTTACATTAGCCTTCTCCTTTTGATGAATTTCTCATCTGCATTCAGAAAAAGAGCCTCATTACCTTAGGACAGAACCATTGTTTACCCACCACTTATTTCTCAACATTTTGCTCTCCCCCAAGAGCACACTAATGCTTCCTGCAGCACGAACAGCCCTGAGCACTGCCCTGGTGAGCAGACAAACAAATCTCAGCGACCATGCTGCAAGGAACTGGGGGGGCTTTGGAGGGTGAACAGGGGTACTCTTCGGAGGATAATGTGGTATTTGGTGGCATTTAGTCATAATGCATCAAAGCAAAGCAGGCTTTTTTCTTCTTTTTTTTCTTCTTTTTTTTTTTTTTTCCCCCCAAAAATGATCGAAGAAGACATTATTAGAAGACCCTTAACCAAGACACCGCTTGTTGTTATCAGTATGAATCCTAAGGTTAGTATAATTTTTAAAAGGTTTCTATTTTTTGTTTAGAAGCACCTGCCCCCTCTGATGGCACTGCAAGGTAATTTTCCCTAGAAGACAGATACCACGTTTTCCTGCACCAGTGACAGTCTAACGCTGTATCTACATCTAGTGGTTTTCCCAGCGCATTGCCACTGGCTCCAGCCTGGCTGCCAGGGACGGCACAGTTCTGCCCAGGAAAGCACCCTGTGTGCATGCACATGCCTTCCCGGGGAACTGCTCATCACCCAAATCCCATAAATCTGCAGCTATTCACGTATACACATTCTAACCCGAGTAGGGGGCATCTCTGTGCAGAATAATACTGAAGGACTTCTTGTGCTGTTGTGCTGGAGACTTACATCTGCTTTTCTGACACGTGTCACCACTGATACAGTCGTTAACTCAGTATCACTTCTGTAGTGCAGCTGATATTCGCCATGTCTTTATACATGTACAGAAAATAAAGCTGAAAGGGAGAGAAGACAGGAGGAAACAGAAGCAGTGCAGATCTGCTTTAGTCTTAATTTTTATTTTCAAGAAAACATTAACACTAAAGGCAATTTGAAGACCTGGGTCCCTCATCCCATCTTTATCCTACATCCAGATACATCACCGGACATTTCTTATTCCCCTTCTCAGCTCTTTTTTCCACCCTCCCCCAGTGTACCCTAACTACTTATTCTGGGGCTGGTTTCACCTATTTCTGCACACCTGCATCCAACTGGGCATCTGCAGGGCCTCAAACAGATGCAGTTTGAATAATTCTTCCTCATGATGAATGCACTACACAGCTGTAGAGGTGGACTCTGGCTGCATCATAGACCTTTGGGAGGGGGCACAATCTCCTTGTTCCCTGCAAAGGCTGTCTCTGTCTCTGCATTGCAGTGACTTTCTTCTCCTGTAACCCTTTCCTCGCTGTGCTCCCTGCTTGAGCCTGCTGATTTCTATGTCAGCCAGATGCAAGCAGCTGGCTTCACTCCATCTCTTTCCATGGCTCAGGAGAGGACCCACATCCTTGGCCTGCCACTGCTGCCAGGGAGGTGCAGTGCTGCAGCCCCAGGCACCAGCACTTCAAAAACCAGAGCCGGGAATGAGCTGCCAGTCCCAGAGCATTTTGAAGTGCCCTGTCTGGGGTGTCCATCAGCATGTCCCATCTGCCTGCCGGAGCTGCAGTAGACACCTTTGCCTGTTTGGGCAGAAGCACCGGCTCTGCAGTTTGTTAAAAAGCCCCTCTTTTTTGAAAGCTTCTTTAGTGATGGGGGACAGGCTTCAGTAGAACTGAAGCTGAAGCAACGCCAAATGGGCAGAAAAGTAGGAGACAAACCCTTGAAATCATGAAGCTGGCACAACCCTGGCACTTATTTTTAAAGCCATTTGTGCCTTTCTCTTTAGTTCCTGTGCACGTTCAGAGGAGGTTTTCAAGGTTCTTACTGTATCCACTGACCGGGACTTGGCTGTTTAATTCAGTTTGCACTTAAACTGTACATGTCTAATGAGGCAATTATCCTCTAAAGATAAAACCCAATTTCTCTATATAGGAGATCAAGAAAGAGGCTGGGCTTCTGAAAACCTCTGGAGTTAGTCCCATGAAAGATATTACCGCTCTCCACAAATCTTGCATTTCTTCAGGCTAAGCACCAAAGAAAGGCACACAAGATCTCCCCATGGAGGTCTAAGTAAGAGCCTTCTCTGCACTGGCTATATAGAAAATCCTGGTGCTGCTTTTAGAGGAAATATTTTTTTCTAATATTCATCTACTGGAACTGGGCTAGTAAGGAAATGCTCTAAGATTCATCATAAACCTGAAGAATAAAAGTAACTGGTAGATTCAGCAGCAGCAGATAATAGCAAAAAAATCTGCTTTTAAAGATGACCAGAAAATGTAAGTTACGTTCCATGTTTCTTTAGAATTTAAGTGAGATGTGTTCTGGAATATTCAGTCATTATTTTGACAATGTCAAAATTATATAACATGAAATATAGAGTAAAAGACCCCTAAATATCATATAAAATTAAAATAAAAAAAAAAAAAACAAATATAAAGCATGAAGTAATAAAATTAATAAACCAAATATTTGAAAAGAAAGAAGAAATGGATTTGTTAAGTTTTCTTTTCCTAGGAAAATGTCTCCAAGTTGACAGAGACACACAAACTTTCTCCTTGGACACAAGGTCATTTTAAATAGGAAAATGGTTTTATCAAAAAGAAGACCAAGTATAATTGGTACCAATAAATATAAAATCCTACAACCATTAAAAGGCACAAACAGAAGAGGCTCATGAAATACAAAATAGCTTCAATAAAAAATAGCACCAAAGCAAGTGCGTTTATCTCCACCAAAGTCTCCCTTTTCCCCTCACAATTCCTGCAGCATAGATGTGGAATGGGGCCATTCTGACAGCAGGGAAAATCATTAAGATGGTTCTTAACCAAACCCAGTGAGAACTATCATCTTGTTCGTTCAGTACAGACAAAATAATGAATTTATCTTCAGAATAGTCAATTGTCAAGAGTTGCCCAAATTTTCCAAAACGAAGAGTACCTTTCCAGTTTGTCCTCTAAGAAATCAAAAGAGCCCTCAGCAGCCAATGAAACAAGTAAGCGACTATTCAAAATAAATGAGTCAGCCCCAAATACTGATCCCAGTGGGACAAAAAAAAATATCAGGCATTTTTTCTCATGTGCTCCTCCCCCTTTCCATACCCACTCCTGCTCCAAATTCACATGTTCAGCTGTAAATTTATAACTACACTTTTTTGTGGATGTATCATGTTTGTCTGGAGATGAAAGAGTTTTGAGGAAGTTCTTTGTCAATCAGTATTATTAATGACGTGGTTGTAAATCTCACTGTCATAGTGTTTACTGAGTAAATAAGTACTGTGTGACCTGGAGGAATATTTTCCCAGTGAGGAAAGTAGGCTAAAAAAAATTGACTCATCTGTTTTTCTATTATACGTCAAAGTCACACATGGGGTTGGGCACTCATTCAAAGATGAACTCAGGAAGTCTGTATCTAACAGGATCAGTAACACGCAGATTTTCTAGATGTATCACTTAGCCTGAAGTTCAACAGTTTGTGCAAAATGGATATATTTGTTGACTGGACTGGAAATAAAAGAAATTTATGCATTTTTACTATAATTTTTCTGGAGGGTTTTTTTTGCATTTTTTTTTAATTAATATTATTTTATTGTGTGTATCCATGCTTCCAACTAACTCTAGGGAGATTTCTGAAAACAGATCAGGTCCAGCCATTGTTTTCCCCTATTTTCAGTCTTATCAGTAACCTGCCTTAGTTTCCTCTGCTTTAGTCACTCTCCTCACCGTTTCTGGTGCACCAGTTTGATCATTCACAGCCAGCTATGGGCTGAGTGTGTGTGATTGACAGCCTGGCTCTCTTGATGTCCCAGTGGTAGGATAGGACAGGCTGGGCAGAGGCAGCAGGAAGAATTCATACTGGTGGCCAGGTGCTGAATACAACAGCTTTGCCCCTCAAAACTCATACCTAGGTTGTCCCTCGGTGCAGTGAGGTTGGAATCCAGCAGATGTGAGCTTTTGCCATGAGCCCCTAGTGGGATCATTCCCCTTCTGCTATTGTGGTCCTTCATAGTTATCTTTCTTTTATTGCACTGGAGCTAAGGTTGCTGCTACACACTCAGCATGGTGCATGCTCCTTGTGACCATCTGCGAGCTCCTGATGCTGCAAGAGGCTGCGGACTGCTTATAAAGTGGGAATGCTCCCTGGCAGCACATGGAAACTGGTGTGCTAAGACTGGGTGGACCTTCTTATAAGCTTTTTTGCTGGAATTCAGGGCATTGGCTTAAAGCTCTGGAGTCCTCAGCAGATCCAGTTTTTGACTCAGCTGCTGGCCTATCTAAGCTGAGATCAGCAGAACTGTTCAATCATCTGGTGCTTCATCAGTACAAAGCAGAGGAAAGCTGCCTCTGGGGTGATCCTTGCAAGGAGTCCTCATCTTCTGAGCTGCTTTCCCCTCCTCTCGTACACCACCCCTTCCTCACTAACAAACCCTACAAGCTGAAATGCTCCTGGCATGTTTGTGTCCCTGTGATAATGCTGCTGCTCAAGGGAGTGAGCCAAGTGCCTCACCTCTGCTGCTGTAGGTACCATGGTTTTCAACGTGTAGTGGAGGTGTTCAGAGCACTTATCAGAGCACAGTTATCTTGTTTTGAGATCTGAATAAATAAATAAAGCCATCTTACCTTTTTTACAGAATCACAAAACAATTTAAGGTGCAAAAGGATTACTTTAGGTCATCCAGTCTAACTCTTGCAGGACACAAAGTCAGATCCAGTTTTGACATTAGATCATGTCACTCAGAGTCACCTGCAGTCAAATTTGTAGTATTACCAAAGATGGAGATCCTGCAGAAATTTCAACAGACTTCCTGGATTTTCTACCTGCTGTCAAATCACAAGTTAAGGTGTGCCCTTGGCTCTCATACAAGCATTTCTGTACCCTTCTGGGGTTCTTTCTTACTGTGCTGTTTCTTACCTTGGACATGTGAGCATGCTTTTCTTTCCTGGAAGACAGCTGGATCAGCCTATATGGCAGTGTGCTTTTCCTGTTTTTCCCCCTCTTCTTCCACCAGCTCCTGCTTGGGATGTGGTCATCATGACCATCACAATATCAGTTACGGTAAGTTGCACCTGGACTTTGGGGGATGGTTGGCAACACATCCGAAACACTGGAGTGGGGACCTAGATATTTTATTCCCATGAGAATATGTCTATAGGTCAATTATCTTCCTGTATAAATAGTGGACAGCCCAAGAGCCCTTTGAGATCTCCTGTATGGCAGTGGGCTGCATGCCAGGATCTACCCTTTAGTGAGGATGCTTGCTTAAGGTTCTACTGCTTGAGGTTGAGAGATTCCTTGGCACAACAGAGTCTTGGTAAATGAGTAATAATGTGCTAAACTTTGAAATCTTAGCTGAGTAATATAAGAATTGATTGCACGTGTGTAATCCTTTAGACATAAACCATTGACCAAGTCTGGGACTAGGATTCGATCCAGCCACACCTAGACTCGTCTCTGAGAAGGAGTTTAGAAAGCAAGGGGGTCCTTTCTTAACCTCATGACTCATCGAGAGGGTCTCCTTGACAGCTTGTCTGACCCTGGCCTCTATGCAGTAAATAGTCAAGTGTGACTTGGCATTGAATCTCAAAAAACACTGTCACATTTACTACTAATCTTGTTAAATCACTCTTTCACCTTAATAAATATTTCACTATTTCTCTCTTAGAATCATAGAATCATAGAATTGTTAGAGTTGGAAAGGACCTTGAAGATCATCGTGTTCCAACCCCCCTGCCATGGTCAGGGACACCTCCCACTAGACCAGGTTGCTCAAAGCCCTATCAAGCCTGGCCTTAAATACCTCTTAAGGATTAATTTAATCACTCTGCCCACAACAGCCCAAGACACAAGATTTGCTTGTCTGTGGCTCAGCCAGGATGCCTCTTCTTCCCCCTCCTGCCCTTAGCCCTGCCCCTGTTCAGTGAACTTCAGCAAGAAGCAGTCCAGTAACAGAAGATATACCTTTCCTTTTTGGAAAATGTTTAACACATTTGGAGTGCCACCAGGGCCAATAAATATTAGCCATACCTCTGAGAAGAATCCATGACTGCTAAGAACTCCTTTTATCCTTGGATCCTACAGAGGCAACACCATATCCCTGCTATTGCCTTAACGATGTTAGATATGTAGCTGAGGGCCAGACTCAATAAAATCTGGGTTATCCTGAAATCAATTTTTTAGATCTTTTGTGACCTTGAATGGGACAAAAATGATTGGTTTTATTGAACTGAAGCACACCATGGTCTCTGCAAAGTAATTAAGGTATTATGCAATGTTAGTTGTTATTCAAAAACTAGCACAGGACATTTTATAATGCAATGTAATGAAAC
>VZRU01008042.1:472858-488426 GCA_013398155.1 Pedionomus torquatus
CAGAGCACTTATCAGAGCACAGTTATCTTGTTTTGAGATCTGGATAAATAAATAAAGCCATCTTACCTTTTTTACAGAATCACAAAACAATTTAAGGTGCAAAAGGATTACTTTAGGTCATCCAGTATAACTCTTGCAGGACACAAAGTCAGATCCAGTTTTGACATTAGATCATGTCACTCAGAGTCACCTGCAGTCAAATTTGTAGTATTACCAAAGATGGAGATCCTGCAGAAATTTCAACAGACTTCCTGGATTTTCTACCTGCTGTCAAATCACAAGTTAAGGTGTGCCCTTGGCTCTCATACAAGCATTTCTGTACCCTTCTGGGGTTCTTTCTTACTGTGCTGTTTCTTACCTTGGACATGTGAGCATGCTTTTCTTTCCTGGAAGACAGCTGGATCAGCCTATATGGCAGTGTGCTTTTCCTGTTTTTCCCCCTCTTCTTCCACCAGCTCCTGCTTGGGATGTGGTCATCATGACCATCACAATATCAGTTACGGTAAGTTGCACCTGGACTTTGGGGGATGGTTGGCAACACATCCGAAACACTGGAGTGGGGACCTAGATATTTTATTCCCATGAGAATATGTCTATAGGTCAATTATCTTCCTGTATAAATAGTGGACAGCCCAAGAGCCCTTTGAGATCTCCTGTATGGCAGTGGGCTGCATGCCAGGATCTACCCTTTAGTGAGGATGCTTGCTTAAGGTTCTACTGCTTGAGGTTGAGAGATTCCTTGGCACAACAGAGTCTTGGTAAATGAGTAATAATGTGCTAAACTTTGAAATCTTAGCTGAGTAATATAAGAATTGATTGCACGTGTGTAATCCTTTAGACATAAACCATTGACCAAGTCTGGGACTAGGATTCGATCCAGCCACACCTAGACTCGTCTCTGAGAAGGAGTTTAGAAAGCAAGGGGGTCCTTTCTTAACCTCATGACTCATCGAGAGGGTCTCCTTGACAGCTTGTCTGACTCTGGCCTCTATGCAGTAAATAGTCAAGTGTGACTTGGCATTGAATCTCAAAAAACACTGTCACATTTACTACTAATCTTGTTAAATCACTCTTTCACCTTAATAAATATTTCACTATTTCTCTCTTAGAATCATAGAATCATAGAATTGTTAGAGTTGGAAAGGACCTTGAAGATCATCGTGTTCCAACCCCCCTGCCATGGTCAGGGACACCTCCCACTAGACCAGGTTGCTCAAAGCCCTATCAAGCCTGGCCTTAAATACCTCTTAAGGATTAATTTAATCACTCTGCCCACAACAGCCCAAGACACAAGATTTGCTTGTCTGTGGCTCAGCCAGGATGCCTCTTCTTCCCCCTCCTGCCCTTAGCCCTGCCCCTGTTCAGTGAACTTCAGCAAGAAGCAGTCCAGTAACAGAAGATATACCTTTCCTTTTTGGAAAATGTTTAACACATTTGGAGTGCCACCAGGGCCAATAAATATTAGCCATACCTCTGAGAAGAATCCATGACTGCTAAGAACTCCTTTTATCCTTGGATCCTACAGAGGCAACACCATATCCCTGCTATTGCCTTAACGATGTTAGATATGTAGCTGAGGGCCAGACTCAATAAAATCTGGGTTATCCTGAAATCAATTTTTTAGATCTTTTGTGACCTTGAATGGGACAAAAATGATTGGTTTTATTGAACTGAAGCACACCATGGTCTCTGCAAAGTAATTAAGGTATTATGCAATGTTAGTTGTTATTCAAAAACTAGCACAGGACATTTTATAATGCAATGTAATGAAACAGCTTAATAGAGTAAGTGATTTTGCTACTTATCATTTTATCCTACATACGAGTATGACAGGTACAAGCAAGTGGATTAATTTAATTTAGTCAAAAAAGCCTAACTTGTAGATCTATTGTATACTTTGTGTTATCTGTGTAACTTATTGATTTATTTTTTAATTCCAGGGCTATATGTTAGAGAAGTCTTCACGTTGAATAGAAACTGTTATCCTGGCTAAGCTATAGGTGTGCATGAGGGCCTGTCATCGCTTCAGAGACAATCAGAACATAGTCCTGGGCAAGGAGTTGTAGGTGGCAGGAGGGTTTGACTAGATGACTTCCAGAGGTCCCTTCCAACCCCAACCATTCTGTGGGGTTGTTAAACATTGGGGTATTATTGAGTTGAACTACACATAACTCATCCATCAAGACATGCTGTACAGCAGATAGTCTGCTCACATGAGAGATGTTTGCATTTGTATCAGGCATATGCCAGACCCTGGTCATAGGTAGAGAGAAACACTTCAGTGGGCAGGAGACAATTGAAAACTGGTTCCATGGCCTGAGAGCTGTCAGCTCTGTGCAGCACTTGGCAGACAAAACCTCTGTTTCTGAATTTGTCCACTGGCGCTTAATTTAATCAGTGAATCTTCTCCTTTATTTTGCCTTTCTCTTTATGCAGTAAGTCAGAATCTTTATCAGTAAAGGCTGACCCATTATTCTTGTTTCAGTGGCAAGAGGCATAGGCAGTTCTCTTGGCCACTTTACTTGTGGTTGATACCCATCAAACCAAGGAATACCTTCCCCACTCCCCCACCCCCCAAATCACTGTCTTCTGCAGTACAGATACCTCAAGGCTCATTTTCTGGCTACTTGGGACATCTGTAGTTATCATATATTCAACCACATCTTTCTCCTAGAAGAAAGTAATAGGAAGTTTATTACCTATCAGAATCCTAGTTTCCACTTTTTGTCTTTCTGCATGCTAGGCTGGCAGAGATTTCCCAACCTAAATTCCAAAAGCATGTTGGGAGCTGGTCTGTGACACACTGTTTATAAAACAAAACCTAGATTTTTATTTTTTTTTCACAATAACAATTACAACTTTTTTTTTTTTTTTTTTTTTTTATTTTATCAGAAGAGATACATTGCCAGAAGTTATTGTGCTGTCTGGCAACCACCTGATCCTAAAAACCTGCCTTAAGGGCTGAGTGCACAATTCTTCATTTAACAGATATGCAGTTGGGTCAAAAAGACTTTTTGAAGTTTAGGGGTACGTGTTGTCACCCTGGAGAAAAGCAGTAAATGTTTATATTAATTACACTAACAAGCTGTGAAAGAAGATATTCTCTGTAAAAAACCCAGGCAACTCACAAACACTAACACTTAATAAGGACTATTCTGGAGGTAAATTTCTATAAAGTTAAAGCTGTTTTACAACAAAATAAATAGTACCAACCTCAGGCATTTATTTTTATTGCACAGCTACCTAATCCAGTAAATCTAAAAATTGTAAGGGAACAAAACTCTGGAAAGGGTATATTTGCTTTTCAATGGACAAACCCATCAAAAGTACTTTACACTGCCAAATACTATAAAAGTTCAAATTAGTCTTTCACTGTTCAGTTCCAAAAATCCCTTAGATTCACTTTTGCATTAAGACTTTCTACAGGCATCATGACTTGATTTAAACATTTCAGATTTCAACTATGTTCTGTCAAAGGAAAAGCTAAAAATAGCCATTGCATATGTTTTGTCTCACAAGGGTGAGCAACAAATAGAAGAACAAAAGGTTATTGAATAAATATAGATTTTGGATGGGGGGAGTGGGTATAAAGGTTCCAGATTTTTCTAAGTGCTTTTATGACAGACTGACACAAACATTAAGACAGTTTGACCCATTGTGTACCTAAACCCCAAGAAAAAATGATTTATAGTTTATTTAAACTTGTGGTACTGAGGTGGAAGACATTCATCTCATTCTGCGGATGCTTAGAATAAATCAAAACTGATTTGTGGATAAGACATTAAACTTGTTTTGTATAAAACTGAGGTTAAAAAAAAATATACCTGCGTTTTCTCAGACTACTCTCCCTAGCAGAATATTAGCCAGTAGGAAAGGTTCTAGAAAGTGAAGGCTTTTCTTTTTCTACAGAGCAAACATGAACAGCTGCTTGGTTTGAAATGTTTCCTTACATATGAGTAATTGCTCTGGATCAAGGGATCAAAGTGTGAAATAATCATCAGCATAGCTTAGCCAAACTTTTGGAGGTGAATTATCCAAATCCCATTTAAACACATTTTCAGAAGATCTGATATACTTTTTGTAGCAACAGGGAGCAGGGTGAATACAAGGGAAGAGAGAGCAGATTTTAACAGAAAGATCATGAAACTGTGGTTACTAGAACTAAGCCCAGAATATAATTTACTACAATTTACTATAATTCACTCTTCTTAGATGCTGAAGAAGTGTCTTGTCATAACTCAGGGAAATAGCTAATGACACTTCATGCATTCCACAAACAGCAATATCTAACAATCAGAATAGTAAAAAAGAATTGAATTTTTGTATTGAATTTTGATCCATTTTTATCAGGGTTTCTAAAGTGATCAGGGCTTCATTGATAACTGAACTTCACCCACAGTGACTTCTGTCTTTATTTATCACTAGCATATGATTTGGGGTTTAAAATAAGACCCTGAAGTTCCATGTTGCCAGAGATTTGAGCAGGAACACACAGGCTTTTCTGTCTCTGGAAGCTGATGCACTTTCTGAAATCCAACCTTTAGGTCATAAATTTCATAGAAGTCAATAATCTTTGCAATCTCACTAATCTTCACCTTCTCTATTTTCACAGTGTCCAGCTGACACTATTCAAGTTTTCCTTTAATTTATTTATTTTAATCAGTTTGTGAGGATGTAAAAATAGCAAATGCCAATCTTTCTATTTGGACATCTTGAAATAGCACACACTTGAAAGCACAAGATTTGGTCCTTAATTGGAAGGGTTTAAAAAATGCTACAAAATTAAATGTAGTGTTGGCTTTAGTACACCAAACCTGCACTCTGAAAGTTTCCCTTCTGCCTCTTCCTCAGTTCTTTTTATCTTGGTCAGCTAATGGATAATACTCAAGCAAAAGTATTTGCTAAGAAAAAAAAGAAGAGGGATTATTCTTTTTGTTTTGTTCTCTCTGGGGACTTGAAAATTACATTTCACTCAATTCAGAAATGCTAAGGCATCTAATCTCTTCCTTGATAAATATGATCCTGCTGAATTACAGCTTCTCATGTAACTTCTGCATTTGTTTAGCATCCAAAGATTTACAGGTAGTTTCAACATTCAATAAGGCAGAGAAGGGATCTTGGTTTTAATCCAGCACAAACCCCTGGTTAGTTTTATGAGGCTGTCGCAGACAGGACACAAGGGACAAATAGAAGTGCAGCCTTTACCAGGACTCAGGGGTGAGCAGAGCCTCAGGGTAGGCTCAGAGCTGTGATGAAGACTTTGGGTTTGCCTTTGCTGCTTTTGAATTTGCAAACTCTCCTTTTTCCTTTGATTCTTAGGCTGAAACATTTGATTTGTACCTGGCTTTGTGTTAACAAAGATTTGAAACCTACTCTGGAAAAGGAAAATTAAAACTGAACATTTCCATCCCAGCCAATGGGGAAAAAATGATAGACCCTTAAAGGGAAACCAAATCAGGGTTGTTTTGGTTGGGTGATGAGCAAAACTCTCGGTCAGATCCTACCTCTCTTCTCATAGCCACAGTACTAGGGTTTTGTGCTTCAGCAGTGGCGTCAGTGGATGAGAGAGCGAGCTCTGCCTTAGTGCTGGGACCTCAGGAAATGCAGGAACAACAGAGGGCAGAAGCTGTTGTGTGGAGCAGGGGGGAGGGAAGGTTTGTGACAAATGCTATGAGTTCAGAGGGAAAGTGGAGGTGGCAGAACTCTGCTAGTCTCTTACAGAAAAGCTGGAGGCAGAAGGGACAGAGGAGTCACTTTGGTGCTTGGCAAGCACAGGGTGTCTTTGGTGGCTGGCTGCACTGCTAGTTCTGTTGGTGTTTTTTAAAAAACTTTTCCTTAAATGCCAGATGTTTATCCCATTTGGCAGTGGGATGCAGAAGAACGAGCCACTGCCCTGTGGCAGTAGAGGGGACCAAATCCTAACGCAGCCAGAGAGGTACTTGCACAGATAAACATGTTGAGAATACTCTGGGCAGGGCATTTGAAGCAACTGGTTCCAAAATTTTTACATTGAAGAAATGTCCCATCTTCCTGCACAGACAGGGAAATGCCTATGGCAATACCATACTTTACCCTCTGTTTTAAGGCAGTTTAAGGCCAGAATAGGTTATTGTATTATTTGATGTAAGCATTTATTTATTACAACCCATTGTTTTTCATGCAAATAAATATGTATTGGGCTCTATGATTACTTAAGCAAGTGTATTTCCATTCTTAGAACCTCCAAGAAATAAGAAATAAATAGGAAAAAGGAAGATAGCCCCCGTGGATGTTTGCAGCCCCTGCACTGCCAGGCAGTTGATCATGACGATCAGATGTTGAGAGGACCAGAGCAGCTCATGGATCCCCCAACCAAGTTCCAGAGGCAATGAAAAAATTATCTTTTGGGTCCCTCCAGTCCAATCTGTCAGAAAATCCTGCTGGAGCTCAGACACAGGTAATCAACTAGATGTTGGCAGGTGAACCCAAGTCTCTGTTTCTACTCAGGAAATGCAGGAGGACACATTATCTTGCTGCAGGCTTCATGTGTTATCAACATGGCATGGACAAAGCTGAGCCTTCTTGGCTGTCACTCATACACAGAGAGGGAGATGGCTTGTGGTTCTCTGCAAACTCCCCAGAGGCTTACTTCCCTCCAGACAAAGAGCTGTAGTGTTTAATGACCTCCTCAGCTAGGAACACTGAGGATGAACTTCTTTAATTTCAGCTGCCAAAAAAATAATTTTACTATGCATCTGCTTGTCAGATCCAAAAGACCCATTCCCAGAATCATGTATTTTCTTCCTATGCCCCTGCCTATTAAGACCCATTCCTATTAAGACCCATTTTTTTCCTGATAGAGGCAGTACAATTTCTTCCACTTCAGTTTTTTCAGCCTCTGAATAATTTTGAAGGTTTCATTTGAACTCACTCCATTATTGCCATACAGAAACCAAACCAGGATCAAATATTCTAGGAATAGTTTTATTGTGTGTGAAGTAAGGTTGCTTCTCTCCTTGATCAGTTATCTGAGATGACATTCTATCATTCTCTGAAACAATACTTTCTAAAACAGTCTTCTAAACTGTAGATATTCCTGATATTACTTTGCATATAACTGAATAGAAATGCATTTTGTGGAACCTAAAATATTTGACTCTACAGTTTTAACTCCTATATAATAGAAATTTATCCTTATTATTTACTATCTTGCCAATTTTTGTGTGATTTGCAAACACACCAGCAATGATTTTATATCATTTCAGTCATATAAACAATTTTAGATCAGGAACTGCTACCTTGTTAGTAACTGCCTGGTTAATGGATATCTCTCCATCAACAATTTATTTTCTGAGATCCGTCACTGAGCGTGCCTTTTGTTTATGTGATGTGTGTTCTGCTAATTCCTCATATAATTTAAGCATTTTTGTTATAGTGCTATGCTGTAGTAATAAAATTGTAAAATTAGTTGTCTTATAATACTATGCTGTAGTAGAAAAATTATATTGTAAAAATTAATTTTCTTCTCTTTAACAGCCAGCGGCACCAAAAAAGATAAGATCCTTTCACCGAATTTGTCTTCTGTAAAGCCATGCTGGCTGTCCTGAATTATATTTTCAGTTTATTCCTCGATAGAATATTAAGTAACTGATTTTGTGCTTTGACCTGTAGTGGCAGTACTCCATTCTTTTGGAATATCTCCAGTTTTCCAAATTTTCTCAAATCAGACTTGAGTGCTTCAGAGATGCTCTTCAGTACTGAAGATGATGGGAGAAGAAAAGGAGTCTACTGATTTCCAAAACCTTTCAAAATTCAACCAGAAAAGGCCCTGAGCAACCCAATTTAACTTTGGGGGTAGCCCAGCCTTGAGCAGGGGATGGGAGCAGATGACCTCCAGAGGTGACATTCCAACCTAAATTTTCCAATAAATTGATTTTCCTTTTTATATCCCAAATGGATATAATTGTATTGAATTATAATTCAAGGGAAAACATGAAGTAATCATATACTTGAAGGCTGTGTCATGTTGCATAAAATTGTATAGATAATCTTAAATCTGGAGTCTATTAATTTTTGAGTGACTAACCTGATACATTAAGAATTTCATGAATTATGTGTACATGATAATTCTTGACTGTTCTGAGTGACTAATGAGCATTAACATGTTTGTATGGAAGATTTAAGTGGGAAAGGAAAATCAGATAACTCTGACATTATTAAGATAATTTCATTGTTTCATTCATGGACCTGAAAATATTTCTAAGAATCTTTTGGTCAAAATTAGTAAGTACTCGAATGCCATGACACTTGACAGTCAGGGATGCAATGGACTTAACATGTCTCTTTTGTCAGAAAGAGAAAGGGGAATAAACTGCGGGCAGCTTGAATTAGTCTCTGAGTTGAAGGAACATACAGGTAGCAGAAACTTCAACCAAATATAGCAGCAAAACACAGCACAGCTTATTGCAGAACTTGAGTGCTACAAGAATACAGTTCTCCTGGTGTACTGAACTAGAACGCTGTGCTGATCCTGCCTGAGCTCTTTACCTCTGCTTCCTCTTCAGAATTAATTCAGAATTTCAATTTTATTTTAAGTGCAATGAATCAGTTTCTCTGCAGCTTTATCTGAGAGAAGTACTGTGCCTTTTATTTTTGGATGCATTAAAATCAATTTATTGTGATTAGTGCTTCTCATTTTCTGAACTTCCTGCTTTCTCCACTAATGACAATTAGTTTGCTAAGAATACCCATATGTTAGAGAGCAAAGTGCACAAAGCTCTGATGTAGGCAAATTCTGCTTTCATTCATCTCACTCTACAGACTTTTTTATTCTGATTTCAAGACTCTGACTCCAGTCATGCACCCGTTTGACTCAAGCTGGAGGACCTGACACAGCCCCCGCACTGCAGTTTGTCAAAGCAAAAGCTGCTGAGTGGGATTTTGCATGCTCTGTAGGAACCTTCCTCCCACCAGTGTCTTCTGCGGCAGAAATCTCTCCTACCCTGCTGAGGCCTTCCCCAAGGAGCTATTTTGGGGAGAACAATTTCATTTGGTACATATTGAAATTCCTGGTTTACTTTTCTAAGCTGACCCATGTATGCATATTTAACACAACTCTACTTAAGGGAACTGTTATTGACAGGTAAATTTAATCACAGAGCCCCCTTGACTACTTTGTCTCATTAGCCAGAGTATTATCTGAGCCATTATGTTGTTTTCAAGGTAAGATCATCTTGCAAGACTGAACGATTCCCTGTTTTACACACCCAGGAAAATGTCTGAATGCATATTCATTTTAAAGTTAGGCATGGTCTTACTTTTTTTAAATCTAAACATATTCGTATTTCCTTCTTTTACTTGAGCAGGTTTCTAATGGTTCTTAGGAAACGGTGCCTGGATGTGCTGGCTGTGTTCTCTCCAAACATCACTGTTAACAGTGGGCAGATTGTGCTAGATAACTATAATGTTACCACTGTTACAAGCCATTTCTGTCTCCTTTTGCCTATCAGAGCAAAGACTTTGCCAAGTATTGTTCCTATTTGTCCAACCTCAGTTTGAAAAATGTTTCTTCCGATTTATCTTTACTGCCAAAATGAATTCTCAGCTTGAATGCTGCATCCTCTTCCTTATAGTTCATGCCTACTCATCTAAGCACCATCAAAGCCTTCATTCTCTGCACCTCTGATGATGTTTCCTGCCTAGAAATGTTGCTCTAGCTTTCAGCCACCATCAAGCTCATTTCTTGTCACCTTAGGTCTTGCCGTACTCTGTTAAGATTTCAGACGTGATTGCTATTCACGATTGCTTGGGTTGAGAGCCAAACCAGCACTTAGGCAGCTTTCAGACATCTAAATTGTGAGCTGTGAACCACAAATCTCTTTCCCTCTTCCACCTTCCCCTCTACTCAAAGTCCTTACTCCTGAAGATACCTAAGATGACCATGCAGCACCCAGAAGGATCATTACTCTTTTCCAGTTCTGCCCTGAACGGTCCCATCACAGCAGGTCCATGTCTGTCTTTAGACTATCCTTTGGTGCTGATATTCTCCAATATAATTTTTTTGGGAGCCTCCACACTGACAGAACTGGTCCCTGGGCAAATACTGGGATGAAAAGGAGAGGGGATGTGTCCTCTTCTTAGTATCGTTAAGTGACTCACACACTTTTCTGCCACAACCTCGCTTTCAGCTACAGTTCATGATCCAGCTGTTTGCCTCGTAGAGGGGGACATATGTTTTCCAAAAACCTGATGGCTTACATCAACACCCACAATTCTCCAAGATGTGTTCTAGCTACAGCCCTAGGTTAGGGAGTGTTCTGACAGCTCTCTGCCCCGTAGAGTTTGTGCATTTCTATGGGGAGTGATAGCAGTTTTCTCCAGGAAGAGGTGAAAGAATCTTCAGCCCTGTTGTCTGAAGATTCAGACAACATATATGTGACACCATAACCAGGTCCTTGGGGTACTCTCATTTGATGTCAGAGAGGTGGGTTTGATCCTGCTTATTTGACCTCCACTCCTAGTGAAAAGAGGACAGGAGGGACTGAATCTTTTATTCATTAGACATGACTTAAGCCATTCAATCAGTATTAGCTCAACACCTTTTAGACTGCTGAGCAAGTCCCCATACTCTACGCCTGGGACAGAGTCCATCCATATTCCCTCCAGGGGTAAGGTATCACACCACCCAACTAGCTGTTACCTGCCTCCTTCCCTGATCCTATGCTGATGAGATTTAGGGAGTGGGAAGGATGAATGGCTTTTATTTCACATTAAATTGGCATTTTGCAAAAGGATATGGCCAGATTCCATTTCCATTATCTAGTTTGGCCATTATCTAACATTTCAGATGGAACTGATTTATTTAAATTGTATTACCTCAGCACTCAGTGGTTACTTACCACCTTCAATGGGAAATTGTTCAGCTAATCCACTGGGGCATCACTTCAAAGGACTGTCTAGAGTACTCCTGCAAGTAAGGCAAGCAGCATTGGATCAACATGGCTAATGGCACCAAACAGGAGGCAAAGTTTAGTTGAAAAGGGTTGAAAAAGTAACAATTTATTTGAGAGGATTATCAGAAACACACTGTAGTGTTCTTGAAACTAATCCTATTGATTCCCCCTCTTTTGATCTTTACTGTTTTTCCTATATCAGGCAAGTTGGAGGAATAAAAATGTGCTTCAGGTTCAGTTCATTCTTATTACTTCATTTATCTGTATTCTACAGAGTCTCACATAGAGAAGTTAATCTTTTATTTATCAGAAGAATATTTCGTATGTATTATCCCATAACAGCCTTTTCTACCACTGCCTTTGTGAAAGTACTATCAGCATTATGAATATATTAGCCTCGTTTTTAAAACTGTGGTTGTGAAAATGTGGTATGGGTTCAGACTCAATTTTCAACTTCAGTCAGAGGACAATTGTTTTTTCTTAACACTGTTTTTATGAAGGTATTTGAGAAGGGGCAAAATTAAACCAGAAGAACTTGCAGAAGTCATGTTGCAAAAGAGACTCTTCTACAGTAATAATGAAGATAAGTACAGAGCAGAGACACCTATAAATACCTAAAATGGGAATTAGCAGGAGTGGTTCAGAGCATCTTCATGCAGTGCAGCATGCTATTGAGCTAATTGAGAACATCCAGATGTAACTTTGCACTTAAGACATCCTTAAAATCACCTTCTAGTCCTTCTCTATATTCAAACTCTATAATGACAGTGAAATCCATACGTTCTAATAACTTGACTTTAGCAGGGACTGTCTAAGCTTTGAAAATCTTGCTAAAACACAGGCTTCTCATGAGGCTTTCTCAGCCTTTTTTGATTAAGGTTTAGAGTGTTTGTGGGGGGTTTGTTGTTTGTCTATTCATTTTTAAAAGAGATCTAATCTTCTTATAACTATTGTAGAAATTAAAAAATTCTATCAGTGACGTTAGTCACAAGCCTATAAGCTCTTCATTTAGTCTGGGTGAGATTTTTGTGAACAGTAGTGTGAAGCCCACATTCAGATACTGTCTTTGGTTTAGAAATAGTATTAGATTGAAAACACAATTGGAAAACCTTTATACAACCCCTCAGTTCTGGAGGCCACTCAGCATCACATCACACCGGTGAGAAATATTGCCATAGGCTGACCAAAACTATTAGATCTGGAAAAACTGGTCAATGAGATGCAGGAGCATTATAATGGTTTCTTTTTGGCCTTAAAATCTAAGAAAAGTACAGTCAAAGAGCGTTGAGGGAAAGATTAGCAGGAAACTGTATTGATCTGCAGTGAGAAAAGAAAAGACTAAACCTTTAATTTCAAAAAGGTCCAAACTGCTGAATTGTACCAACTACTGTTAATAACACTTCAGATGAAAGTGTGTCTTAAAAAAAAAAAATGTTTTCTTGTCCCAGAAGAAAAATCATGGTTTTATAAGAGATAATCACATTGAGGTTTGTGATTATAACCATTAAAACTGTATATTTATGAAGCTAAATAGTTGTCTTGTTACATCTTAGTAAACTGTACTAAAATAATGGCACATCTTTTTGTAAATGAAAAAGTGGCTGATGTCTTCAGCAGTTTCCCCAGCTTCTCACTGTGTTTCCCTTGGAAATCACTCATAGGTGTCTCAAGACGTGTGCACTGTAGCCACCACTACTGAAGGGTAAATATTCTCCAAACCGGTGTTGAGATACTAGGGAAGGCACTGAAAATAAATCAGACCTCAATGAAGCCCACCTGCACTGAAGTGGAGGCTGCTGGTGGTGAGGACCACCAGCTAATTGGTGAAGACTACACCTGGAGGGGCTGCTGGTAGCAAAGGGCTGTGGGGCTTTAACCTTCAGCACAAAGTGATCTTAACTATCTTCCTGCTTTACCTGCCTCCCTTTAAGCAGGAAGAAGTTCTCTGATGGGAGAGACCTTGGGGAGTGAAGAGAGGAGAAATCCCGCCAAGCAGGACATCTAGGGCAGGTGGGGAGTACGAGCCTGGAAAGCAGAGGTGTGAGCCTGGAAAGCAGAGGTGTGAGCCCAGGAACCCCTGATTTAAGAGAATTCTGGAGCTGGGCACTCTTGGGCTAGGAGCCAGGGTTTTCTGATGAAGTGAGAAGTTTCTAGCACAGTAGAGGAGGGAGCAAGGGATGCTGTGTTATAAAAGGGTATAAATAGTCACCATGCAATGAGGTATCCCTAACAAGGAATAACAATGGTAAGCAAAAGTGTAAATCACTAAAAGGTTTCTCTTCCTTGTCTTTAACTGCCATCCTCTTTTTTTGGTGCCTGGCATATGGAAGCCATGTTTTCAAAAGCTTAAATTCCCTGGGCATGAGACATGAACTGATCTTTATGATGCTCCTTTCAAAACCTTATGATGATATTTCTTTCAATTGACTTTTAGACATAATAGGTTCTTACTGGCTTGGAGGGAAAATCAAGTTTTGGACTAACAAAGGATAAGAATAAATGCTTAGATCACTACTGTCAGAAGAAGGCTCTGAAGATCAGGGTTGGATTTTGTACTGATCAACATATTCAGAATTAGTCTGGAATAAAGGCATTACTATTGAGGTGAAGGTCTGAATTATTCAGTGGGTGCAAAACTGAAGTTGAATGAAAGAATGCTACTGAAGAAGTTCACAATGCTGGCAAAACGACAGATGAAATTCAAGGTCACTAAATGCAAAAGAATTCACAAGGGGAAAAATATCAATAGCTATACATGCATAATGATGGATTCCAAATGAGCTGCTATTGCTCAGAAAATGAAGTTTTGGAGCTGTTGTGGCTAGTTCTCCTGAGACATCAGACCAATGCTTAGCTGTGATTGCAAAGGCACACTGCATATTAGGCACGAAGAGCAAATAATGAAATGGAGAACTTAATCATGGCACTTCTCGTCTTGAATTCTTTACACATTTCTTGTCATTCCATCTCAGGAAGGACATGGCAGAACTAGGTGCATCTACCCACTATATGACCTTCACCATTCATTTGTTCTGACCATAACAAATGTCCAGGTACTTGGGAGGCTATTGCATCCCTTATGGAGAAAGAAATTAGCTCCTCCATCACTGTCTTGGTTGGAGGAGAAGGCAGCAATCCACCTTGCCTTTTACCCGGAGGAATTGTTCGTTAAGGCAAATTCACGGTTTGAAGTAGATTTGAGGTGGTAGTCTGCTCAGGGTTTGGGAAGTTATATGAAAAGTAAGAACAGATTTGCTCAGAGATTTAGTGTGGTACCAGGACTACCAGTATTGGTTAGTACTTCTACTTAGTGTTGCATTTAAGTGGTACGGTTTGTACTGGTGGCTGTGCTGGTTAGGGTAATGGGCAGCAGCTTTGAAGTCAGCTCTTTCTCAATATGTTTTTTACTCTGGTCAAAGGCATTACTCATTATGCTCCCTTTGCCACTTTTGGGGACATCATAGGTCTATCAATGAAGTACTTTAACACTCCCCCATTCATAAATATATTTCTGAAGCTGGCAGATGACTTGAAGTTAGCTTCTGGGATGACAACACCTGAATTTCTTTGAAATGGTTTCAGAATAATGTAATCTTGAGATCTTGGTGGCCACAGCCTCTCAGGAAAAAGGGATTTCTTCTTACACCATCACTGACCTCTCCCCAGACTCAGTACATTCATCCCTTCTCTGAGAGTGGGATAGACACACTGCTCCATAAATCTCATCAAAGCAAAGCAGCAGGACAATTTCTGTTGGGTCTGGGGGTTTCCATAAAGGAAATAATTAAGAACTTCTGTAAAGGAGGTAATCCGCATGAAAGCTATAGTGTATTTTTCTAGCTTTCTGCTTCTTTACTTTTAGTTTTGCCTATCAAATCACCTATCAAATATGATGCTCAGTTCAAGTAAATTCCTGCCTATACAGAAAAGCATTGGTAAAAGTTGCAAAATATATTTTTTAGGAACTTCAAAACATAAAACCAGAAATTCTGAAGATTTAAGGCTTGGAATTTCAAGGTCAGCATGAACTGTGCATGGAGAATGGGACTGTCTGAAATAGATGGACAAGCATGTCCATAGCTGGGTAACCCAAGTCTAGAAGCCCAATGTAAGATTGTGTGGTTTGTGGGTGAAATAACATAATATCAGGGAAAAATTCTGAATTACTCTTTCTTCCACACTATCCCTGGAAAACAAGGATAGGCTACAAATTACCCCTGTAATAAATGTGGTTCTTAGAGGTGATTGACCATACTAAATAATTCCTTTGGAGATAAGGTTGAAGGGTGAAGATATGGTTTCAAGTTGGAATATGGTTTAAGAAATATTGGGAAGTCAGTCATCCATGACAAGCTTATCTCCCTGTTTATACATGCAGCTGAAGTGGTAACAACTCTTCTCATTTTATCTTAGATTTTCTGATATTTGATAGCTTTCTTAAACCTTAGCTATGGAAGTCATAGGATTATGAAGAAAACCCAATATCCATTAAAACCCAGAAATGTTTAAGCCATGCCTTAAGAGAAAAGCCAGAAAGCATGGCCAAAATATACTTTGAAAATAGCAGAAAGAGAACTGCAGAATAGCAGAAAGATTGCTACAACCTCCTGTTTGATAAAAGTCGCTTAGTTAAATTG
>VZRU01008042.1:488438-504982 GCA_013398155.1 Pedionomus torquatus
TTTTGGTGGTGGACGGTTTGACTTTTGAAACTTTGGGGCTGGCAAAAGTCCAAAAGGATAACTTTTTAAACAAAAATCAAGCTCACCTGACTGACTGAGTAGCAGAAACTTCCACCAGACTGGAACCAAGTTGTATAAAACTGATTCCTTATCTTGTACTGGATGCATGGATTGCATGGCAGAAAACACATTGCACATGTCAGAACAGTGTTTAGGGAAAAGCTGTTTACTGAACACCAGAGTTCCTAATGGCAGTTAGGCCAAAAGTAATCTAACTGTAACGAGATCATGGTTGAATTAACCAAAATCACTCCATACTACTAGAAGGCATAACTTACTGTTTGCAGTGTTTCAAGTAAGTTGAATGAGCACAATTCACCCTTGTTCAAAATTCTTGGAAGCCCGTATAATTACAAGAGAGGTGGTTTTGTTCACCAGCAACACTAAGTGATGTAAAATGTAATTCCTACACCCAGGCCATATAATATGCAGCATGTGTCTTCTATTTGATATGTGTAAAAGAAAAGTTGCCTCCAAAGTGCCAACTTTAAATGTGAACAGGGCATGGTGATTTCACTGCAGAAAGCTCTTGCACTGGCCAGTGCATTATGAATAGTATCTCAAGTAGTTTGCAACCAGATATGACTCTACCTCCGCTCTTTGGTCCAGCTTTCTTCCCCTTCTCTTATGTCTTGTGACCTGATATATTATGGGTACCCTCTGTGTGGTAAACAAGCTCCTTTTTACAATTTTTTGGTTGTGGGACTTCTGAATATCAAAATAAAAGGCATTGCTTGAATAAGACGTGTTCAGGGTGGGGACACCAGTCTTTTTCAAATGCTGACTACGCTTTTCAAAAACACAATTAGTCCAATCATTAACCACAATTGTTTATCCAATAATAACATGAAAAGAAGCATGGACTCACATGCCTTGCAAAAAGAAGTCACGGGGTGAATTCAGGCCCCAAGGCCACATGATTTTCTAGCCTTGTCATACTTCAAATTTAGTTGGGATTTTGTACTAAACAAGATATTTTAGCAGAGGGAAATTAGAAGTCTAAATGGCATTTCTGATTTAAATTCAGCGGTTATGAACCTTAGATGGGTACTTTGAATTTGCTATAGAAAAAGGCAATAAGATTCTGGTGTGCAAATGTAAATGAAAGTATGTTTCCATATTTACATGTCTGTCTTACTGAAAACTATGAAAATATGAAAAGGCTAAATAGAAGCTAGTTTGTTCCTCCAAGCCAGTCCTGAGCAGAAAGAGGGGATTGATGGTACTGTATGGCCCCGTGTTCACAAGCTAGTGCTCATTTGGGCACTTTGGGAAAATATTGCCTGTATTTGTTTTACTTCTAAACTTGGTGTTTTTTTCTCAGTTTGGTTTGCTTCCTTCTTTTTATTGGCTACAAGTCAGACTCTGTGTTGCTCAACATGCATGAAATGGTATGGAACAAAGGCACCAGGAATTGCATTGAAGAACAAGCCATTACATTTTCTTGCAATGCAAAAAAAATGTGGTCTCTAAAAAGAAAAAAGGTCTAATTTTCTAAGTTGGGGTTTACTTTGCATGTTACTGAGGAAGAACAGGTTAGTGAAACCTGCCTGCCTTGTATGTGTGGAAAAAAAAAAAGTAAAATAAATCAAAATAAAATATCTAGGGCACAAAGTATATGATAAAGCCACTACAGCTGAAACACACTGTGGAATAAAAAGGGATTGCAGATTGGGAGCCCTTCGTCATTTTTAAATTTGCTGACATCTAATTATTTGCTGCAATCAGTCTTCCATGACACGAGCTAAGGGGATTGTGCATATCAGTGTAAATGTTCTGCCTATAAAGGCTTGAGCTGTTTTCCTCAGGAGGGTCTGATGGGACCTGAGCCGTTCTTAGGATGCCTCACCCCACAAAACGTGCCAATGGGAAACTGAAGGGAGTTAGTGTCTCCTCAAAGCAAAAAAGGAAAATTCAATCATTCTTGGCAATGTTCCAAGACGGTCTCCTTTCAAATTAATCTGTGCCATTCTGCAGTCTCATTAGGAATTAGGGACTTGCTGATTCCTGTCCGCACTAATATCGCAAAGGGAGAGATTGCCTCTCCATAAAAAGCAGAAGAAATTACTGAAACAGAAATATTTAAGGCCTAACTCTGCACTTAGTTACTCTTTGGTAAGGTTATTACAGATTAGTGCTGATAAATGATATGTAGAAAATGGCTCGTCTTGTTTAAATAATGCTGGCCTAATTTTCAGTGCTGTGGAGTGATTTTCAGCTGCAGGCACGTAACATTTCTGCAAAGGAATGTCCCAGTTCTCCACAGTATTTCATTTGGAATTGTATTTTTTTTTTCATATTATATCATAAACTTTTTCTTCCAAATTCTCTTTTCCTTTGAAGTGTGTTATATGGAAAAAATAAAGCTGCTTAATGAAATTTTTATTATGTTGGTGCACTTTGCATGGCGAATTCAGGACTGAAAAACAAATCTGATTTGTCGCTGTAGCAATCAGGTGCCAAGGCAGCACATTGCTGTGCCTTTGATCCCAGACCATCAGCCGTCTCCAAGTGGTATGGCTGATCTTGCCTATAGAAAAATAATTTTGATTTGAGGACCTGGGAGTCCTCAAATAAACGCACTGCTATACATGCAGTGAAATTGCAACACTGACAATGCCTGGCTGCAGAAAAAGAGGAAAGGTAAGAGCTGTGAAAGTTAAAGTGTTGGGGTTTTTTCCTCTGGTTTTGGGTAGTTGGTTTGGTTTTTCATTTTCTAAATGAGAGAACTATTTAAAACCTTGGGTTTTGAACAGTGTTTTAAAATGATGATTTAATAAGGATTAAGTAATATAGGTGTCAAAATAAAAGCATCCACTACAAGTAAAAGCAAACTGTAGTTAAGAATTATTTTCTTTTATTAAAGTAGGGTTTTCTCTTTAAATATAAAGACAGTGTCTCAAGCTGGTATGAGATTTGCAGTGGAATATGGAAACATTTTAAAATTGCAATTATTTGACATAATTGAATAAACCACAGAATTTAGAATTCCTAGGCTTGAAAGGGAGTCGAGGAGGTCATCTAGTCTATCCCCTCTCTTCATGGATATCTCTGTCAAGCCACCTCTAATCATGGGGGCTCCACATAATTCACATT
The DNA here is from genome assembly GCA_013398155.1 of Pedionomus torquatus. NCBI lineage: Eukaryota > Metazoa > Chordata > Aves > Charadriiformes > Pedionomidae > Pedionomus > Pedionomus torquatus. Next base: position 491,595 of record VZRU01008042.1, read on the forward strand.
ATCTCTGCTTCACTACCATGATTAGGAAAAAAATAATCATAATCATAGAATTGTTTAGGTTAGAAAGCACCTTAAAGATCATCTAGGTCCAACTGCCCTGCCATAGGCAGGGACACCACCCGTTAAAACAGGTTGCTTAAAGCCCCATCCAGCCTGGCCTTGAACACTCCCAGGGATGGGGCAATGGTAAACTTGGATTTTTATTGCTGCAACTTCATCTTGTCATTTCTTGCTCAACATCGAGAACAGATTCTTCTCTGCTTTGCAACAGTGTTTCGTATCTTCTCATCCCAAGTATACTCCAACTTTTTTCATAGGGCAGACGTTTCCAGACTTTTCATCATTCTTGCTGTTTTCCTCTGGTCCGCCTTTAGGCATACATCCAAGTGCAGCAGTCAAACTTTCAGCACAGTGTTCCAGATGGGGTCTTAATGTATGTTGGCTCTTTTGGAGGCCAACCTCCTGTTCAAACAGCAGCTTGCTCGACATCACTATCTTAGCCTGTGAGCTGCTGAAGCCCCTGCTCTGCTTTTGCAGACACGACAATATGTCGCCTTGCCTGTATTTTTGGCAGTGGTTATTTCTGCCTCAGTTCAGGACCTGAAATTTGTCTTCAGGGTTTACACAAGCACTTACCAGGATGTGTTACAGGTGCCTGAGGTCAGATGCTTGTGTCACAGGTAGCATGATTCCCAAAGCCACAGAGATTTGGAAATAGCTTTTTGGAAACAAGCTCATCAAAAATGTTGGTGAAGGGCAGAAAGGAGGCAGTGCCAAAAATGGATAACAACGCAAATGTGTGCTTTTGCCTTTATTCAGATGCAATGCCCAAAGTCCTTTCTGGAACACTTACTTAGGTCTAGCAGTAGCTCCTTGTCCCTGGTGATTTTTCACATGTACCTCAGCATGAGGTGTAGACGGAGGATTTTTTCTCTGGGCACGCTTAAGTGGAGTGCTTACTGTGAGGCAACAACAGGAAACATTATTAGTGCTACAACAAGGTACCATGAAAAGTAGCTGGGTTTGTATGGGCAGTCATCGCAAGCATCTTATGCCATCACAAGTGTCATTAGGTTAAGGGGAAATGAGGTGCCATGGGAACTCCATAAATAAGAGGCAGCACTCCTCTGGGGGCTTTCTGTGAACAAAAAGTCAGAAAACCAGGTTGATTGCTATATAGTCAACCAAGATGATTTTTGCCTTCTTTGAACTGATTTACACTCATCTTATTATATCCACTTACATTATATAGGCTAAGATAATTTCATATTACTGTTTAATATAACAAAAAGGAGGTCCAGTGCTGACTTTGCAGCTGTTTACATGTGATTATTCTTATCTGTAGATACTACAAAACCACAAGGTTGCCTAAGTGAGGTAATGTTTTTTTTTTCTTACCTTTATGCTTGCTTTAAATAAATATCTGTACAATAATCAACTGCATACATTTTTTATCATTATATTATGTGCATTTTATGTGCCATAATTATATTGCATTGTTCTTTATTTTTTCATTATACTGCAAGTTTAAAATATGAAATACAATTTATTTTATGCACTACAAGTAAAACTTTGGGGACAGAGTCTTTTTTGAAACTTTTGCATCCTGTGTTACTTGCAGGAGATCAGCAGAAGGAGATGGAATGAAAGAAAAACGTCTAAACTTGTTCAGTGTTATACAATAAATGCAATTCTTTTTAGTAAGTAGGAAACAGAGGAGTTCCGTGAGGGAGTGGGAAGTCTCCACCCATATTCCAGTGTCTGTGACTGGCTGTTGTCAGAGAGCTGAAGTGACAACTGCAGATGCCTCTTGATCTTTTCAACCCACTCTCCAGGAGCTGGCAGTATTCACCAGCTGGCAAGTGCCTCTCAGGCTCCTCACATAATCTCATTTTTCACACATGTACACACAAATAATTTAGGTAATCTCCTTCATAAACATAAATTTGTGCTGGAGACTTGAGAATTTCACTTCTTGCTTGCCCAAACTTAAAACTTGGGTCTTTTTAGATCTCCTGGAAATACTTAGGTGTCAAAATCAGTATGGCCTACCCACATGCTTTCCTGTGCGTGCCTTCCTCCATCTTCTTGCTTAGTCATTGGGAACTCATCTTCCCTATCATTCAGGCCCATAACACTGATTTTCTTCCACCACTTTATATCTGTATGCTTATACTGAGCTTGTCCCTGAATTTTTGTAACTCTGCATCTGTAAGATAGATCTTTTCCATCCATTCACCCAGATAAGGTTTTCATGCAGGTTCCCACCTACTATATGTCAGCTACCACAACATCATCTTCTCTAACACATTAGTGGCATATTGTCTCTTCTATAGCCTTCCTCACTCAGCAAGAAATTAATGCCTATCACCTGCTTTTTATATTTTTAAAACAAAAATCAACTTTCTTCCTCCTATGATGTCTCCATCCCACCTTACCAAGACCCCCTAGAAACGCCCTCCAATTTGCCCCATTGCTCATTAGTTGCCTCTTGAGTGTTGTCCCAGGGACAAACAGCTGAGCTGTCAATATTAACAGCAGCAGAATATCTGGAGCTACAGCACTGAGACCTTGAAGACCTCAGAATTTATTGGGTCAAACTGGCTTTTTGTCCTCTGTTGGGCACCTTGAGCAGCTGAGTCCAGTTTTATGGCTGGGTTCTTAGGCACTATTACTGTACAAAAAATAAATGCTATTCATAATTCTGCCCAGAGAAGTTGTGGATGCCCCATCTCTGGAAGTATTTAAGGCTGGGCTGGATGGGTCTTTAAGCAACCTACTCTAGTGGAAGGTGTCCCTGCCCATGGCAGCGGGGTTCGAACTCAATGATCTTCAAAGTCCCTTCCAGCTCTAACCATTCTATGATTCTATGATAATTACAGTGTCCCAAGGGAATGGTGGCCTGAGAGCTGTAGAGCAGAGTCATGCTTTGTGTATACTCTTGCAGAGCTGATGTTTACAGTAAATCCCTACCTATGTATGTGAGAAGCTTTGCTTTCCGATGATTCATTCCATCCCTGCTTCTTCCCAGCCATTTATTGTACTGTCTTATTTCCATTTGATACAGAAATTATACAAGAACTGTATTAAATCGCTCTAATTTCATCTTCCAAGACCCAGACTTGTCAGAGACAAACTAAAAGCTTTGCTCCAGCAGTGCCAAATAAGCACAAGCAGAGGTCGTTGAATTACTAGTGAGGGATAAGGAAGAAAAGTTGAAAGAGGGCTAAACTTGCACCATCCCTGTATGCTGAACAGAGCACTTAAGTAGTCAAGACAGTATAAATTCAAGTATGATTTAATATACTCTGCAGAAAGCTGCCGGATGTCTTGACCTTGAGAATAAATCCTCAGACTTGGGTGTGTTTTGGCAGACGAGGCAGCGGTATTTGACCGAGAGGCAGCCTGTAGCAGCAACAGCAACACCTGCCTGGATTTGCCAGTGGAGCACGTTTCTGGTTTACAGCCTCTCTTCTATAAGCACAAACCCCACGGGACTTTTGTTGTTGCTTTTCTTGCTCACTTTAAATATAGTCTCTTCTTACTTTCCATTTCAAATGTAACCTCTTTTCCACTTGGGAGGGTTTTAAATGTTTGTGAGTATTTTTCATTTTTATAAGGAAAAAGCCTCTCAACTAACACATTTTGTACCAAAAATTCACTCCGGTTTGGGCTGGTTGGGGAGTCCAAGGAAATGCTAGCTGTCGGTACGTGTAGATGACACAGGCGTGCAGCACAGTTTATAGCTTTGTGATGTAAAGGCAGATGATCAGAAATATCACCTGTCACAGCTGCCTTTGAAAATCTTCCCCATAGGCCTACTGTTTGTCAAAAGCAGCCTCTTAACTAAAACTCTTGCTGTGAAAGGGAGTGTTCTGCAGAAAATATATGGATATAATTCTACAGAATATGTAATTAAAACAAGAGGGCAAAAAGGCTTTTCATAAAAAAAAAAAAAAAAAAACAACAACAAAAACCAAGCATATTACCAGGAAAGATCGAGGGCTAGCTGATGCAGAAAAAAAGTGTTGAAAACACACTTGAAAGAGAAACTAATAATGAACGTGCATGGCTATGCATAGCCTTTACACTTCCAAGCAGTGAAAAGCTTTAAAAGTTTAATCAACTTTTTAAATAATTCAGACATTGCTCCCTCTATTTTATGTGTTTCCACAGCTGTAGGATAAGCAGCACCAAGATGCCGTCTCATGAACAGCAGTGTGGATACCACCAGTGCTGATTTTTCAGAAGAGTTTCTGATATAATTTTGATCTGCATCAATGAGAAATCTTCTAAATTATTTTCAGGAGTGGCTGGGGTGTTATCACAGGCTGGGGGATGCTATCAGACAGCAGCTCGCACGCACTCACAGTGCTTTGGAGAGAGCAGAAAGTAGGGGCATGGGCTGCCCTATACTGGGTTGGCTTCAGTGCCAGAGTAGTCCCACCATCTTTAACTGAGCTGTGCTGGGAGAGGGCAGAAAGCACCACCATGCAACACCACTAACTCGCTTAATTTTAAAAAGTAGTATGCTTACTGAGACGTTTCCTGTAATGAGTTATATCTGAATTGTTGTTTCACAAATAGGCAAGGAGGTGAAGCAATTGCTACGTTATAATATATGTAATACTCATCATGCAGCCAGGGCACTGGAAGGACTTTGTAGGTCTCACCTGAACTGGTTTCAGCTGGCAAGAACAGGACATCTCCCATGGTCACCTGCCCAGGAAACTGAGACAAAACTCAACCTAGATTTAAAGCTGAACACAGCTGGTGGGAAGGGCTATGGTTGGTGGCCCCAGCCTCTGCTTCCCACTGCTCTCAGCCCTGTGAGGCTCTTACAGGACTGGACGCCTCTGAGAAAGAAAAGGTGGGCATGAGATGTGGGCAAGCTGCAGCAGAGAAGTAATTTCATACAAGAAAGGGAGGGATTTTCAGAAGCACTGAAGGAACAGGAGTTTTCCCTCTCAGCTCCTCCTGGCTCTGGCTCTAAGTCACATCCAGAGGGAGAGACAAACCACCTGGCAGGTCTGACAGAGCAAACCCAGCCGTTCCCTAACATGGGGAACAAGCCTGAGCCGCTAGTCATAATTAAAGTTTCCTAATTTTCAATACACAATTATTTCACCACTGAAATGGAAGGACTTAAAGCCAAAAAAAAAAAAAATTTTTTTTGAAAGCTATACTTTTCCATCTAATAGGAATACATTGTGTGTGGAGAGTATAAGGTGCCTGCCTAGTGCAAAACAGTTTATATTTAAACCAGCCGTGGTATTTAGTGACATCTAGGGACTATCTTTGAGTATTACATTTTCTGGAAATTACGTGTGTCTCCGACCAGCAAACAGAAGTTTGAACTCTAAACCATTACTTCCAACCATGGTGATAAATGCCAGTCTGTGGATAGACATTTCCATCTTTGTAGTGACTGAGAAATGCAATAGGTCATGATTTGTAGAAACAGATAAAGTTTATATTTTTAATGAAACATTCTGAATTGCTTAAATATTGCAGGTTTGAGCTGGAGGACCAGGTCTGAACATTGTGTAACCTACCACCTGGTGTGGCACTGCCAGCTGCTCCTGATGGTGTGGGAGGAGTTACAATGGGCAAGAGGGAAGGGGGAGCACCACATCCTGAGACGTGAGTCTCTGGGGGAGTCCTGGCTGTCCTTGTCACAGGAGTGCAGCAGAAGCAGATCATGGGCAGCACAGGTGTTGGAGGCCATCAGTGCCTTCCTCACGTAGACTGCTGCAGGAGCCAGTGTGCACTGGGTACGTTTCACAAGGTTATGTCCCAAACTAAATCACCTCTACTAAAAACTGCTCCTTTCATCCCATCCAAACCCACTTGGGATTAAAGAAATCAACATGAAAAGCAGAGACCTTTGTTCATACTGTTCTGCACAGAAAAGACTCTGGAGATTTAGCTTTCATGACAGGATTCTTTCAAACTCAAAATTACTTTTCTAAGAAGTCAGCTGTGCTGTAAATACAAACATGGCCATGCTTGGAGGCCTGAACAGCATGATCTGAACAACATGAGGAGCCGTGGTGGCATCACGGGACCTTGCACTGTCACAGCAATTGTTTGCCACCACCTGAGATTACTGGTAAACGTACCAGAGGCTGTTCCTGCTAAGCAGCCTACTAGTCAAATAGAAAAGACTAGAAGGGGCATGTAGTCGAAAGTCCCCGAGCTGGTTCTTCATAAAAACACTAGATCTCATATCAGTCCCCTTTCCAAATTTAGTGAGGGGTGTCAGATCATTTCAGGGGTTTTCATTTTTCTCATCTGTAAGTCTCTTGCAGAACAGTATTTGAATATTTGGTGGGCATTTTCCTCTGGCTATCAAGGGAGCTCAGCCAAGATGATGTGTACCTTGTACCTTGTACATGATGCTCTTTTACCTTGATCTACACAAAATGGTGTGAATTTTGACTTACATCTCTGCTGTGGCAATCTCAATAACCAGCTCTGCTGACAGTAAGAAGTTATGTACTGGGGAGTGGTAGGAGGAGACATGCTTGCTTGTTTATTTGTCTTATTTTTAAACTCAGACATGTTTTTTTTAAATGTTGCCTGTAACACTACGCTGCTGGGAGGGAACCCAGTGCCTTTCATTCCTTGAGGTTTTCAGGTTCACAGTTACTCTACTGGTCTCTGGAAAGCGTTCACTGCACATGCTTATGGTCTGGGAGCCGTTTGTGCTCTTACAAACATTTTGCTGATAATAGAACACTCTTCCATTTTGAATTTCCTGTTTCTCATCTTCACAGGGATGCTCTGGCTTTAGTGCACACCTGGCAGATCATGGCAATGCTGCCCGCTCCTGGACTGCTCAGCTAAGCAAGCACTTATACCATCGGTCTGGGTGGTTCCGCATCCCTTTTGTTCTCCTGCTCCTTCACCGACAGCCCCACCAAGAGAGCAGCTACGTCACACTGAGCCCTGCTCCACATGGAAGCTGCTCCTGTACCTTCCTGAGCGAAGGAGCTCATGCCTGGTTGACCTTGGAAGGAAGCAGAGAGGACATGAGGCAGCCAGCACCAGCCCACGTGCCCTTGCCCTGCTGTTCAGTGGTCACTTGAGGTTCCAGTGCTTCTCTCTTCTGCCATCTGCTTCACATAGGCTTTTCTCATGTTAATTATTACCTACTTATTTGCTTATGAATAGGATAAATTATGTTTCTCCCTGGAGAAATCAAGTGCTCCCAATCGGAGGTTCCTTCAGAGATGAACCTGTGCCCAGGCTCCACAGAAATAATTGCCTTTGCCCCAGCGTAATGACAAAGAGATAAGCAATCTCTGCAGCCCAGCAGTTCAGTGAATCTATCTTCTCTTCCTAATGGCTGGATTAGAGGCTTTGTGCTCCCAGACTCTGGAATAGTTTCCATCTCTCAGAGAATACAAATAATTGCTAAGAACAAACCATGCTATCATAGTTGTCATATATTTTTTGGTTGAGTTATCAGCAATGACTTATCTATTATCCAAGGTTTATTGTTTTGGCACCTTTGGGAAACATGCATGAAGCACAATGAATATAAATCACATTGCATTTTGACAGTATCTTAAGATTTATGGAGAAACTAAAGAGAAAACAGAATCCTTTTGTATGTGGAAAGGATGGGAAAATTACTGATTCAAAAAACTCTTAGAATGGTCTCAGTCTGGTAAGACAATGTAAGCATAAGTTTAACACCAGATCCGTGGAATAATGCCAGTGACCCGAAAATAGTATGCCATTTTAAAGTAGCTTCACTGAAGTCAATGGGTAGCAGGCAGGAAAAACGTTTTTGATTTCCAGAGTCACAGGTAGGCTAACAGAGAAAATCCTGCCTGCAATTTAGACTGTTTATAAAATGTTAACAGTCATGAGGACGCATTTTCTATCTGGTTTTCAAGGAAAAATATTTGCTACCAGAACAGGGGGAACAGCTAAAATACATGTGATCACACCCACGAATCTGTGTTTGACCCAGAGACCCTCAAGCTATAACACCACTGCCATTTTCCCTGAAAAATATTTGATTTAGTCTTTCTTTATTTCCTTATGGGTCCTGTAATATGCCTCTAATCATTAAGGTGATCCCCAGAGCATGGAAATGACTGAACTAATTCCTTATAAACTATACTCAGCCCACCTGAGTCCTCAGCAAAGATTTCAGCTTGGAATTGGATGGAAAATACCTTGTGGCAGAAGTAGCTGCTTCTGTTGTCCCAAGGCAATGAGGACAAGTTGGTTGTTAGTCCTGCCCCTAGCTACCTGCTCAGCTAAAGGCGTTGGTCTCATGACATCCATCTTTGATGGCAGCACAAATCTGCATCCTCAGAAAGATGCATCTTAATCTTATATTGTTGCCCCAGTGAGATGCACCTAGAATACCAGGTTGGTGCATTTTGATCACTTAAAATTTGATTCCAACTGAAAAATGCCATTGTGAGGAAACCTCAATAGTTTGAAACAAACTAAATTGCTTTGGGTTGGATTAATGCCTAGTTTGAGCAAAAGTGTTTTTTTAAAAAAATACACCAGTATTTCTACCTCCAAATTAGTAATTATATTAGGTTGGCTATAAACCATCATCAACCCATTTTTTAGAAGTCAGCCACTAAACCAAGGTATTAATTATACGCATAGACATAATTCTGAGTTTCTGAAATAGTGACAAAGGAATTGGAATTCAAAGCAAGAAGTAAAATGAAGAGAGCTTGATTAGGAAATTCCTAGGAAAACTAAATGAGAAGAAACAAATGTTTTAACTGTGATTATCACAGAAGAACAACTGCACAGCTGTTCATTAAACACACAATCTGTGCAACCAATAGAGATTGGATGCCTGTTTAAATAACCAAATCTTTCAATTTTTGCACTAAACAACACTAGATATCTATGCCAAATTTGAGCTAAATGGAAACCAGGTTATATAAGACAATTACAAACTTTTCTTACATTTTGGAAAAAGTTCAACCAAACATAAGTAGCTTTATTTCAGGGTAGGTTGTGCATTTCTGACACAAATGCTGACCATTTGCTTGTTAATCTTACTGGAAAATCCTCCTTGTGATGTAAACACCATGATTTTACGTAGTTGAAGCTTTTTATTTACTTATGCCCACAGCAAGCAGTTTTCCCAGTCTTTTTCACATCTTTACTTCCATTAAATTCTGGTCTCACTTAAGTCTTAATTTTAGGCTGTCAACTGTATTAGGAACCTAATGGCTTGAGATGCTGTGAGGTTGCTAAATCTGCCCTCTCGAGATGTCCATAGCCCTGTTGTTGGGAAAATACAACTTGTTCTGATATTCTTGTTGCAAAATCCTGTATGAAATCTTTGTATACTGTGATCTGACATTGTGCTTCTGGTGATGGGAGTGTGTAGCTTTGGGACTGCTGAGGCAGGGGAGGCAGTGTACCGGGGATGCTTGAAGAGTCAAGAAGAATAAGGAGGAAGTTGGCGTTTGAACCTGAGGCTGGAAACTTACCAGAACAACGAAAGGTGAAAAGTACATGGTGAGGAAGACATCTTACTTCATCAAGAACGACCACCAAAGACCACTAGAAGGGACTGGACCACTGCCAGAATGTCACAATCTATAAGTAATCCTTAATGAATATGCAATGAAGGGTGATGGGGTGATCATTGAATATGTATAGGATTATGTAATCATAAGGGTATAAAATTGTAAACTGACACCGCTGTCGTTGGAGCCAGATTTGGGTATCTGCCCCTGGTTCTTGGGGCCTCGAAATAAAGCACCGCATATAACTGTATCCAGTGGTTATGTGCTCGTCTCAGACACTGTGAGGCCATGGAGGAGGCTCAGATGCCTCAGACACATGCCCAAGTAAAGCCAGATGACTCTGGTTTAGTGCTGAAGTTACAGGGGAGGAAGGGATAAGGGTTGTGGTTTTTTCCCCTCTTCCACAACAAAACTTTTCCTTTGAGACTCTTGATTAACTCTGCAGTTGATAGCAGGCATTGTTTTCCTTCTTTAGGCAATTAAAGTAATCAATTTCATGTGGCTGCAGAGGAAGAACTGATATATAACTATTTGTTTTCCTTCATTACCTCCATAAAACATGGATTCCTGATCACTGCTGGAAAGGAACAGGGAACGGGGAAGAAGCGGGGAAATTTAAGTGGACAGGGGATTCTAAAGACTTTTTGTGTTCATAGGAACTTGACTCCAGGTTAAATGCAAGAGCTGGTAAGGCTACAGTCTGGCATTGAATGTGTTTGCATACCAGCCTGCAAACTCGCAACCTTCATTCGGGCTATGAATCCGATTGCGAAAGCAACTGATGTTCACACAACTAAACATTCTTCAAGCCAAATACCATCTGTGGCTGCTGCCAGCCTCAGCTTGCTGTGCTAGAGAGGATATTCATAGCACTGACCCCAGGAGGGCCTTAGGGGGAAGATACTCTCCAGCAGATGAGTAATAGCAGTAAGAGCCATGAAATGCAACGTTGAAGTCTTAGTCCTCTGAAAGGAGGGAATGACAAGGAATTTCTGTAATATTGGGTCAATTACCTTCTTTCTCTGTGTCTTGCGTTTCCTCCCAGTTATAAAAATTATATGTGAATGGAATAGCAGTAGAGCATTACCAAGCTTGCCTTTTGGGTTGAAAAGATTTGTGTTTCCTTGCCCAGAATCTCATGTTCTGGGTGTGGGGTAAGCAGTGCCTACAGTGCTCTCTGTGTGCTGGAGCTGTTGGCAAAGCATCACCCGATATATGTGGGATTCCAGCATGTGGTAATAGCTCTCAAATGTGCTCCTCTGTGTCCATTGTTCCTGCATGTTGCTAAATGTCAGGATGCTCTTTGTTGACATTCCTTGTTCTTGTCAAGGGAGCAGGATGCAGGAACTCGGGACACAGCTGAATGCCTGAACTGTGCCTTAAACTGAGGTCATTTGAGTTAGAGCTAGGTAAACAAACTAGCTGAGGCTGCTGATACATCCTTTAAATGTTTGTTTATTTACTGCATTCCAGTGGTGTGGCTTACACACTACCAAATCTACTTTTGTCAAATGCAGGAAGAAAAGAAAGCCAAACCGTTCTCCTCCACGTTGAGAGTCTGGAAGTCAAGTTTCTGTCTGGAACAATCTTGAGGGGCCAATGTACAGGTTTATAAAGAAAAGCCAGAGTGTCCCAATGCTGTACATACAAGTGGAGATTGCAATATTGCCTTAAAAAGGAGAAGCACAATACAAAACAAAATTCTCTAGAAGATTTAGTAATAAGGCTTTAATCTCTTCTTTTTAAACTAATTCTTCTGCTTAAATTAAAAGGAATGAGGGAGATCCAATATCTTACTAGGTATCAAGCTTACCTATCTGAAAACTATTTTCGTAAAACTTATGTTAGGGTTTACATATCCTTACAAGCATAATATTTTTCTTCCCAAAAGCACAGTCTTTGGATAGCAATCTCACACAATTTAATGAGGTGGTTTACATGAACGTAAATTTCTAATTTAATTTTTCCTTGTTAAAAAAAATCTCCTCCTAAAATGAAGTGGCTTTCAACAGGAAGATTTGATAGAAAATGGGGAGAGCTGACTTATAGATATGAGCACTACTGCATACAAGATGGCAAGCAGTCTTCAATAGCTCTCCACAGTATGACAGGAGGGATCAGATGATCCCAGAACACTGAGGGAACTGGCACATGAAGCTGGAATTATGGTATAAACCATTATAAACACAGCCATCACAATGACTGTGGTAGCTTTTGACTAAAGAATAATAAACTTACTAGCTATATTTAATGAAAGAAAAACACAAACCAGAGGCATCTACTGGTCCGTTCATCAGTATTTGTGATTTCAGAACAATTTTAAAGAACAACGTAAGTAAAGATGTGGAAGAAATGCAACAATACTTACTAAATATGGATTACGCAAGGCTTGTCTGGCAGCCCTTGTGATAAGCTCTTCCTGGGTAAGGGTGATGAACTAGAGCCAAACTATCCAGACTTGTCTAAAACACTTGCTATAGCCTTTGATCACATCCTACATGAGAACTGAACTGAGATGGAGAAGACAAGGAAAATAGAAAGTGATCATCAGGACAGAAATACTTAATAGGAAGAAAGTGAGGTCTTGCTTCGAGCAGGTATCTATGGAGTTGAAAAGGGCTTTTTTTTTGTTTTTGACAGAGATTGGTCACAAGATGGGGTTTATTTAATATCTTAATTGATGATCTTCCCATACCAAATAGGTACTTACAAACTTTGCTAAGAAAGCAGAACACTGAGAAGCACAGCGTGGGGTCAAGGTCTGGACAATCTTCAGAATGGAATTTATGGAAATAAGTTGAGAGTTAGCAGCCTGGAGTGGAAGTTAGAGCATCACAGGGCTGTGAATTAGCCTCAAAAGTAATGTCGTGTAAAGACTAAGCACTGGAAGGCCCCCAGTGTTCCGATGACTAAGTAGAAAAGTTAAAAAGTCTGAAGGCATGTTTTCTTCTTGCCCAACTATTCTGAAAAATGTGGTTTTGCTGAATAAGCTTGGTTTTCATGATACATTTACCTGCTATTCTGCTTTCCTTCTTCAGCAGTGTATTTTTTGGTTTCTCAGCTTGCCAGCGTTTTGAGGCTATTCTCATGACAATCACTGGGAAGGAAGATGAAAACCATAAAAAAGTAAGAGGAAGAGCTTTAGTGTTTCAAGAGAGCAGCAAAAAGGAGTAAACTGCTCGCTGAATTTTTCTTTGCCTTTTGGCAGGATTATGCAAAAGGCAGAAGAGAAGGACTTTTTTTAAGAGGTAAGGCAGATGTGTGCTAGAAAAGGTAGCTCCTACGCAGCTTTTCAGAGGGCTTGACAGGGCCGTGCTCTTTCATTGATGCACTGAAAGCCTCAACATGTATCAGTAACAGAGTTATGGGAGGATAAGGGTGCCCATGAGCACTGCGGCATTTATTCAGCTGGCAGCTGGGCTTCTGCAGGGTGAGGTGGGGGCAGGGAGGGATCTTGCCATTTGTCCAGCCTCTCCTGAAACACAGTTCCTGGACCTCACTTGTGGGAAAACTAGTTTTTGGGGGTACCCACAGGCAGCCAGGGGGATTACACTAATCAGTGCAGGTGCAGGGGACAGGGTTTGAGTAGCTTATTGAAGAACATGCTCAGGAAGAATCAAGGGGGTGTGTTTTCTTCTGGTGATTTTTTTTAAAGGCAAGCTGCCAAGCATTTCAGCAGCTAATTATATTGAGAATTTATTTTTTTGAAGTGTTTATAAGTGATCCAAAAAGAGGGAGGTTTGATTCTTCCACTTGACATGTGCCAGATATAATTGGAATGATCACACACTGGTCAATCTGTGAACAAATTGGATTTGCAATTTTGGCAATCACCCGGCTTTTGAAAGGCCCTCTGGAAAT
>VZRU01008042.1:508502-537836 GCA_013398155.1 Pedionomus torquatus
TTATATTTTTTTTTTTTTAAATTTCAGCATTTACTAGAGGACTTCTAGGCCTACAATGGAAAAGAAGCAAAAATCAGCCTTTTCTTTCCTGCATTCTTATTTATTTATTTATTTTGTGCTGAGAACCTCCTGTTTTGTATTCATCATTCAATCATTCATGTGGTACTTCTACTTTCCACAGAGGTTTCAAGTTAGATAGGATATGTAGCATCTGCGTATTCCCACCTGCAAACAGACAGCACCCAAGCTTGCCAGACCAGAAGGGGCATTTGCTTGGCCTGGTAACCTGTTGGCTTTGGACAAGCGCAAAGTAGGGCCGTTTTCAGCATCTCTAAGACAGCCCTATTTGCTTTAGGGTAAGCCGGGTAGGTGCTCAGGCAACAGTGCCTTTCCAAACAAAATGGACTTGTACGCAACAGAACCTTGTATGGACTTCCACTCTGCCTTGGAGGAGAGCTGCTGCCTTCACTGCTCTTCCCCCACATTGTTCCCACAGCATGGTAATTGTGAAAATATAAAGGGGCCAAAGGTTTGCTGCTTTTGGAGTGATGGATGTCTAGGACAGCTGGGGTTTACCCAAGATGGCAAGTCTTCTCTAGGGCGTGGCTTCAATTATTTTGTGGGCACATAGTAATAGTACGACTAATTTGCTTTCACTTTCTTTAACACCATGGAGACCACAGGCAGCTCAGCTTCTTCCTGTGAGGTGCCCTAAAATAAGTGACTTGCCTGAAATGAACCTTTCATACGTGAAAGGTTGTTTCATGTATGGCAACAAAATATACTTCTTGTAAGAGAAAGCAACATTATTTGGTTCAGCTCTGCTTTGGATTCATGTGGTAACATCGGCGAAGGAATTACACCCAGGCACTCAAATTAAATCAGGCCTACATTATATCTGCACCCTGAGTTATATTTGGCAATGTCCAAGTATTTTGAATGTCATGGGAAGTGTGCAGACCTTGAAAAAATATGGATACTCCAAATGTTGATATCATTGCTGTAAACTTTTTCGTTGCTCTGCTATTTGGAGTACTCTACACTGTTTAATTTGGGCTATTAACATTCCAAATGGAAGTAGCAAGAACTCCACCATAAGTTTATCTTTTTTTTGACTAATCTTAACATGCAACAAAGTCTCTGTCTAGCTCTCCAAGAACCACACTGTACAGTTATATTTCAGAAGCACACTATCTATGCTGTCTGCTTTAGCCATTTTACTGACACTGCCTAAGTGGCCTCCTTGGAAGCGCTTTCCTCTCTACAGTGACTATGTAGGGAATTTGCTCTGCTGATTTTTCTCTTCTGAATCAGTGCAAAATTAGATCTTACAGTAGACTAAACCAAAAGATGCCAGTATGTCCACTAGCTAGCATCATGTTAGAGTTTTGATCCTTTAAATCTTACTAATACAAGTAAATCAGCTGTGCTGCTTGTGGAGTGGAAGAGAAGTGAAGCTATATTATTAAAGGTCACAGGACCTGGGCTTCAGAATTATCTGTGGCTTTTTCTCTACTCAGCCTTAAAATTCCCATGCTCAGCCTCCTCACTCCATTGCTGTATTTTAGCCAATTTCTAATATTCCCAGCACAACGTAATCCTGAACTTCAAAGCAGGCTCTTATTTGTTTTAGAGATGTAGTAAAGTCACAGTTATGAAAATAAACACCAGCTAATAATATAATAATGACAGAAAGGGCAAGATGCAATATAATCAAATCAAAGAGGTTCAGTCCAGCATTCCTTCTTCACCTAATACTACATATAGATAGACACATGTGCAGAGGTACTCATAAAAACTGCTACATAGAATCTACCCTTAGGTTATCCAGCCAGCCCCTTCCCTTTATTACCTACTGATGCAGTAAAGCCTTTTGGCATTAGTTCAATAAATGCAACAAATAATTACAACAAAGATACTGAAGAACAGGATTTGAAAGAATCTTCCTCTGCAACCACAGTTTCAGCTGGCTTCATGCATTTTCCTTTGCCATTTAAATCTAACACATCAGTGCACAGGGGAAAGTTTGCATTTTCTTCACTACAGTCAATTACTACTGTATATTAGACTGTTATACTGATAGTGAAGGAAAAAATGATGACAGGTGAAGAAACAAGGGAGGTAAGGACTATAATTATAAAGCACACACATACAGCTTTTTGTACCTCTGATGCTCACATTCTACTGCAGGAATTTCAATACCTCTTTTTTTCAGTAGTCAAGTTTCTTTGCTCTGAAAGGCCGTGAATTGCATAAACACAAATCTAAGAGCAAAATGTATAAAAGTTACTGAATTACTGTAGGATGACAAAACTACTTGGAACAGCAGAGGAAAAGTCCCAGGGGTCTGGAACACCTGAAACACACTTAAAGAAAATACTCTGATTTTTACTGAAATTCTACTTCAACAATTTTTTATTTTTATTTCTTTTTTTAATATGAATCTATACATCTTCTATTTTAAAGACTTTAAAAATTGGGTAATTCTTCTGAAAGGGAGTATTTAATGGAAAATTCCACCCTGTTGA
The DNA here is from genome assembly GCA_013398155.1 of Pedionomus torquatus. Taxonomy (NCBI): domain Eukaryota; kingdom Metazoa; phylum Chordata; class Aves; order Charadriiformes; family Pedionomidae; genus Pedionomus; species Pedionomus torquatus. Next base: position 511,031 of record VZRU01008042.1, read on the forward strand.
AAAATGATTTGTCTAAAACAAAATCCACAGCTCTGATTTAAAAAAATTGGAGAAGACAACACACCAGAAGAGCAGATTCCCCTTTCAGGACCCAGAGACTGGGACACTGGCCTCCATAAGCTTCTCCATACTTATGCAAGGAGTGTCCTTTCCTGTCACCATTACAGTTCTGTAGGTCTGCACATGGAATGCGGGGAGCTGTCTGTCTGGGGCAGCATTTGTAGATGGTTTATGAAAGTGCTTATAGCATGCCGAATTTATAATTGTACAGCCTTTAATCTGACAGAATTGATATTCATGAGTTGCAAAAAGTAGATTTGAGTAAACATTAGTTATCACATTCACTTTGCCCAAAAAGTAGTGTAAATTAATTCCAGTATTAAGTCCTGCCATAAATGCTTCACAATCTTTTTATTTAGGTTGGCCATTGTTAGAGTGGTACTTGGGCAAGTTTCATCTTGTTTCAGTAAAGGTTAGTTGTTTTGTACCTCCCAAAGCATGTATGGTAGAAAGGCATTGAGAGCTTCCTTGCACTCAGTTTATCTGCTGACCTCATCTGCTGAACTAGAGTCTGTTTAAAATATACTGTCTTTTCAATTAAACTTAATTCTGACACAAAAGAGAAACATACAATATACCCGTACTATTTCAGACATATCTAATTCATTGATCTTATTAGGAATTGGCCTTTGAATTCCTATTGGCAGCAGAAAGTCATGGCATACCCGCAGGGTTACTTTACACTGTTGTGTAAATTGAAAGGCCTTGCAGTGAGAAAAAGATAAAGACACCGATCGATAGATAACTTAAGAAAGTTAAGTATAAGTGTCAGATTTAAAAGGGAAGATGCTGCCTCAGGATGCCAGCCATGTTATGCAGCTGTTTTTCCTAGACAAGTTGAATGGACCATAATAAACCACCCTGGGGAAGAGGTGAAGGGAATACTTGGTGGCTGCCTGTGGGGAAACGAGGAGCACACTGAAAGAGAGGGGAAAAGAAAATTAAAAAATGTAGCTAAGGCAATCTGACAAGGACAAAGGAGACTTTACACAGATGCTGAAGAATATACAAGCAAAGAATAAAGATTTAGGTAAGAGAGAGGAGGAATTAAGTTTTCTTGACTTTTTAACCCTTTCCTGCATGTATATCTGAGTAAGAGACTGACTGAGGAACGCCAATTCTGTATCACTTATCATAGGTTCTTAGATGAAAGGATATTTTTTGCGGTGTCAGATACAGTTATCTAGTTGTGCCATCTGGGAGTAAAGCAGTGCAACCATGGGATAAGTTTAAAATTAAAAGAACTGTGATAATATTCCTGGCTACAAAAGCATGAGAGTGCAGACTCACCCTGGAGCCCTGACAATTTTTCATTTATCACATTACAATTTTCATTGTTTCCTTAGCCTCTTGGGTTTCAGGTCCACTTCCCCTTTCCTTCCTTATTCCAAAAATTAGAAAGATATGTAATATATATTCAGGAGCCAAGGCATCAGGAGGGATTAACCACATTGCTAATGCTTTCACTTGATTCTGCACCATGTAAGTAAGTATAAATATATGTTGCAAAGGATGACTCTGTCGTGGAAGACAGAATTATATGCAGTTCCTCAGGCATAAAGAAAATACCTGCATAGGAAGAAGATATCTTTGTGGTTCAGCAAAATGTGAAGTTGTCTGGTTTCTGAGAAGTGCACAGGTCAGTTACAGAAAGGAGGTATGGCAACCCATTTCCAGGAGGAAATGTGAAAAAGGTCTTGAGGGGAACTTGAAAATCTTATTTTCTACCAGGAAATCAGTTGGAAGTGTCTTCAACAATTTTTCAAATAAACTTTGCTGTGTTCCACTGCCCAAAATCACATTTCCACTGCAGCCAGTAGCAATCCTCCTGCAGATTTCAGTTGCTATAAATTCAAGATGTGACTGATACAGAAGAGTGCAACTTAATTCATTTTGTGCTTTGAGCCCAGATTTGTTAAGATGTTTTAATTGCTCAGCTGCCATTGAACTAAGTAGAGACATGCCGTGTAATAATATTCTGTAATATCTGAATCAGATCAGAGAACTTAAATCTTGAAGCCATTGTATAAATCCCTACGATCAGCTAATACTTCAGATTGCTTAAACCGATAATACTTCAGATCACTTAAACTGATTATGTTCATATTTTTAATTCAAACAGTAGCCTCAAATGTACAATGAGGTTTTCATCCAAGTTTATATCTGTTATCTATTGGTTGGTATTTTCTTGGTTTAGACTTCGTTACCTCAGAAAAATTTGAAAAACAAACACAGCAAATCCATGGAAATTATGCATTTATTTAAACATGTCAGAATTTTACTAGGCTTATTACTCTGCTGCTTCCATTAACCTTTACTTATCTCCTAGCCTACACTGTTCAGATACCTATTCTGGTTTTCACAGCAGCTTATAAAATACTTCCATAAAAAAACAGAAAGTAACTTTCCATCTATCATGGAGGTGCACAACTTTCTTTAAAAACAAGGGCCTAGGCTCTGCTAGGGAAGAATGACTTTCTATCTTTGTGACAGAAATCCCAGCTGACAGCCCTGTTTATGCTACAGAAAATAATGACTGCTGACAGTTTCAAGGACCACCGGGTGGATTATTTACATTTGAAACATTTGAAATCAGCTCTGTTTAGATAATGTTTCAGTTTTGCATCTGGCTTGCTTGCACATGTTGCTTGTACGTTGTATTAAAGTTAGTACATCTCATTGGAACTGTAATCAATAATGTCCAAGTTTCCCACTGTCAGCCAGGATCTATTATCATGAAACTGCTGAGTTTCATGTTAAATATTTTGTTCACTTGGATTTTGAACCCCAGTTGTTAACAGAAAACTCTTCATGTTTAAGAAAACTGGCTTTTATAAAACATAAGTAGATAACATGTAGGCTTTTTATTCTGAAATCAACTTCAGGAGAAAAATATTTTTTTAATACTATAACATGTAAAAGAAAGATACTCCAGGCTACCTGAGTTCCCTTAGGCTTCGTATGTTACATATAATCAACAACGAGTATTGTTAAATTAAGAGCCCTATGTTAAGAGTATCCATTTAACTATGTATGATTTTAAGAATTTTAAGAAATAACAACTTATTTTCATGAGATCTGTATTTTCTTCAGTTCAGGAAACTGAAGAAACGGAACTGTTCTCTTTTCAGATCACTATTTGCCATCTCTTTGTTTTGCAAAGAATATTTCTAAACTGATCAAAAGAAGAATAACTCAAAGGGTGTCACATTAACCTAAAGCAATTTTCTGAGTATCAAGTTAGATAGACACGTATTTTTATCCAGCATTTGTTTTAGTACCAAAAAAGGCAATGATGAAATAAGCAGATAGCTTAAGTGTGTCAAAACTAGCAACTAAGATTAACATCCTGTAGTGATTCCTATTACTGAAGTAGATATGGATTTATATTGCTGTTAATTATGTCTTTCCCTTTTTTAGATTTTCCATTCTTCATTCACAGTGGCACTGATCCATAGCTTCAGTTCACATTCCAGTTTGGAAACTTTTGTTAATAGGATTTGAAATTATGTCTCCTCACTTAATTTAGTAGGTCAGGGAGAAAAAATGGTACTTATTTCTGAAATGCAAGAATAAAGTATCTATATATGGAGATCATCCTGAAGGATTGCCAACAATATGACATTAGGATGACAGTTTCAAGGAACAAGTTTATGTTCTCTACTACAGACTCTGGAAAGCACTCTAGAAGGCATTCCATGCGACCTCCCTCTCATGACTAACTGCTTTGGAAAAACACACAGCTACCTCAGGAGAACTCCTACCTGAAAGAAGAGGGCACAAATCTAGGTATATTTTCAAAAAGGCACCTTGGATGATGTGTTGGTTGATGCCGGATATCCTACCCCTCCACTTTTGTTTTTGTTTTTTAACATTTATGCTAAATGCAGTGTGGTAACGAGTGCTACTCTACAGAAAGGGACCTCTGTGCATCAGAACAAAAAGCCTTGCTACCAGAGGAAAATTCTTAGCATCATGAAATGCCCTAACTTAAGCTAAGGTAATGTTCCAAACCTTGAGAAGGCAAAACAAGGAAATATTTTACTTTTTATATAGCATATTCTTTTTTATGTTATCTAAAGAGCAATTGTATTTAGGAATCTTCAAAAAGAAAGTCTGTTTCCTTTGGCTGCCATGTTCATGACCAGACTCCAAGGGATCCATAGGAAAAGATGCTAGCAAACTGCACAGGAATCGGCAAAGAAGGTCTAGGCTGCTTCACAGCTTCAGTTGTAATGACCTTCAGCCACATGAGATGTATGGGATGGAATTTTAAGTGACAGAAATGACTGACCAGAAGAACACATAGGTAGCAATATAGGGGGGAAAAAAAGTTAGCATGGACTGATGCAAACTCATTATCCTTCCTACTAGAAATGCCCGCTACTGGAAAGCTCTATCAACAATATGTATTGCTTGAGTGTGTAATGGCCATGGAGAAAACACTGATTGGATTGTTTTCAGAGGCATATATCAATAATCTCTGTCTTACACTGTAATTTGAGCAGCAGCCTGGGTCCTAGTAAAGTCAGCAGAGTAACAGAGATTTTAAGTAGATCTAGCACCATTTAATGTTTAAAGTCTACCTCAAAGCTACCAAAAGAATCCCACTGATGTAAAATCAACTGGAACAGGCCCAAGTATTTTCAGCATTGTCAGAAGGAAACAAGGGGTTAGCCTGAAAAGCATGAAATCAGATACGCCAAAGAAGTAATCCAAAACATATCAAATACAATCTTCAGCTCCGAATCTTAAAGCAGCTTGTCCTGGTTCACATTTGTAAGAATCTGATGGCTGACAAGAAACCAATTAGAATAAGAGACTGATGTTTTGAATTTCTGGCTTAACTGTGGCCTTAATTTTGACATCAAATATGACAGAAGGAAATTGGTAACATTAAAATACAAGACACACTAAAGGGAATACCGGGCTGAGAGCAAGTAATAGCCTGAGACAGGTTTTAAAAGGTAATGGGCAGATTTAGTTTCCACAAGAAATGACCACCACAGAATGTATAACTCAAATTACAATTGGTATTTTAACAGACATCACGTCTGCTTAGAAAAGTTCATTTTGGCCCAAATTTCTGCAGTTGATAAAATCTTACAGAATGGCACCTGTTTAAGTGACTTGATGCTTTAGTAATCAAAAATGTCTCCCAAGCAGCTGGAACCGTCAATCTGTGACAATACTTGTGCATCCAGGTGCTTTATTTATTTCCCTCAACAACTTTATTTCAGTTTATTGTGAGGCATAACTCACATTTAATTGTGTGAAAATTAGAGTCTAAAATGATTTAAAACCCTTGGAGAAAAGGATTTGACTAGGAAAATAAAATTAAAATGTCTGAAAGTATAAAAGGCACTGCAAATATTTCACAAACAGGATGTTCAGAAACTCAGAATTCTAATCGTGTTTATCTTGAGACCATACATCTCATTTGACAGAACAACAACTTTCACATACAGGAATGATGTGAGAATTTGGGCACCCAAAGCCAGGTAAGTAGTTGTAGTCCCATCTCTGCCCCCTCACCCCACTATTTGGTACAGTTGTTAGCGTTACTCACATGATAAGATCACAGAATGGTTCGGGTTTGGAGGGACCTTAAAAATCATCGAGTTCCAGACCTCCCACTAGACTTGGTTGCCCCAAACCCCATCCAGCCTGGCCTTAAACACTTCCAGGGATGGGGTATCCACAACTCCTCTGGACAACCTGTTCCAGTGCCTCACCACCCTCACAGAAAAGCATTTCTTTCTGGTATCTAATCTGAAACCCCTCTTCCAGTTTAAAACCGCTACCCCTTGTCCTATCACTACACTCCCTGATAAAGAGTCCTTCCCCATCTTTCCTCTAGGCCCTCATTAGGTACTGGAAGGCTGCTATAAGGTCTCCCTGGAGCTTTCTCTTCTCCAGGCAGAACAACCCCAGCTCTCTCAGCCTGTCCTCACAGGAGAGGTGCTCCAGCTGTCTGATCATCTTCGTGGCCTTTCAGTGTTTAGAAGGAGACCCCAGGAAGGTTAGGTTTAACTGCCCTTGACACTTTCACACACCAAATGTCCTTGAGCATTCAGTAAGTCAGACGCTAAAAGGCCACGCATAGCACAGGGATAGTACAAGACAGGAGAATGATACACAGATGGAAGAGAAGAAGAGAGGAGGGAAAATTTTTTGCTTCAAAATATCTCAAAAAATAAAATTGCTTTTACTATGATTATTGTTTTTTGTGAGTGGAATTAATTGTATTCAAGCAGTTTATGAAAACATTTCATATACTTAAAATGACCTTCAGGAACATATTAACACTACAGACAACGTCCTCAGGTTCAATAAGCAAGCACCTCCTGGTTCGTCAGGCAAGCAAATCTTCCATGTGGTAGACAATCATTTAGCCCCTCTAGGCACCGCTCAGCTTGCTTTCTCTGCCTCTCATATAAACTTTTTTATAAAAGAAATTTTCCAGTTGAAGGCCAGAAATATCCATAAGTGTGTTAGGAGTATTTGCCTTTTCCAGAACATTAAATGGGACGTCGACTTTGCCATGTCTAGACTTCAAGAACCATTGAAGAGAACCCCAAAGGTGGTACTGTCTATAAGCTTTATATAAATAGATGCAAAGACTCAGGGATGCAGATGGCAGAACTCTCTGCAGTCTACAGGTACTGGAATTTTGTGTCACAGATATAGAAGAACACGTGGAAATCAATCTACACGCATTATTATGCAAAATTAGCACGCATTAGTTCACACACTCCTGGCATTCAAGGAACTATTTGCACTTCATTTCAGATGAAATTAACTAAAACCTTTTCCAAAGAATGAAGTTTTCTATTTCTTGTTATCTATTTTTCTTACATTAGTTATGACATGGGAAAAGCCCAAAAGGTTTTCTTTGCAGTATTTCCAACTCAATTAAGAGTAAGAACCAATTAAAAACTCAAAAATGGTTTCCCACAAGTCTTTTGACTGAAGTATTTCATAAATTCAGGTTCTCAATACAACCTAATTTGATTTCAAAATGTTCTGGCGAAGTTTTCTAGAAATAGATGCCTATAGGTAGAATGTTGTGTTTACATTTAGGTAACAGAATAAAGCTCTACATTTCAAAAGTTCTGTACATCTAAGTACCCACAATGAATCAACTTAAACAGCTGCAGTTCAGCTCCCTTTTGATCAGACAAATTTTTTAAAGATCTACTGCAAAGGCTACATAAATGACTATTTTTGCCTTCCTTATGACCCTTTAGGCATAAGCTATGTATAGAATTCGTAGAAATGTAAGCAATGTGGAATTAAGACCATAAAGTTTGACACAAGTTGTGAAAATCTGGCTTCAAAACTTGTGCAAGTATGATGACACCTACTGAAGAAATTTATTGAGCTTTTAAAGGAGAAACTCAGTCATTTCTCAAGGAGATGCCAATACTCAATCCTGGGGAATTCTGGCCGGCCATCCTGTCATGGTTTAGGCTGGACACTTCCTACTCCCAGTTTATTAAGGCAAACAGACCAGAATATCACTGAGGAAGACATTCCATCAGACTGAGCTGGACTTTATCCAAAAATGGAGCCAACATAACCACGCAGTGCATGCCTCTGTGTGTGTGCGTGTGCATACACAGAAAGAGTGAAACAGAAGAGTTAATCAGGAAAAACGAGCCTGAGATGTTTGTGGGTGAGGTTAAATAAAAGGAAATGTTTGGCCTGATATGAGACAGAATTACATGTTTGCTTGTTGCTGAAGAACCGGAGATATTAGCCATGTCCAAAATTCAATCCTACAGGTTACAGAACAATTTTTTGGTCAGAAATGGCCTGCAATAAAAAAAATGGAATGGAAGAAAAGGTCAGATCAAAAGTTTGGCAGTTATCACTAAAGTTATTTTTAAAATTATGAGTTAATTACTAGCAAAGCAACAGATTTTTGCAATACAAATATTACAAAGAATAGGTCTGAACACACTCCAGCTATGGTTTTGTTCATGTACTTAAAAGTGTCACAAACAAACCTAAATAGATGCAAAATTATGTAAATGTCAAAGAGATGTTAGGAATACATGGAAAACAAGTTTACAAAAAAATTTAAAATTTCTGAAAGCATAAATACCATTTTAAATAGTTAATTAAAGTGAACGTGTTAATTAAAATGGATGTGGAAGAAAGATCTCTCGATAACAGTTGTATACTGTTTCTGTCTTAACAACTGCGTGATGAAATGTCTGTAAGAAAGAAAGAAGCCTTTTTCAGTTTTTCTCTTGCATTTTGTATCTTTGTCTGGTATCAGGATAAAATGAATACTTGGGTTTTTAAGATAGTCTTATTGGTTTAATGATAAACTTTAAAATGCAGCATCCTGTCCCATTACCAAAAGCTGAATACTTATCTTATTTACATAATTTGTCAACAGATGGTTGCCTACATACTCTGAATATTGAAAATTTTGGAAGCATGGAACTGTCAGATATTATTGTTTCGTCATTACAAACATTATGTAAAACTTGGTGTACTTAATAATTATGGTTTTGTGTTTTCTTCTGAGTCTTTTCATTGGATTCTCCTTGCAAAACTAACATACCTTGTAGTCAGCTAATGTAAATTTTGCTAAATAGCAAGATATAACAGATTCTAGTCTTTTTAAGTGCGAACCTCTGGGAAGGGTGGATTTGAAGAAACTAAGCCCTCATTTGACTTGAAACCATATAAAACAAAGAAGGATAGTGAGTTTTCATCCAAAAGCTGGTGAGAAAATTGAATGCAATAGAATCTTCCTGCAGGTTGAACTCCTGCTGGATAAACTTGGAAGAGAGGTTTTTTAAACAAAGATATACTCCGTGGTAAGCTTTTATTGTGAAAAAATAGCATTTCCTTCATGACAGTGGATTGGAGAGTGAACTGGACAGCAAACAGCCTCACAAGGAAAAACTTGCACTCACTGAACAAACTCGGATCAGAGGAGAAGTTACATCACTTTAACATGTTTAAAGCTCCAGAATTGCCTTCTTATAGGTGACGGAGCTTAGGAATTAATTTAAACTCAGGTTTGAAAATATGGGAAGGGGGGAAATACAGCTTAGGAAGACTATGGAAAATGTTAAAAAAGTAGGAAGATTAACTTCCCTTTATATGTCTCCAGTTGTAAGCAATGAAAGCTATCACAAATGGATATAGATGGTGAGGCTTTAATCATCTCAGACCTACATCAAAAAAACTTGTTTAGTCCTCTAAACTATTATAAGGAATATCTTTGAGTCTGCTAGAAATCAAGCAAGACCCAGACTCGTGCTGAGCATGAAAAAAACCCTAAGTTTTCATTATTTTGTTTTCCTTCAACTGTGACATTTATGCAAGCACTTCAGTTTCTGAAAGGATGAACAGACACAGATAGCAAGGAAAAAGCATTCAAATGCTCACAGCAGAAAAATAATTTGATATTTTATAAAAGGCCAGAGCTGCTGAAAACTTTCTTGCCAACCTGCCATCAATATGTGTACAAGTGTTAGTGAATACACACCAGCTAGACATGTTGGAAGGAAGATTGCACCTTGCAATATTGATCGGTCAGTCCAATGACCCCATTGGTAATCATATCCCGAGAAAAATGCTTAGCAGTACAACAGAAAAAAGTATTTCTGAGCACCATCAAACTCAAAATTTGAAGCCTATAATATGGCAAACAACACGACTTCTTTCAAGAAAAAAATCTACTTTGGCTATTTACGATGGCAAAACATTTAAGGTTAAGGTGAATAATGGGGCTTTGAGCAATCTGGTCTAGTGGGAGGTGTCACATTCGAGGTTGGAAATCAATGATCTTTAAGGCACCTTCCAACCTGAGCCATTCCATGATTCAATGATCTAAGTTATCTGATACATTACTATGAAGACAGACTGAGAGATTTGGGGTTGTTCAGCCTGGAGAAGAGAAGGCTCCAGGGACATCTTATTGTAGCCTTCTGTTACCTGAAGGGAGCCTACAGGAGAGATGGAGGGGGACTCTTTGTCAGGAAGTGCAGTGATAGGAGGAGGCGTAATGGTTTTAAATTGGAAGAGGGGAGATTTAGATTGGATATTAGGAAGGAATTCTTTCTAGTGAGGGTGGTGAGGCACTGGAACAGGTTGCCCAGAGAAGTTGTGGATGCCCCATCCTTGGAGGTGTCCAAGGCCAGGCTGGATGGGGCTTTGAGCAAGCTGCTTGAGTGGGAGGTGTCCCTGCTCGTGGCAGGGGACTTGGAACCTGATGATCTTTAAGGTCCCTTCCACCTCTAACCATTCTCTGATTCTATGATGAAGTTGAACACAGAGCATACAGTCCTAACTATTACCCTTTAGGAATTCCCTTGCTCAAAATAAAACTTAAGAAGACTGATAGGAAACTGGGCTACCATGTATAAAATACAGTCACAAAATAAATATGGAAAGTTATTGTATTAAATATAGAGAAATTACTTTTGTCTGATTCAGTGTGCTTCAGTAGTGAAAACAGATGTTTTATATGCTGAACGTAACTGCTTATAAGAGTAAGATTGAATTGGACCTGCTCAATACCACAGCAGAAGTACTTTGCCTTTAATCTCTGTACCTTTTATTAAGTTTCCTCTTGAGGTAACCCCATGGCTCTGTAACTCGATTCTTCTCTTCTAGTATGGATACCTACTGATTTATGCTCCCAATGCCCCACTAAAAGCCAGATGCCAAGCACCTCATAACTGGTCTACAAACACATTTAATACTTTGTGCTAGAGGCACCATCTTCTTCAATATCTTCTCTTTCTTCTGATCTGGGTCAGGCATCCTGTAGCAAAGGAACACATACATAGAGTTTCTTTCATGGAAAACTTCTCTTACCAGAACATAACTGTCTCTTGAATGACTCTGTATATCTATAGGTTCTTGTTCCTAGACCTACTGCAGAGAACCTGCCTTATAACTACTTGTTCCTTACAGATCTCTTAGTTTACTGAATTGTATAGCCTGCCTTTTACTGTAAAGTGTTTTTACTGTAAAAATATTATTGAAATTAGCCTAAGCTCACTGATGTGGGTTGATCCAGACGGTCAAAGGCACGTAGAATCAGGCAGTAGAGGTCCACAGTGCTTCCAGAAGGTTTGGTTTTGACAGCCAATGGCTTTTCTTTCATTAGGCTAATCCACTGGATCTTCTCTTTCCTATATTATATTTAGAAGAATAAAGAAATGTTCCAGCTATGAGATACACCTCCCATTTAATATTTCCCCTTCAAAATGCAGCTTGGAGTTAGTAATTAATCAGCACTTTCCTGCAGAGTCCACGAACTATCATGACCACTTACATTAGACAACCCTCATTTTTTCCTGAACTCAGCTAAGGCAATCCAAGAAACTCAATTTACATAAACAATAACATTTTTTTACTGTGCAAGTTCATAAATTCTGACAGTTTCATGGAATAAGACACTTGAGACAAGTTAAGAAGCTTTAACAACCCTATACAAAGGCAAGTACACTGGCTGAAAAAGCAACCAGCATTCTGGAAATGACGAATGAAGTACTACAAAACACTTCTGCTAGTGGATGCTTCAGCTTGTACTGTGTAACTGAAGTGAAGCAACAGGGTATAATAAACACAGGAGTGTTTCTTTCCGAATATGTGCCATATCTTGCTTCTGAGTCTATGATATTACTCTTAATCCTGTTCACTGAGTCTTGATGTAGTGTCTTCTTGCTTAATAAGCAACAGATGCAGTCTATGAAAGATAGGTAAACACAGAATTTGCTTTCTCACCTCAAACTGGCAGATGCTAAAACAGTCCTACTAAAGGCATATATTAGGACTGCAGCTATTTAAGGTTATATAACTCTTTCCAACTGGTTGGAAAATACTTTGTAAAAAAATACCTGCAAGCAGCATGGATCCATGGTGGTATCTGTCTGAAGACAGATCACATACATCTGTCTCGTCTATGAGGTAAAGTATATAAATGACTTTCACTGAAAGGTAGTAAACACATTTGACAATGGTTTCAGTCTCTTCTGTCTCATTTTGAACTTGTTTATCAAAAATGTGTAGTCCAGTTTGAAAGAAATCCAGAAACTTTTGCCAATGAGTGAAATTGAATGATTTTCTAATGGTGGTAAGTCTTCCTCTACACTAGGCTTAACTTTGCCAGTCAGATGGGTAACTTAAGCCTTGACAGCACCTGACAGACAGATCATCACAATAGATGAACTGCAACTTGGTTTCTGGAAAGTTCACGCATACTAATTTTCCATCTGGAGCTGTTAGAAGACTTAACAAAATGAGGACTTAACAAACTCTATTTTCAAGTGGGGAAAAGCTGAGACTGAAGAAGCGTAATTATCAGCTTGGCATTAACTCCATATGAGGCAAATTCAGCATATCCAGCAATGAGAAGGAAACTAAGCTGGTTCTCAAAAACTCAAAGCCCCATTCTCACCTCTGCTCTGATTTGTCACATCAAGTCATTATCTGCATCTGGAAAATGAAGCCAATTCACAAAAATACTCAAAATTAAGTCAAAATTTGAAAATGATAGTGCTATACATTGCTACTACATATATCCTGCCGAGACACGGTTAATAATTTAGTCTATTTACCCTGTAACTTACTCTACATTGCTCTTTCTTTAATGATTAAACATTAAAAAAATCTTAAATGGGAAGAAGCAGAAAGAGTTGTGCAAGCTCACTAGTGAACTGGGCAGAGATTTCTCTATCTAGCTTTCTATCTGTGGAAAAAGTTCCTGTAGGAATCAAGGGACACCATAAGCCTATATATTTTCTGGGAGGGACTATTTATGCGTTTTATTAAACAAACTTTCAGAAGTGCTTAAAAAGACAAAGGCAATATAAGCTAAGCTATCATAGAAGCTGAACTGCTTAACTGTTAGAGTTGTTTAAAAGAAAGTTTCTGTATGCCTAGTAAGGGCAAACATCAGGGACCAGACCTAAAACAGTTAATAAAAAAAGATTAAAATGTCCAAAGTGATTTTTAAAACCAAGTATGAAGGTAATTTCTTCTGTCATACCTGTGAAAAAATATCTGTTTAGTAAAAGAACTCCAACTCAGAGATGGTTTGAAGCAAATTTGAAACTATTTATTATAGAAAGAGACCATAAGTTATAATTTAATAGAAACCAGTATTTTTCAGCAAGACCAGCTTTAAATTGTTTGTAATTTTTTCCTCCTGTAAAAAATAAATCCATATAGCAAGACAGAATTGGAACTAGACACAAGCTGAAGTACTTTTTAAACAGCAACTTACTCAAAAATAAAATTTCATCCTAAATTGACTATCACTTTCGGTTTATTTAAGAAATAAGTTTAGGGAAAAGTTTAGGTCATTTAATGCATTTTGTATTAGAATTGTCTTGATCAAGAATCTCATTTTAATAAAATCTGAAAAGTTAAAATATATTTTTCAATGTAAATATATTACTGCTTCAACTTTTTCTTCTATACAAATTTAATTGTTACTTATGGCAACATAATTGGCTGGAAAGATGCCAGTTTGTCCTCCTATGCTTCCCTCCCACCAATCAAACTGAGAATCTGTTTTGGTTGTGACTGTGATTTTGTCTCCAGCTTTGAAAGTCAAGTCACCTGGCTGTTGTCCTTCAAAAGAGTAAAGTGCAGTCACTTCTACTGGATTACTCGAAGACGTACCTGAAAGAAGTGAAGTGAAAGTGAAAGAAATTAAATAAAAAGGAAATCACTAAACTGCACATGTCCTTAAATACAGTATTCTTGAATGACAGCAGAAAACAGTGACAAAGACACCAAAATAATTTATCTGACCATTTAAACTGCTGATGAAAAAGCACCCCCACTTCCATTACATTCTTAGGAAAGTGAAATTTGAATTACAGTCTATCAGCACAGTCTGTTTAATAAAGTTGTACTCCATAGGAAATAAAGATCAGCAGTTGTTGTATATGCTTTATACAGCCACACACAGACAGTGGGAAAAAAATCAGTGTGTTGAGTGAAGTGCAAGTGCTTCCTACAAGATTGCTGAACAGAGCTGCTTTCAGATTTTACTTTTGGTATGTGCTTTCTGTGACAGTTTCTTCATAGAAACTGCAAAACTTCAAGTAAGGATTTGATTTTTTTTTATCATTACTCAGGATATAGGATGGCAAAATACAAAATAGCGACAGCACTTCCCTTCTGTTTCCATAGGGCTTGCAGTGTCTAGGATTTTGGTGTATCTTGCATGTTAAACAAAACCCACAGACCGTACTAGTAGAAAGAACTGATTATGCTCCAGTGTATTGGAAGTGATTTGACTTGCATAATGGTATTTTAGATCACATATACAAGCAGCTTTTATTCTCTTTCCACCAGTCTTTTCAAGAAGTCTTTCAGTCCTCAGCTGGTGTCCGAATCATGCCATGAGTCTTCTGATCTAGTTTTAAAACCATCTAAAGTCTGAAGACTCCAGCCTCCATTCCTGTTAACACTTTATTAGCCAATATCTCAATGTTTATTATTATTGAAGTTTTAATCTAAGTCAATATCTTCTATTTGCTAATAAATATGTTTGCTCTCAATTCCTTTAACTATCTGAACTATACAAGGTAGCTGCATTTGTTTAATGTTGATGTAGAAAACACCTAAATGTCTCTCATTAATGGATCTAGAAGGGAAAAGTGGAAGGCGCAATGGAAGACTAGTTAAGAAGAAATAATGACGACATTTACACAGTCGGGTGGAGAGATTTCGGGATGTATTGCTGCAAAAATTCTGAAACATGCAAGATTAGAGGCTTTTAGCATTAGTAGCATCTGCTTGTTGCCAGAACTGTGTTACAAAAGGAAAAACCCAAGCTCTTCTTAGTCTACACATTGCAAGTACAGAGCTAGAAAGGACAGGAAGAGAAGCACTGATACAACTTTTTTTTTGACAGTCTGTGGTTAACAACTGATACCCACAGAACTTTTCTTCTAGTTGCATTTATCATTTCAAAAGAAAGAGGAAAAATAGTTTTCCTCCAAGTCTCCCAACTACAAACTGTAGCCAAAACAGGATAGACAGAATAATGGATTACAACTGTATGCATAAAGAGTATAGACTTTTTTCCCCCAGCATATGTCAATATATGTGTTTATTCCATAGTCCAGTTCTTTCCCTTCATGATCTGCATCTGTAGCAATCATCAAAGATTAATAAAAAAATTATTTGGCCATGTGCTGACAGAGTGTTGGTTGCAGAGAAGTCAAATGCTCTCTTCCTTAATCACATAGTCTCTCTCTCCTGATACCTGTATTCACAATTACACACCACTATTTCTTTTTATGTGAAAACAAAACCAGACGAGAACACCCATGGGCTCTATCCCTTACTCCTATCAAAACCAACCAACCAACCAAAAAACCCAACAACCCAAATGGCAGCAAATGACCTGATCTAAATATCTTTTCAATTTCACACTTGAAACTCTGACAGACTGAGTACTCAACAATTACATGATCTTCTTCCAGGAATTCAAGCATTTGATGCAGTCAGGACAATATGATGTCTTCCCATGAAAAATGTGGTTTGAAGCTAGATATTTTGATTGGGGAAATCATAGGAAAAACCACAAAAGGAAAAGATGCTTTGACTTTTTACTCCCAGTATTAATTGAAGAACAATAAGAGAATACCGAGGCTCAGAACTTTAAGTGTTCAGGTGTGAAGACAGTTATGATTCAGTCACTTATGAAAAGTAAGAGGGAGTGTGTTTTACCCCTGTGCTGCATGCAGGCAGCACCCATGGATAAAAGCACCTTTTATAAGTTATGGTGAACACTACAAATTCTTATATTTCGCATTCTGAACCATGTGTGTTTTCATCACCTAAATATTCAAATAGAAAATCACCCGAGAAAAATTAGAGTTACTATATAACTTCTTAAACTATGGCAATATACTTGGCAAAAAATAGATAACTGACAGCACAAAAGAAGAGACTGAAAGTGCTAAAAGTGATGGCGAGAACTTCTTTCCATTACACTCAATAGAAGAACTGGCATCCCCACTTGAATGTGCTGAACTTGTAGCAATGGCTGCAAGTCCTCCATTGCTGAACCTGCATTAAAAATAAGACATAATTCTTCTTATACAAACTATTGAATATACTAGAATTGGCTCAGTAAAAGTAGGAAGAAAAATGAAGGGAAACTAGACACAAATTAGAGCATGAAAATGTGGAACAAAGGAGACATATGTGAGATATTAAAGTGTAGGAGCACAACTGATGAGCTACAATCATGCCTCTAATTATTGTTTCTTCTGTCATATGGGCAAGGTTGTTTGATGTACTTCCCTTCCCACTTTTTGCACTGTGCATGTGAGTCTTGCCAAGCATACAGAAAGCTTAAAGCACTACAGCTGATTATGAACACAGAGTTCTGTGTCCTTGCCCCACTTGCTACCTGCTATCATTTACAGGCATTTTCCAGCTTTATTCCCGTCAGCTATTTCATAACAATTCCTACTTATTTTTCCCTAGCAGCTCTATCCCACATTGTGGTTTCATTTCATTTCTCACAAAGATTCTAATCTCTGTGCTTTAATTCTGCATTTTTGTAGCATACAACAGATAAAATGCATATTTATTGCCTGCAGACTGCAGCATCCCATACCTCATAGTTATAGGGATCATCCTAACAAATAGGTATCTTAAATGAATGCACTGTTATGAAATCTTCCACATATATTATAAGGGGGAGCTATTTTGCATTCTTCTTTCCCAATTTCAGTTTTACATGAAAGGGTTTTACATAAAATTATTATAGTCTGATAGATTGCTGAACGCATATATCGAAACCACATTTGCAGCTCACACAAGATGGTGCTACAGTGCTACATACAGCGTACGATACCAAAATCATTGAGATTTATGAGTATGCACACTGGAATAAAAACAAATTATGCTGCAGAAAATCCTTAATTAATGGTATCTGAATACACACAGCACACTTCTACAACCACAGTGGTCCACACAGCAATACAGAAATTTTGGCTAAAGATCAATTAGTGCAGCAGCCAGCATACATATTCAATGCTCTAGCATACAAGGGTATGGTGTATACTTGATAACAAACTGCTCTGACAACAACATCCTTTCCTTTTTTTTCCATCCTTACATATCAGAATAATTTGAACTGTTTGCTAAGGACTACTGCTATGGATTAAGGACCTGATGTATAAACTAGACTGAATTTATGGCCTCTTGAGTGTGCTGCAACACCATCCCCAGAGCAAATGAAAGAAGGATAAAGCTGTCTTTAATTACAGCGCATTTACTGCAGAAGCAAAGCTTTCTCTAGAAAGTTGCTATAGAGCAGATACACTGGCTACAGTTCTATTATTGGCTGAAGAGTGCCAGAGCCTTTCTTTGACTTGGAGTCCAACTGGCATAGACTGGTCGCATACATACTAGTAAAGGTTCACTGTCCCGAGAGGAGAGTCATATCCAAACTACCAACTGGTTTCTGTACCGCAGTAACTCCGAAACCTCATCTATGAATTAACTGGGAAAGTGCTAGGTCAGAATAATGCCTTAAAACTTTCTAACACCACAAGCAGATGGGTAACTGAGTTATAGCACTTGGGCCAATGCCTTCACGCTGTTTAATTTACTAGTAGATGTAGCCACTAGTTCTACATTCCAATGTGAGTCTATAAAATATTAGTAAACTCATAGGCTGATTCTAAGACTGGGTTTTATGGAAAAAAAGCAAGCACTTTACATCATTTTGTGTTCATTTTATTATGCTTTCAAAAACTAAATCTGAGTTGGAAGATAGAATAGTACATTCCAGCTGTGGGTTCCATATTTCATTTTACTGGTATAGATGTATACATCCCCTAACCACTGAATGATGCTGAAGAGCTTGCAGAAGAATTATACAAAAACTGCAAAGAGCTGCTTTTGGCCATTGACACAGTAATAAAACCAAAATAAGTTTCATGTGTTTGAGGTTAGTGGTGAGACTGCTAAACATCCATTTTGCAAAAATTCACTAATTGTCAGCAATTAAAGACCTAGCACAATTTTGTGGGTCACGTGCACCTCCATGTTAGAAACTGTAAGTGAACACTGTGGTTTTGCGTTTATCTAAACCATATTAAAGAACTTGCAAAGAAGGAGGCCTGTGACTCATTTGTCACCGCCAATGAGCCATCTGATCAAGGGTACTGATGACTGACGGGGTAATCCTGTTGCCTGTCCATATATTATGCACCCTCTGCTAAGTCTCCACTTTGGTAAGTGAGCTGTGGGTCTGGTTTCTTCTGAAGTTGAAAAGTTGTGACATCGCTTCCATTGGGTCACCACATACCATATGAGAATTTGGATTGTATGGGTAGACACAGTTTTCCTAGATACTGAACAGACTTTCTGTCTTACTAAAACTTTTTTGTGCAACCTTTAGAATGCATGATTACAGTTTTAATTATTTAAAAATTTGAATGAGCAAACGCATTCCACATACTAACTTCTGCTTTTCAAAAGTAGAGAGAAATGACTGGAACTGACATAATACACGTTAAAAGTCAGATGAATCTCCAGCATCAGAGATAACAAAAGTTGTATACTGCCGGCATAAAAGCTCCACCAAAAAGTGTCAGCTTACAGAAAATCTGTAATACAACTCTCATTGGTAAAATGAAGACCTAGAAAATTAAGCCACCACATAAGCCCTGTTTGTGCAGCAGAAGTAAGAGAAAACCAACAAACAGACTAAAAGATGGAAAACAACTAACTGATTTAGGCAGACGCAAACATCTATGCTCTTAAAAACAAATATATCAAGTATCAAAAAGGTTTACTACCACTAGTACAGTGTTCAGAGGCACTGACAGCCTCCGGTATTGCTCAGAGGTTTAGGATGAGAGCTGTAACTAACAATGAGCAGACAGAAAACGTAGTTCTTTCCCCATTATGGGACAGTGGGTTTTTGCTTGGAAATAATTAGTATTGAGTTTATCATTAGAGTTCAGGAAAGAATCTAAAGTAGGCTGAAGCACTAGGTTAATTACTAGGTCCTGCAAATCTCTGAGTACAAAATGACAGCTGGTGCAAGCAACAATGAAGAGTTCACAGGAGATTTTAATAGCCACCGTGTCCTGGTAACCACGACACACCGTTACCAAATGGTCCAGACACATCAGCTGACAAGGTATGATTGTGAGTATAAACACTGTGTGTGTATACATACATTGGTTATACTAAACTGCCTGAAGGATGTTTGTCCCAAATTATGATATTAAAAATGAAGACTATTATCAGGCCCCAACTGGACATGTTAAAGAGGAAGAGAACCATTAACTTGATCCAACTGACCTGAGCCAGCAAAGTGCAGTTACAGCAAAGAAGGCAAAGAATAGTTTGAGCTGCACTAGGCAAAGTATTGCCAGCAGGTCAAGAGAGGTGATTCTTCCACTTGAAGTGCTGGGTCCAGCTCTGAGCTCCTTAGTACAGGAGAGACATGGACATGCTGGAGAGAGCCCAGCAAAGGGCTGTGGGGATGATGAAGCGACTGAAGCATCTCTCCTGTGAGGAAAGGCTCAGAGAGCTGGGACTGTTCAGCTGAGGGCAAAGAAGTCTCATCAGTGTCTACAAATATCCAAAGTGAGGGTGAAAGTTGGTGGAGTCAGACTCTTTTCAGTGGTGTCCAGTGACCGAGGCAGAGGAGGCGGGCACAAACTAGAACACAAGAAGTGCTGTCTGGACATCAGGAAACACTGTGAGGGTGAGCACTGGAATAGGCTGCCCAGAGTGGTTGTGGAGTTTCCTTCCTTGGAGGTATTCAAAAAGCTGTCTAGACATGACCTGGGCAATTGGCTCTCAGTAGCCCTACCTCAGCATGCAGGTTGGACCAGATGATCTTTAGAGGCCTCCTTCAACCACAACCATTCTGTGATTAGTGAGAAACCTCATAAAGGGGCTTTTGAAACAAAGTAACCTTGAAATATAAAAGCAGCATGAAAATTTGTAATAGGGAGGGATACAGTTTGGACCAGAACAGCAGTAACCAAAACTCAATCTGATACAAATGGAAATCACCTTGCCAGCATCACTTCTGGCTATGTGAGAGAGCAGCCTCCCTGTCAGACCCTGTGACAGCACACAGGCACGCATGGAGCTGCAGTAGCCACATCTCCAACAAGAGGTTTGTGCAAGTAGGAGAACTGCCACTGCCACAACAGATCATGTGTGCTCATAACCTCCACTGCCTGTGAGAGGGGATACGCATGAATGTAAAGCTCTGAATACATAATACTTGATATGCATGCATGTCTAGAGGCACCACTGAAACTATTTGAGATCACATTTAGAAACCCCAGGTGTTTGTTAACTTTTTCTAGTTCTCTAATACTTTGATTCACTCGTAATGCTGAATTGATCCTGAATGCATACCTCACAGATTACTAGCTAATTATTTGTCATTAGTGAATTCATACAGCACTTCATGAATTTGGTTTAAGCTACATGAACTGAGTAGTCTTCCTCCGTGGCAGTTCTTGCAAAACTGTTTGCTCCTATAGCAAAGATTAGGGTTCAGGTTGAGTGGCTCATGGCCATTGCTTAGATTTAACGAATAATTTTAATGAAAGAACTTATTTAACTGCTGGTGTCATAACGAAGGCCAGTATGTGTTCTGATGATAAAGGTAGGCTGAGAGAAGGAATTCAGACACATAATAAAAAGCTAAGCTCATACCAGTCCCATGAGAATGGAACAGCTAAGATGGCTGGTCCTTTTTGCAAAAACAAATCAGTTTATCCTAGGACTGACAGAGCAACTGGGTTACTGTTAGGGTTAATACTAGGATCAGAGTTTAATAAAGTAAGGGGCTGAAGGGAAAGATTCATTAGTGGATAAGCAATATCAGGAATGTGATGCATTAAATTGCAAGAGTAAATATACCTTACAGAAATTTCTGGATTTGCTGTGCTCATCAACTGATAGAGCTACATCTGGAAACTAAAAGATAGCACTGGATCCTTGCAGGACAGGTGAAAGACAGAATAAGAGCCACAAATGTCTTATGGTTCATTCTGAAGTGGATATAAGTTACTGCACTACAGTCAATGTCAGCTTTAAGGGTGGAATTAGAATTTGAGTAAGCAATCCAGTCAGCAACAGTTATTCAGCTTCTGCACTCACTGTTAATAGGAGTTTGAACTGGTCCAGTTCTTCCAGTGCTTATCACTGCCCCCTCCTTCATATTTTCAGACTTGAAGCTTATTGAGCTATATTTTGGGTAGGATTTGGGTATGAACTGCAAACACTGGAGAGATACATTTTTCTGCTGGATCCAGCACACTGTGCATTAGAATGTGGAAGGTGGGCAAAAGAAATAGCATGTAGTAAATTCTGAACGCATCAGGATAACTACTAATGACAGGGATAGCTTCCAAGTTAGTGGTAGGGCTTCATCACACTAGCAATCAAAGGCCTAAAATCTGACTTGAGGTATGCAGCAGCACTGATATACAATGATGGCTAAAGACAAGCAGAGAAATGTTTTAAGTTTAACCTTAAAGAAGGCAGGCGAACCACTAATTTCAATCAAGAAATCAATTTCATACAAGAATGGGATGAAAGCTAAATCTGACAGGGAGTGCTTTTGGTCCTGTTTGAGCTCAGACATACGTAACCTTAGAGTCAGTGAAGGAATGTAACAGACAGGCAAAGTGACAGGGCAGGAAACTAACTTTGAAGCAAGAGCAGAATCTAGATGAGAGTAAAGGAATATTGAATTTGCAAAGGTCAGAGAGAAAGATGTTGCAACAATTGAATCATAACAGGACAAAAGTGGATACTCAAAGGCTGCACCTTTGAAGTGGTACTCAGAGAGCGATTTATAGGACTCTGCTTAGAAAGTGAGAACTTCAACTTGGAGATCACACATGCTCTGCAGTGGTCAGCAACAGGCAGTTTCAGATTCTGTTTGATCATTTTTAGCTTGAATTCGTAATTAGTTAACAAAGGAGTATCAGAGTAAGACAGGAGAGATGGACCTGGAACAAAGATATGACTTGTCTGAAGAAAATGTTATTTGGCAAATAGAAAGGAACAAAGAACTGGGAAATCTTAACAGAAAAATAGACAGCTGATAAGGGCATCTTCTCAGTGACACACTCGAAATACAGATGTAAAGGCAACTATAGACATCACCCAGCAATGTAATTCAGCAAGCACAAACATTATCAAAGAAAACCTAACAGGACAATTAATCTATCAGTCAGACTAAGGAAAGATGGAATGTGATTTCTAATATGTGGTCATAAAGAGATCACCAGCGTTTTGGAAGTAACAGTTACATTTACATCAGTGAATGGAGCAGTACAGAGGCCAACTGCCAGTCTGTTGTCTGCCTGTCCATGCCTGTCCTGGTTTAATGCCATTAAACTCCATGTCTCCAGATGAGAGTAGCTTAATTCATATTGACTAGTGGGGACAGTCTCTGGTTCATGCTAACTTCCAGATTACTAAAGACAGCCCACTGCCTTTCCCAGGTGAAAATCATACCAGGAACCTGTTAACAATTTAATGGACTAAATGATAGAGTTTCAGTGGCTTGAACTGGGCGTAAGAGAAACTGTTTTAAAGAGGGTCCAGCATAGTACTTAACAACTGCAAACAACAAGATAAAAGAACATTAGATAACAGCAATACAATCAACTATGGGCTTTGTAAGGTGAAAGAGGATGAGATGCTAACACTGGAAAGAAATAGTGATCGATGAGATTGAGAGTTTAAGGGTCAAAAAGAAGTGACAAGATAGGATGGATACCTGTGACATATAGGTAGAGGGGATAAAACAATTAAAATCTTCTGCATCTGCAACACCTGTAAAGTTTAGAGAAGGTACAAGCTGAGGATGAATAGCACCATCATATTTACACGAGGATCCTCCTGAAAGATACCCAGTCTGGACTGGTGAGGATCTATAGAATGATCTAGTAATCCAAGATCTCCACAAAGGTGATACTCATTGTGTGCAACTAAATAAAACACGTTCTCTGAGACAGGTTGGATTCTGTTGTGTTGCCAGACATTAAACCACCTTTTTGGCCACCACTCTTTTTGCACCTATTAGTCATCTGGGGAGGCTATTTCAGAGTTGTACTCCCCCAGTTGGTAAAATAGCCTTCTTAATGTCCAACTTCAAGTAATTCCCTACTGGTTTTCATCTATTTTTTTGTTTGTTGACGTGGTGGCATGGCTGAAACCTTTCCTTCTTGGCATTCACCTTCCTTATGCCTTTATAATTAAAATACATTTTTTCAAACCTTCAAACTGTTACATGACAAATAACATAGCCATCTCATATCAGTGACTCCTTACTCCACTCATTGTACTTATTCTTCTTCACATCTATTCAATTAAATCCAATTTTTCTTGAAAATGAGTAAATAGATTATGACCATCAAGTAAGAGGAGTGTAGGTAACTGACTTGCACTCTACCACTAAGGGCAGAGCTGTTTAAATAGAAGAGCTACAGAACTGAAAAAGAGAACTCATTTTCCAGAGATCATGGATTTATTTTTGAATGCAAAAAGACCAAAAAAAAGAAATTTGGAATGAATCAGCATGCGAGACTGTCAGAACAGATTTTTTGATGAGGAGACAGCCATGAATGAAGAAAAGAGAAAAATAAAAAATTAAATGGGAAGGAGAGCAGAGAACACTGGAGGAACAGCCTCAGAAAGCTGAGGTACAAGAGTCAGAGAGGTATCAGCAATGTAGTAGAGCCGCTCTTTTAGCTGAAAGCTGAGCTGGACCAAAGCTGCTGAATAGGCGACAAAACTAGGCAACACAGAGCTAAGCGGTCAAATGAAGTTACAAGAACTAACAACAAAGATTCAAAGAAATCAAAATAAAGGGGATTTGTTCATAACATAAAGAAAGCTCAACAGAGAGAGATACAGACTTTGAATATGAATGGATGTATTCCAAATCCCAGAACTCAAAATCCAGAGCCGTATTATAATTCAACATAATACAATATTGAGCACAGATGTTACTCGTTAGTTTGATGACCATTAATTCAACAAAAAATCATCAGTTCTATAAACTGTTTTAAAATTAGTAGGTTTTGAGAGGACAGAAGCCTCTGTGTACAGTAATGAGACCTGCTCCAAGATTACCAAAGGAGAAAAAAAAAAAAGGTAGCTAGCAAACAGAAGATTAGCGTGATGCAAAGCTGAAGGGGAAAGTAAAAATGTCTTTGCGCTTAGTGCCTTTATACTATGTCCCCGGCCATAAAAAGAAATAGCAGCACATGAATTAAATGGTGCAGCTATTTCAAAGGGACTAAAGAAACAGGCCTAAAACCGACCTGTTGATATTAGTTTAGAAAACAACTAAAACCAGCATTAATCAGGTTGAAGTCAAAACCAATATATATAGAGAAACTGGACGGTATGTTGTCTGATATAATGCTGATTTTTCAGCTCTTTTTTCATCAAAGAATTATGAAGCCAAAACTACTAAAGTCTCAGTGATACAGCACCTTTTTCAAAAATGAGGCAAATTTGATGTCTTGGGTATGTATGATCAATCATACTGGGGAGTATCTACCTTTTACTACATCTAAACTCACTCTCCTGGTTTCCACTATATTTTATGCCTATTTCTGAATTATTATGTAAAACAGTAGTTATGAAAATATCTTATGAACATAAACTTATACCCTACAGAGATTTGATTTCTTAGGTGAATTGTGCCAGGGATAGTCAAGGAAGCATTGGAAGGGAACAGAGAGGGAGTAGGTGGAGGAAAGATGTAAGGCTTAGTGCTGGATTTTTGAGGAAACCACTAATTATTCCTACCTGCCAGTGTCCTGCAAACTGTTCAATCCTTTAATTTTAAGTATCTCATGTCTTACGTCACTACTACATTTCATAACTTTTGCTTTTAAGTAAGAGTTTTAAAACAAAAATGAATACTAGTTTTAAATTCAAGATATGTGAATTAACAGTGGTTTTGATCATAACGAATCTGTGCCACACTAATGAGTAAGAATAGAGAAATGATTGAAGACACACTTTATATTTTAAAAGACAATCTTAGAAATAGTTCAGTTGCCTAAAAGCATGCATGTATGAGACTAAACTTGTCTCTGAAAAAACTAAACAACAGAATCTATTTCATTTATGTTATGATAACAGTCAAAAATGCACAAATACCTATTAAAACAGAAAAAGATACTGTATCATGTAAAGAAATAAATCTACAAAGGTACGTAATTGTATGTTAATTACTAAATACATGTACACATACAACGAAAAATATCTTTTGAAACTATTGTTACAACTTAATTTTCAACTCAGAATTCAGAAAGCAAAGTGATGAAAACTCCAACATAAAACAGTGTTCCTTCATTGAAACAGAAAGTATATGGCTTGCAATTGATGTGACCAACATTTTGAATATTTCCTCAAATTTAAAAATCTCTTGCATGTATTATGTACTTCCTTTATTAAGAAGGACTGGCTCATTGATGTTTCAGAACTTTGTAACATCACTGTGGGAAAAAAAAATCCACAGTGATGTATAAAATACTTAAACAACATCACCTCAAAATATCTACTTTATGACTATATGCAATAATAAAAACATGACAGATACAGGATGACAGATACAGGATTTTATGCCATGTGACTTTTCAAATATTGGCATGCTGCAGACTAAGACCTTATTAGTTATAGCTATATAGTTGTACTTTCTAATGTGCTATGGATGTAGAAATTTAATGCAATCAACTGTCCATGGTTTGATGATATTTGAATTCCAAGGCTTTACTACACATAAGAAGTTTCCAACAAATACTGTTTGGGTAATGTGAACTTTGGCTCAAAGTTGGGGCTCAGACCCACAAAGGCGATGTTGACTTCATGTGCATAGCTAGGCTGCACAAAAATTAAGTCAGATTACTGGAGTGCCTAGGCTACAATGTCACAATAAGCAGAAACAAAATACCTTATAATGCTAAGATTCGCTTACTTGGCACCTAAGGGCAACGTCTGTTCCCGAGCCTTACCAT
This sequence comes from Pedionomus torquatus, assembly GCA_013398155.1. NCBI lineage: Eukaryota > Metazoa > Chordata > Aves > Charadriiformes > Pedionomidae > Pedionomus > Pedionomus torquatus. The sequence goes on from VZRU01008042.1 coordinate 537,139, forward strand.
TCCCTATGCCTGGCAATCGGCCTAGAGCAGCAGAACCCTTGGAAAGTGACAACTGGTCTGTCTTGAAAGACTTAAGATGAAAGTGAAACAAGGAAAGTCAGAGAAAGGATGAAAGGAAGGTGCCATATGAGTTATTACACAGAGCAAAAGGGGGCAGTAAACTAAAAGATGTCATGGCTTTCTTCTCTCTATACGAAATGAAATATCAGCCAGTGAGGGACAGGGAAAAGAGAATAAAACAGAAGCACATTGTAGTATGTTGCACCCTGGGAATCTCTGAAGACATTAACTTTTCAGGTCCTGCATGACAACTAAATATTAAATGTGCTAATGCCTACTTAGAAAAAATGGCTGCATGCAAGAGAGAGAAAGAGAAACAGTAGCCCAACTGTATTCTAAAAACTAAAAACCATAAAAATAATTTCAGTTCTTGAATCACACCAGTTTAGAGATCAGTTCTTTTTTCAACCTAATGTGCTTCATTTTCCACATTCTTAGACCACGCCTGTTCATCTTTAACCTAAGAAGAAAGGGATTTATCTCGCTTCTAGAGCAGAACATATCACAAATTTAATTTGTTATTTCCGAACAAATTGCAAAACAAGTGTTTGTTTAGTCTTACAAGTGAAATATCAAATGTCCTATACACATTAAACTACTAATTTCCTTAATGGTCTTTTTTTTTTTTTTTTTTTTTT
>VZRU01008046.1:0-30227 GCA_013398155.1 Pedionomus torquatus
ACCCTGTCCCTCCCAGAAAACCAGGACACAAGCTCATTATATCTACATCTGTATGTCTACCTCTAGCTATAAACATCATCTAGTGAATTTCAGTAACTGGAAATACTATGTGTTTCTTCATTTAGCAGTACAGACATGAAGTTTGGGATCTGGTTTAAGACAGATGTTCAAATTTAGGTGTCACATAGTAACTGCAAGCATGCTAGGAGCCTAAGCTCCCATTAAAATTAGTACAGATTCTGATGTTTACTGCTTAAATGTGGGTATAGTATCACTTTTGGAATTGCTGGGTATTTTGTCAGTCCCAGCTGACAAACCAGGAGCTGTAGGTTTCATACAGGTCATTCTACCTTCCATGTGAAGGTATAACAGATTATCATCTGTTATAACATACCATCAACTGTTTCAAATATCATTAGGTGCTTATGGTTAGACAACCAAATCACACTTTTAGTCAAGAAAGTAAAGAAAGCTCCAAAAGCTAGTCAATCGCCCTAATATAGACAGAGAACTTGATCTGGAACCAAATTATTTTGGGATACTCCCATATCACTGAAGGCAGCTAGATGGTGTTGGCAGATGTAACACAAAATCCATGAAAAACATATAGCCTTCTGTGGTTGCAGGAAGCTGAAGGAACCTCAAAATGGCATTGGACACATAGGTTCAGTCTTTAGGTGTCTGGGCACCTAACAGCCCTTTAGGCAGCACTGACCATTATCAACTAGGTTTCCATCCAAATTTATCTGAATATAGGTACTCAGTGCACAGACAGGCATCTATATGAATTTAGTTTTACACAGCCACAGCTTAGATTCTATCCCAAATCACCTTCTAGATCCAGAAAAGCCTCGCTATTGTGTAAAATGGCATTTAGACAGCAAACAATGCACAAAGACCTTGCAATCTTTCAACACATACATTCTGTCATTATTTTATACCTCTCTGGTTTTGTTTGCTCTTAGAATATTGGGAGAAGTGGTGAAAAATTAATATAATACTTGTATCTCCAAGGAAAATACTGTGAAAACCACTTACTTGATATAATTGTTTTAATGATGTTGAAGTATTATGATGTTAGCCTCAGAAATTAAATTCATAGTGCAAATCACATTGATGCATTAAAGAAAAACATTCTTTGAGTAATACAAACTACTAAAGTCTGATATCCTTTCTAGAGGCACACCTGGGTGTAATAGCTCAGCTCTTGTGAGGCAGCGGGGTAGCCTTTTTTGGGAGCCAGAAGGCCTACCACCCCTCAAGTGTGGAAACTCTCTCAAATGCTTCTACACCAATGTACTCAGCATGGGAAGTAAACAGGAAGAACTGGAGATCTGTGTTCAGGCATGGGGCCATGAACTCATTCCAATTACTGAGACGTGGGGTAGCTCACATGACTGGAGTGCTCTCATGAATGGTTATGTCCTTTTTAGGAAAGACAGGCCAGAAAGGTGAGGTGGTGGAGTTGCTCTTTATGTGAGAGAGCAGCTGGAATGGATCAAGATTTCCCTGAGGGCAGACAGAGTTGAGTTTGTGGGTAAAGATTAAGGGGCAGGCCAATATGAGGGACACTGTTGTGGGTGTTTATTACAGGCTACCTGATTAGGATGAGGAAGCTAATGAGGCCTTTTAGAGTCAGCTGAAAGTAGCCTTGTAATCACAGGCCTTGGTTCTCATGGGGGACGTCAATCATCAGGATATCTGCTGGGAAGACTACACAGCCAGGCATTTACAGTCCAGGAGATTCCTCCAGTGTACTGATAATAACTTCTTGACTTAGGTAGTGGAGGACCCAACAAGGAGAGTTGGCTGGACCTAGTTCAGGCAAAAAGGGACTTGTTGGGGGAAGCCTTGGCTGTAGTGATCATAAAAAAGAGTTTAGGATCATGGGTAACGTGCAAAACAATGAGTAGGATTGCAATCATGGACTTCAGGAGGGCTAACTTTGACCTCTTCAAGAAAATGCTTAGAGAAATCCCATGGGTTAGGGATCTGGAAGGTAGCAGGGCTCAAGAGAGCTGGAAAATATTAAAATACTGCTTTCTCTAAATTCAGGATCATCCCTAAGACCAAACATCAGGCAAGGGAAGTAAGAGACCTGCATGGTTGAGCAAGGAGCTTCTGAAAAAGCTCAAGTGGAAGAAAGAAGTTTAAAATGTATGGAAGAAGGGACTGACAACTTGGGAAGATTCTAAGAATGCTACTATAGTATGCAGGGATGAAACAAGGAAAGGCAAGGCCTCCTTGGAATTAAACCTGGCAAGGGATTTCAAGGTCAACAGGAAGGGCTTCTTCGAGTATCTCAGAGGTAAAAGGAAAATTAGAGAAAATGTGGGGCCATTGTTGAATGAGATAGGTGCCATAGTGACAGAGGACATAGAAAAGGTGGAGTTGCTGAATGCCTGCTTTGCTTCAGTCTTTACTGCTCAGGCCAGCTCTCAGGAGTCCCAGACTTTGGAGGTAACAGAGAAAGTATGGACAAAGGAAGACTTCCCCTTGATTGAGGAAGATCAAGTTAGAGATCTGTTAAGTAAACTGTATATCTGCAGCTGCATGGGTCTTGATGGAATGCATCCATGAGGGCTGAGGGAGCTTGCAGAAGCCATTGCTGGGCCACTCTCCATCATCTTTGAAAGGTCCTGGAGAACAGGCAAGGTGCCTAATGAGTAGAGGAAAGCCAATGTCACTCCAATCTTCAAAAAGGGCAAGAAGGAGGACCTGGGGAACTACAAGCCCATCAGCCACACCTCCATCCCTGGAAAGATGATGGAAGGGCTTGTTCTGGGCGTCATCTCATAGCATCTGGAGGTAAAGAAAGTGTGGGTAAGTAATGGAAGATTGGTGAGGAGGTTTGTAAGTACACTCAAGTGACTTACGCCTGGGGTGCTGGGAAACACATATTATACAAATTGTTTAGTGTTGTATGATTGCAGGTAGAACACCTGCACTTACATAACATGTCTGCCTGCCTGACTAGCTATTTACAAAAAACTTGAAGCAATTTACATTTTTTGTGGTGTCTATCAACTCTATTAAATTAATTTATGATATTTGGAAACAATAGATGATGCAAGAGAGAAAAAGGCAGAAATACAGACATAGTAACTGAAATTTCTTACAAGTAGCTTAAGTCTTTCAGTGTTTAAAATGGAAGAAGTTGTTAAATTGAGGTTTTTGGAATGACACAATACATACATCCATGCTTGTTTCAGTCAGGTTCTTAATTTGTTTTGGCAAGCAGATGAGCTATCTGGTAAATTCATGGGATCATAAAAACATTCACTGTACTGGTTTTCCAAAGCACAAAGGAACAGCAGGCCAATTTATGTGTTAGATTTCCATATATTGATAAAACTGCCACTTTTCCTCCTTGCTCTTTTCCAGTTCCACATATAATACAAACGATAAGTTTGAATAAGATTTCTGTCTAATAATCTTTCTTAATCCTATAAAACTTAGGTTTCATTCTGACTTTCACAGTAAGAAATTAAATTTTTATTACTGCTACATGAAATGGTGGAGAGCATTTGATTGTGATTTTACGACTCATAGAAACAAAGCAGATGTGGATAACCTCCACTGTGCATGAAGGGTACATTAAATAGTCATAGATAAATTTGATAGCCATGAAAGTGTCTGTAAAAGCTCTAACATTTTTTGTGCAGGCAGATGCTGCAGATTTTTATTTAAGTAGGTACACGTTTATAGATGTTTCCATTTAAAAAGTAAACATTTATTCCACATACCATTGGCTTTTCCTTCTTAGGAAAGTCTATCAGTACATTTAGTCAGGCTGTATACATTATTAATATCCATTTTCAACCTACCAAGTGCTTATGATAAAATACAGATTTTACAAAATTGTGGGCAAGTATTCACTGCAACTGGGAGAAATTCCTGGTGACTGGAAGAAAGCATATGTCATTCCTGTCTTCAGAAAAGCTAAGAAGGAAGATTAAAGGAACTACAAGACAGTCAGCCTCACCTCAGTTCCTAGGAAGCTGATGAAGCAATGGCACCAGGAAATCATTTTGAGGCACAGGAAGAACAGGAGGGTGATCAGGAATCGTTGGCATGGATCTATGAATGGCAGATAGTGCTTTGCCAACGTGATAGCCCTTTATGATGAGATGACTGTCTGTGTGGATGAGGGGATAACAGTGGATGTTGTCTATTTTGACTTTGGTGAGGCTTTCAACATATTCTACTATAATGTTCTCACAGACAAGCTGGCAACGTATGGCCTAGATGAATGGACAGTGAGATGGGCTGAAAACTGGCTGAACTGCCAGGCTCAGAGGGATGTATTCAGTGGTCAGCAGCATGAAGTCCTGCTGGAGGCCAGTCATTAATGATGTACCCCATGTTCACAGGTTTAGCTCTCTGTGCTCAAGGTTAGCTCTGATACAGTGCATCTGTGCAACCTCAGATCAACCTTTCAGTGAAAAGAGCTACGCTGCAAGAAACATGAGATAACTCATCTGGGGCATTCATACCTGAACTGAGAAGCTGCATTTAAACTCAGGCCCTTTCCCTTGATCTTTGAATAAGTTTACTGTAAAGCTAAACCCTGCTACAGTAACCCCAGTGCTTTGTTGATCCTAACCTTGCTTCACTGCCTTGACTTCCTGGCCTAACCTTAGATCTTCCTTGTGATCATGGACTTGCCTGGCAGTACCTGGACTTATGGAAGAACTTTTTGGATGGTTATCACTATCATAGGTCTTGCTTTGTTACCCTTATTTAGGTACTGTGGGACTCCACCTCTGCCCCTCCATAATCTGCTGCTACCCTTGGCTTCTGGCCTACCTTCACAAGCAGCCCACTTGTCAAGACAATTATGCTCCTTGACTATGTTTGCAAGTCTGCTAGCAGTACTGGGGATCCCCTCAAGAGAACAGACATGGGGCAGAGCTTAATGTGGTGCCTGAAAAGAACTGACATCAAAAGTTTTTTTCACTTTTTAGAAAACGGTTTCTTTCCATTTTATTGCTTGGTTAGTTTTTTGCTCATTGACTTTAATGAGAATCTTCTGTTGTAGAAAGAAGTCCTTAAACTGGCTAATGTCTGAAATGTCTGGCTAAAAGTTACTAACTTCTGTCTTGATTTGGTTGCACAGAATCTATGAAGGTAAATCTGAATCTTATTTGCAATAACCTATTCCTCCAAATAAATGCTTCATAGATATTAATATAATGACCACTGTCATCATGTATAAAGAAAGGGCATTCAAATAACAATTTTAGTCTTGGAGTTGTAGAGATAAGAATTACTGAAGAAAGAAAGAAAGAAAAACATAAAAAAAAGTACTCTGTCCTCTCCTTGCAACTAACCCCAAACTATGAAGTAAAGCACAAGCTCAAATTGTAGGTACTAACTGCATATCTTTAACTACAGAAAGAACTGTCATAAAAAGATGGTGGCAGCATGGAAATTTCAACCTTAGATGAATACAGCACTGGCATTTAGCCACCCTCAAAGGATTCTTTTGGTATGTTAAACAGAGAGAATAAAACATAGGACCAAAGCCCACAGGGTCAAGCATTTATAGCAAACAATTGCTTTGCTTTCAGGGAACTTGTTTTCAAACTATCTGTCTATGCAATTGTTTCAAGTATGAGTTATCTTAGTATGTAAAAATATTAATTGGTCTGTGAAATAAAAATATTGGTATGTAAAAAAAATTAATTAGTATTTGAAAATAATGTATTCTGATGACTGAAAAAACTGTTATATACACTCACACTTTTCAATATTTTGTGGATATTAGTCTCTGGAATATTAGAGCTCCTGTTAGTAAAAGAAACAAACAAACAAACAAAATAAACAAAGAACAGTTGCTAAAATATTGCACTTGTCAGCAAGGCTGGGTTTTATCTCAGTGAAGTGAAAAAGGAAAGGGATTACATACAGTATTTTCTGTGCAACAATGAATAGTCAGGTTAAGGAAGAAGAAGAAAGAACGACAGCATCTCACCACAAATCCAGGCTTGCAAAAACAGGAATAACCAAAACCGGGGTCCTTCTGAACACAGATGCCATGTATGCAGGGGCTAGATATACACTCATCAACATCCAGCTCGCAACGGAGGCCTTCCCATCCTGGCAGTAAAAAAAAAAAAACAAACCACAACCCAAAACCTATTAAAATCTAAATTCATTTATTAACATTCAAAAAAATCCATGAGTAATTATAATCAGTCCTCAGATACATGTAAGTAAATTGTATAGGATGGGTATGAACTGATTTTGGCTGTGTTTTCTCTCAGTAGAAAAAATGAAAAGAAATAACAATAAACAAACGCAAATGTGTCAGGTAGACCCACAAGTTGCATTCCAGTCCTGCTTTAGCTGCCCTGGTAGAAGTGCAGCCTGTCCCAGCTAAAGATCTCAGCTCTGAGGCTCCTATTAGTTCCAACGCCTACTGTTGCTGCTTTTGAGCTGTCTGAGATATGGTTAGAATACGGTTTACATCTCTCTGTGCTGCTTCTGCACCTGAACAGCCTGCAGCTGCAGTCACAGATCCTGAACGGGCATCTATTATTCTAAGGGTATGGGGCTTGCTACTGGGAGAATAGCTGACAAAATTCATGATCCATTACAGAAGCGATTCGTCAGAGCTAAATAATTTCCCTTTTCTGGTATCACATGCTGTCACCACATGCTTCATTTTGTTCTCTGGAGGTTTTTGGAAAGCTGCAATCATCTGCCTTGTTCCTACTTCTGTCTTGCCACTATCCGTTTTCCATTTCACTGAATTACAACTGTGGATGTATGCTGTATATCTGAGACTTTCTGCCTTATGGGAAAGTTTTTTCCCATAGTTGCCTTCACAGGCCCAAAAATACTCAATCATGTCCCCATATTTCTAAGGTGAAGGTTAGCAGGGAAATCCAAGGCCTGTCATATGTGAATAGTAGTGGCTTGCGACAAACATGGATTCTGTGCATTTCTACTTTCTGCCTCTGGAAGATATTTTTTATTTATCCTTGTCAAACCAAGAAAATCTTCTAGTTCTTTTCCTCAGATGTGGAACTTTCCAAAAAGCTATTCCTCATAAAGAATCTCCTGCCTCCCCCAAATTCACTTTCTTTCTGAGCTGTAATCTTCTCATCTCCTCAGCTGTTTCAGAGACTCAAATAACATTTGAAAGTACCACATTAATTAAAAAAACAAACAAACCACAAGATATGTAACCATGCTGCGTATACCTAAAGTGTGTGGTTATTTCACTGTCTTTTTGTGGTGGAGAAACAGTGTAGAGATCTTTCAGCCCTACAATTGCTATTATTAAAAGCAATGTAAAATAATGGCAGCTTACATTTGGTTTGGAAGGTATTTCAAACATATTAGCAGCAAGAGTGAGTGACAATGCCCCAGAGAATATTCTTCTACTTATACCAAGCATTTCTATATACAGTTTCATAGAGATAGCAGTTACAATCCTTAGCTGGTAAGCAATTTTTAAAATGTCTATATTAAATTATATTTAAAGTATTACTAACTTTAAAAATGGGGAGAAAAATTTTGAACTCGACAATGTATGAGGCAATGTAATGATAGAAAAAGTTATCTTTAAAGTTTTCTTAAAGTCTTCTGTATTGGTGAAGTGGTATATAGCCATATGCAGCATCAGGTAGAGGGAGGGGACATACAGTTTTATCTGCTTAGCATTTCCACTGTGTAACTGAGATAAAAAAGATATATAGTACTGAAGACAGGTCGTGACTCAGACTTTTAAGATCAGAAGGGACAGTTATGATCGTGAATTCTGACCCTCTGTATGGCAAAGTCCAGAAATTTTTCACTCAGTGGTTCATCCATCAGGACTACAGTGTCTTTCTGGATTACTGAGTATCTCTTAGACACAAAAAAAAGTTGCTATAAAAATTTTAATCTGTCAGCAAGTAAGGCCTAAAATTAATTAGGATCTAGTAAGTCAAAGATATTTCCATTCAAGTCTCACATATATACTATCATTCCTCAGCAATGGAAAAACAAATGAGTAAACTCTCCATATTTGCTCTCATTACATGCACACACATACACATGCTCTTCAGTATCTTGTCTTATTTTTTTTTAAATCTGTTACCTATAAAGTTTTTTAATCTGCACTAAGGACAACTCAGAATAAAACATGCTCATAAAATAAAATCTGATTTTATTAGCAGTCAATTCTTTTGTTTTTATATAAAAAAAATAAATTTTGTTTTTATATAAAAAAAATTATTTTTAAATAAAAAACAATTTATATGTTTTCTTTATAATGAAGAAGCAGCATGGATATAAATCTATGTAGATATCATACGAACAGATTGCTAAAAAGACTGCAGAAAAGTTTTGTGTAGTAAATATATGGTTACTTAACTTCGGGAGAGTTTAGCAAGATCTTCTTGTTTGTAAATGGAGACCAAGAAGCTGAACATACCTCATTACAAAGGAAATAAGTAGATCAGACATAGGTACTAGTGTAATTCTTAAATTAAGAGTAACTGAATTATGCAGCAGCATGCTTCAAGGCAGTAATTTATACCCTTCTTATGTTGACAAAAGGTTCTTTGATAATTGACATGACAGGAGACAGTGAGTAGTCCTGAACGCATTAAATTTGTGACTGTGTGACAATACAGGCTGAATGTGACCTTTATTTTTTGTATAAATCCTTATACCTTCCAAATTCACAAGACCTGTTTAAATTGATCTATGCTAGCATAAGAAAACATCTCCCATTATTTCTAGAAAGTGCTTGTTTTCATTCTACACATAATGGTTCAGAAAATTTATTTTCATCCCAACCAGCAGACATAAGCATAGGTATGTGTGACAAAAACAACAGCAATAATAATAAAAACTAGATCAAATGTTCAGAACTTTTTTCATTCAATCTTATTCTGGAGCCAGTTAAAGTACTAGGTGGCTATACAGTACCTACTTGACTGCTTGGTCAGTAAATTACATTAGTGAGATCATAAACAATAAACCTAGCTCTAGAAAATTCTTCTGACCTATTTAGTTAGCTTGTTTTAGTGTTAAATCTTTCTTGTCAAAGAGATAGTTAATAATTTTATACCTTGTAGGTTATATTCCAAGAACTTGATATAATTTATGAATTTTCTCAGCAGTAACACTGGTAATTCACAACTATCATTGTTAAGATTGTTCTGTCAAATGTCAGTTACCTTGTTGACATTTGCAAGTGTATCCATTGATATGATCTTCACAGGTTGAGCCATGCAGACAAGGTGATGAATTGCACTCATTAACTTCTATTTCACAAAACTGCCCAGAAAATCCAGCAAGACACCTGAAGCAAACAACATTCTGAATAAGTAAACTATGCATAGCAATCATATAAAATACACTTTGTGTGGAAACAATTTGTATATACTATGTGCATTAACATGACACAATCTCATATATCACTTTCTGTTTTAAGGACTATTTTACTGGAACTCTTTCAAATTTCACATTGTAACCCGTGGTGATTTTTTAGGGGATTTATGATGGTAAAATCCATCCACAAATTTCACATCTGGATCATAACAGACCTAGCAGTCACAATTACAGTTTACTGGTTCTAGCAAGGTGAGTACAAACCATTGTTGCACCATTAAATGTAACTACAGCAGAAAAGGTAACCTTCAGGGATCAGGTTTTCATTATCGTTCTAGTTACCAAACATCATCATGAAATAACTAAATAACTTTTCTGTATTTTTCCAGTTGTAAATCCTATGTGATCATTAACATCAAAATAGTTTCATATGATGTCAACATATAACTATACAACTGACCTAAATGGACTCACGAGACCTTTAATGAAATTCAGAAATCTTACCAATATCATTATTGAGACACATCCTTGCATACATAATAGTCAAATATGTTCTGCAATACAGAGCCCCATAATGGTATTTACATTCACTCTTTTGAGATGTGTTGTGCATCTATATGTTTCACATAGAATCATAGAATGGCTAGACTTGGAAGGGACCTTGAAGATCATCAAGTTCCAACCCCCCTGCCATGGGCAGGGACACCTCCCGTTAGACCAGGTTGCTCAAAGCCCCATCCAGCCTGGACTTAAATACTTCCAGGGATGGGGCATCCACAACTTCCCTGGGAAACCTGTTCCAGTGTCTCACCACCCTCACAGGAAAGAATTTCTTCTTAATATCCAATCTAAATCTTCCCTCTTCGAATTTAAAACCATTACCCCTTGTCCTATCACTACACTTCCTGACAAAGAGTCCCTCTGCAGCTCTCCTGTAGGCTCCCTTCACATACTGGAAGGTTGCTCTCAGGGTCTCCCTGAAGCCTTCTCTTTTCCAGGCTGAACAGCCTGTCCTCATAGGAGAGGTGCTCCATCCCTCTAATCATCTTCGTGGCTCTCCGCTAGCCTCGTTCCAACAGTTCTATGTCCTTTCTCTGTTGAGGACTCCAGAGCTGGACACAGTACTCCAGGTGCAGTCTCATGAGTGCAGAGTAGAGGGGCAGAATCACCTCCCATGACTTGCTGGTCACACTTCTTTTGATGCAGCCCAGGATACAGTTGGCTTTCTGGGCTGTCAGCACACACTGCTGGCTCATGTTGAACTTCTCATCCATGAGCACTCCCAAGTCCTTCTCCTTAGGGCTGCTCTCCAGCCATTCTCTGCCCAACCTGTATTTGTGCCTGGGATTGCCACAAATACAGGGTTTACAGGGATTACACAAATACATGAGGCAGAGTACTCAAAAATGCCTGCTAGCAAAGGGGTAGTGGAACATCTTGTACGTTGTTTGGATCTAATGAAGAGAATAAAACTTTATGCCACACTTAGAGGAAGACGAGTATGTTAACAAACTTCCTTTGAGTAAATTAGACTAGTCATGTTCCCTGTTCCTCAATTGTGTGACTACAAAACACATCAGCAGAATGAAATATCTGCAGTGTCTACCTTAGCTTTCCAGATCCTGAAGCAAAAGAGAAGGAGGATGGACCACGGAATAGGTATCTGTAACACTTCTTGAAGGATCATTACACTATGTGTCAGTAATCATGTTTTGTTTTATTTCTGTCTTGACTACTAGAACAGCTTTATTTCATTTTATATGGAATACACTCTGGGTAATGGCAATCTGGAATCTACCAAGACAATGACAGCAGAACAGATTTTCCAAAGTCTACATCAACCACAGATGACAGTGATGTCACACTGCTTGGAAAATGTACAAACTGATGCACACATTACCATTTTTCAAATATCTAATTATAATATGTGAGAAAAAAAAAAAAAGGGTAAGGTTTAATGAGTGAGCCACAAGGAAAATCTACTGAGAAGATAAAGTTTGGCCTTTATTCCTATTGGCAAATGTCCAAGCCTGGGATTTAGAACTGGATTCATACCTCCTAACCTCACTAACCTAATTGTAATAACCCTAGGAATCTTCTGTGCTCAGTAGAATAAGGGATGGAGAGGATGATTCTGTTCACTTAAATAATTTTCTGTGTATGCTTTTGTCTTTCCACTGGTTACACAGTTTATTAAAGAAAAAAAAAAAAAGAAGAGAGTGATCTCTCCCGGATTTGGGCAGGAGGACCAAAATGATGAATACCTATAAAATAACAGAAGGAATATTCTACTGGAAAAAAAAAAGGCAACTAGACAAAGGGAATACTGGGACAGTTTAAAATCCATTTAACTTTATACTTTGTTGAGCTTATCGACAATTCACTTTAAAAAAGAATAAATAAAGTGGTTACAACATAAATAGGAAGAAATATACATTTATTATGTAAAAATTCTGTAAAGAATAACTGTACCTATGTGTCCTTAAGATGAGTAGGCTTGATGCTTATAGTCTGTAAAACTCAAATATTGAAGAAAAGCTCTCCTGTGGGCAGCTTCAAGTGGGCTTACTTTTATATGTGATGTGTGTACTTGCTGTAGAGTAGAACTCACTAAAGAAAAAAGCAGTTCACAGAGTTACTGTGGTCATACCTAGTTGGAGCATGAATGACCAGTGGAGCAGCTTGATATAACTCCAATGGAGAGAATCAATAGGATGGAATCAGCTTCATATCCCAGGATACAACTTGGATAAGCTTTGGATGATTTTCTACTTAGCAAGGCTTGAGACTTTAGAGACACACTATGTAGCCGTGGGCCTAACTCTATAGACACTGAGGTAGAGAAATGGAGCTGTAGGATTAAATATGTATGTATGTATATGTATATATGTTTGGTAAAATAGTCTGGTTTGTTCTGAAAATTTTCCAAACATTTAAGTGTATAAATACTTAAATCATAAATACTTGGCACCGCCAAAACAGAAAAATTACAGAAAATATGACTTTTTCTTCAACCAGAATTTTAGGTGGAAAACTTAAATCCCTGGAAGCACTTAGCCAATAAATCAAATGCCATATATATCAATTTGTACAAGGTACCCTTTTTCCTAAGTCAGATTTTCATAATCATTCAACTTAAAGAATATTCAAGTATATTGCAAGTATTACACACACTGATGATGTGGGGTTTTTTGCAAATGCTACAATATCACAGTGTTGTTTGCTTCTGTTCAGACAGCGTAATGAGATAAAAATGACGCTTCATGACTGCAGAGGCTCTATTAACTAAACAATTCTGAGCAATTATGAAACAACTAACAATGAGCTTGTTCACTGATAGGTGTTTGGAAATCATAAAACAACACCTTAATGGCAGCAGCCTTCCCAAAATTGCAAGAAATTGTATGCTTTATTAAGAGTGTTAATGAAATTAACTCTTCTTAGAATATAATAACCACTTGAATAATTTCTTAAATGTTTGTTTGTTTTCATTCTTACCACTTTTATTGTAAATTTACATTTCTCTTCTGCCTCTCCCTAGTATTTCCCTTCTGAATTTTCTTTTTGAGTATTAGGAGGACAGAAACAATAGAATTTAAATACAACAGACATCAGAACATGTAAGCTGATATGGAAAACAGTTCTTGCAATATAAATGACATTAAACCTAACTCAAATATTTTGGAACCTATTTGTATGTGGTGCTTGGGATATAACCATTCTGCAAATGAAAATCAGAGGCTTTTTGATCATTTTCGTATCAAGATATGGCCACTGCAAATCTTGTACGTTGATTACCATTTAGTAGAAAACAATTTATGCTTTTATAAGTAAATGAATATCTAGGTTTAGCAACAAATAACTCTTAGACCTTATCTGATAAAGAAAGGTAATACATTGTGAAGGCTGAGCTTTTAAAATTACAAAGGTATCAACATAAGATCAGTAGTTCAGTACTGAAAGGCAGCAAAAAAGTGCGTCTCATTTTCTGTAAGAATAATTCATTCACATTTTAATTATGACCAGTTTAGAGGGATGACAGCAAAGATCTTCATCTTTTCTATCATTCTCTACAGCTTTTTTTCTCATATTAAATTCCAAGATAACGTTGTCTCTCTTCTGTTGTACCTTTATATTAATCATTATCAAGAGCAATCATCTTAATTTGGGCACAGGCCAATGAACAGCTCAACAAAAGACTGAAAAGATTCTATTGAACTGGATGGATTTGAAACAGAAGAATGTACTTTTAGTACTTTTACACTACAGTAAAGAACAGAGATGGGAATAAGCATCTCAGCAAAATGCTTAGCTGATGATTACTGTGGTGTAGAAGATGACAGTTCATTTCTTTCTTCCAGAAAAAAGCGCCCAACTAGTCACCATAATCTCTTATGCATCTGTAGGAGCCAGTTCTTTGCAGTATTCAACCTTCATCTGACATTAACTGCAAATTGTGATGTAATGATACTTGCAAACTTTAAATTTTGTAGTCTTTCCTCACTCCCCATAAATCTCAGCTGGAATGGAAACTCTACCTTCTACAAGGAATGCGGGAGTTTATTATGACCTTGAAAGTCCTGTAGGAAGCTACTGGGCATTTGCCTTTGTTATGACAAACACTGTTTCAGTAGAATCTAAGTAGCACAATGAAGAAGAAAACTGAAGAAAAGAGGCATACATGCCTGTAAGTGTCTGAACTGCTTCTTAAATATATACACAGGTTTAGAATCAGTGGCCAGTTCCACCACACATCTATTAAGACCAATTTTACAGTTAAATTAATCCCAAGCCATCTAGGAAACCTGTTAGTCAAAATGATCCTGAAGTATAACTATAACATCATAGGTACTTCCAAGCTGAAATTCCTAAATCAAGACCAAAGTCCAACGAGGATTTTGAAAGTGCTTCCTTGTTATATTTGTCATTTGGGTTTTTGGGTGATATGAACACAGAAAAGATAATGAGCATGACATGAGTTTGCTTGTCATGTTTGCTTGTTATTTTACTTAATGTAAAAAATGAGAGAGATCAGGTGGGACATTTGAGAGAGCAAAAATACTAACAGAACAAGAGACTGGGAACACTTAGGGTAGGGAAATACATGCTGAACAAAGATCAACCACCAGTGGTCTCAGAACACAAGAGAGCCACTAAAGAAACAGAAGAAGGAAATAAAGTCTAAAACATAAAACGTGAGTTTTAAAATCATATTTTGGGGATAAAAGGAAAAAGCTACCAAGAAACAGAAAGAATAGACGGGTCAGGCCCTGCCCTTTGAGTGATGAAGTTGCTATGGCACTGCTCATCCAGGGGTAGGAAGAGCTGGTACTGTAAAAATGCTGCACTAAGACCATGACTATTTTTATGTTCCTTTCATCGAAAAGTCTAAAAAGCAACAACTCTGGGATAAAGACTGTCTACTTCTACTGCTTGTAGAAGACCAATCTCCTCATCCAGTTAACTAGTAATAGTTCACCTTAGGCTTCCTCTTCCTTGCCTGTACCCCAACATCTCTAGAGAGAGGGTTGGGAGTGATAAGGCGGAGATAATTAGAATCATAGAATCATCCAGGCCAGAAGGGACCTCCAAAAGGTCATCTAGTCTGACCTCCCCGCAGGAGCAGGGACATGCCCAACTAGACCAAGTTATTATAATTCCAGTCTTACTCTTCTAAAGAAGGCATGCCTCAGTCACAGTTTTCAAATTTGGCTTTCAGTTCAGTTTGAGAGGTTCATTATTACTAGATGATTCCATAACATGATCTTTGTACTCTCACCATTCCCCGAAGTGCTGAGATAAGAGGGATTGTCATGTTGTGCCTTGATGACACTGAAAACTGTTTTTCTCATAGAGATAGAAAGAAAAAATCAAAGATTTGTACCTTCACTTGTACTTGATGTCACAAGTTGTAGATACCTAGGAAGATTCAGTCATTGGAAAGCACTAAAAAATCTCTGCTGCCTGGGTCCTCAATAGCACGGTTATACTGGGAAGATTTATTTTGGCATTCTAGCTCCATTAAGATCATTTTCACTATCATTTTCATTATGATTCACTACGGGTTGATAGAAGCTGCTCTTTGTTCTTGTCCCGCAGGGCTCTATGGTTCTTTGATTCAGTAACAGTACAGTGGATAGTTATACACTGAAGGTCTTTTTGCAAAAAGCAGCTAGGACATTTAAACTGAGCAAGGGAGGCATTATACAAAATCAGGGAACAAGCAGGAAAAGGGCTGGAGAACAGGCCTGTAATGGACTCAGAATAAAAGCAATTTGCAAGCTTGAAACTGGCCTAGCTACACAGTTCAGGCCAAAAGAAAGATGACTTGTTTGGGATGAGGGATTGGCTGTCTAAGGAGATGCCCATTAATATAATGAAGAACTGACCTTTTAACCTAAGAATTGTATAGATATAGAAAGATAGCAGAGTTGTCTATATGCACTTGGCTGACCAATTTAAGAAAGATGAATCAGGTCCTAAGAAACATTGCCAGATTTGGTAATCTTGAACCACATTTTAAGCATTTAATACTATAATATTGATAAATTTACAGAACTACAGAAAGCTGTAACTTTATCAATATTTTATCAATCAAAGGTCAGATAAAGTGCCATCTACCTGATTTAAGCAGCCCATTCTCACAGTGCTGTAGACAAACTATGTGACGGCTGGGTATATAGTGGATCATAACTGGACTAATTGTAACTAATAAGAAACATCCCTGCTTTATATATAACATGTAGCAATTCAATGCAGCAACTACTGCATATATAAGCATGATCCCAGGTCTGCAATCCTGCTTCTTCATTATATCAAATAAAATTATTAAAATAGCAAAAGTACCAGGAAAAATTAATAATTTTAAAAAATATACGAATGCCTTAAATGTGGGGTTTTTTTAAGTTCGACATTATGATTTATATATCAATAAGGTAGAAACACATTCTTCCTGTAATGAATTTACAGGATTTACATTGGTAGAAGGAAGTAATTTTTCCATTAGTCCAGAGCTTGTCAGATTGAACCTGAGAACACCAGTGTTTCCACATCAAACAACAATCTTTTTTTGGAGATTAAAACTAAAAGAACAGCAGAGGTATCTATTAATGAATTGGAACACAGCTGAGGAATGATCTATCTGAATGACTGCTTATTTCCTGAGTTCCTCACATTTCAGCACAAACTCAACTGTCTGTAGTGTCTTGTGTAGAATCATAGCATGGTAGAGTTGGAATGGACCTTTAAGATCATTGAATTTCAACCCCCCTGCCATGGGCAGGGACACCTCCCGTTAGACCGGGTTGCTCAAAGCCCCATCCAGCCTGGACTTAAATACTTCCAGGGATGGGGCATCCACAACTTCCCTAGGAAACCTGTTCCAGTGCCTCACCACCCTCACAGGAAAGATTTTCTTCTTAATATCTAATCTAAATCTCCCCCCTTCCAATTTAAAACCACTACCCTTTGTCTTATCACTACACTTCCTGATAAAGAGTCCCTCTGCAGCTCTCCTGTAGGCTCCCTTCAGATACTGGAAGGCTGATAGAAGGTCTCCCTGGAGCCTTCTCTTCTCCAGGCTGAACAGCCCCAGCTCTCTTAGCGTGTCCTCATAGGACAGGTGCTCCATCCCTCTAATCATCTTTGTGGCCCTCCACTGAACCTATACCAACAGGCCCGTGATTATCAATCCAAATACTAACCGTAGAAAAAGCTGAAACACCCCCATGGTTGCTCTGCTCCTGAAAATTAGTCACAATAAGAAGCTAAGTTATTTTACTAACTTGATATATAAGTACATAAGTATTTTAAAAAAAAACCCTCTGCAGTTATTTAAACAAAGAAAAAATATACAACTGCTTCTACACAAAGTCCATATTTATATCAGTATTGGTAAGATTCATCAGAGAAGGGATAGGGGAACTTTGCAGACTTGTTCAAGTGTTTTATGCAGAAGTGGAGCTATTCAAGCCTAATCAGAATATTGCAGTAAAATTCTGCTCTTGCCAAAATATCTGGGGGTTTTGCCAACACATTTCCATATATATAGTGGGAGTAAACCAATAAAAAACTTCAACTCCTAAATGAAGTTTCCAACAAAAGCCCAAGTAAGCTCCTGTAAGAAAGCAGCAGTGATAACTCTTGTCAAAGTTTAACTTCATGATAATTCTGTATTCTAAGGGCTACTGGCATGCATATGTTTCTACTACACCAAATACTACATTTAAAACAATTTTAATGTGATCAACTCATGAATTGTTAAGATAATTCACAGAAGGATTTTGGTCTGTAATAGCTGCAGTCACAGCAAAATTTATTCTATGTGGGTAAACTTTCAGCCTCAGAGTAAATCTGCAAGAACCCAAATGTCAGCCAAGTTTTTCCCAACAACTGTAATTCATATCCTGTTGTAACTCATTGCTCTTTGAGTCTATTTTGTAATTCATCATTCTTTGAGTCTATTTTACATCTGTACTCTTTTTCTTCTCTCTCCCTATCTTCCCTATCTGTAACCTTTTACAGCTTATTAATAATTTGTGTATCTGTGAGATATAGGGTTCAGAAAAAAACACAGTTTCTACAACACAGAAGTTTATTAGGTTTATCGGGGAGCAATGATTAACAGCAATTGTACTTACAAGAGTTCATTTATGTTGTAACCTTTAGCTGCCTATGTGACTCATTCAACCTGGTAAAATCAATGAACTTTATGACCCAATCCACACTATGAAATTTCTTTGGGACATCAATTTTTCTTCATGAGTGTTAACCTTGATGAATGGGGTAAAGCTGTGTTAATATCTCTCAGTTAGGTAATATGGATAGAATAATAGATCAATGTGAAAAGCACCTCTCCTGAGCAACTGTCTTCAGTAAAATAGTCTTGGAAATGTGCAATGTCTTTTGACATTAGTCATGATTTTTTTTGTCTTTCAAATCTGCATTTTTTTGTCCAAAAGAAATATAGCTAACTGATCTACTATAACAGACCAGCTCTGTCACTGCAAATTTACACTGGGATTGCTATACATTATTAATAAGCTATGAAAAGTCACTGGCTAAATGTCATGGAAGCTGAGATATAGCAGCACCTTGGGATTCATACAGCAAACAGTTTAGTTTTAATCATCTTGGACCACAAGGTGCTTTGACATTTGTGAGGCAACTTTTTCCTTTTTAACTTCCACTGGAATCAGACCTCTATTATCTCAACCATAATTCTCAACTTCAAATGTGATAGAAAGTTTTACCTGCTAAATTAAAAAAGTGAAAAATCAATCAAACATGGACTTTATCATTTATTTAATCAATGCTCATACACCAGCTTGGAAAGGAAAAAAGGAAGGGCAAGGAAAACCAGATAATTCAACTACCTTGAGGATTATTAGAGATGTTTCCTGCAAAAATCATGACCCTTACCTTAGCACCACTAGGTCATGACCTTCCTGAGCAGTTAAGAACCCTTTCAATTTCAAAGAAAAAAGGAGGAAGAGCACTAATTCATTTCAAATATACGTATAATTACAACATGATTTCTTAAAGCATTAAAAATTTATTGGGAAAAGTCATCTATGGTGTCAGATAAATTTGCAGTCATTATCACACTTCACTCTCAAACAGCCAACCTTTTGGATTATAAGTTCCAATTTACTGGAATCCAATGTGTCATTTTTGCCCTTTTAAGTAGGATTATTCACAGACAAAATAAAAAAGACAAATCTTATTTTATTCAACTGTAATGATCATGTCTCAAGAAATATGACAGCAAGTCAAAATCCTGACCCTACCAATATAACTTTGAAAAATTAAATCTAATTCATTTGAAAGCAATGTTTTTAAAGTTTTGCATGCTCAAGTCTTTTTGTTTCTTTCAAACTTAACTGCTCTAATTTCTGTGTGGTTGTTATTTGATTTTTTTCTTATTTTACACATCTATCTACACCTTATCTGTATTGCCTTAATACACGTTAAAAAAAATGTTGCCTCATAAATGGACATATATATATAAAGTGCTTTCACCAGGTTATACAATGAATGACCAGAACACCCTATTTGTCATTACCCCTGCACTAATCAGGGGAGAAGGAGGTAGAGGAGTTGGGAACAGAGAAGTGAAGTTAAGCCTGGGAAAAAAGAGTGGTGGGGCTGGGCAGGGGAAGGGAGGGGAAGGTGTTTTGCTTTTTGTCTCTGTTTATCACCATGCTGTTCTATTTTAAGTTGACAATAAATTAAATTTCCCTGAAGTGTGATGGTGTGTTCCCCCTCCCCAGGTCCTGTAATTCCTGTAACCCTGCCTAAGCAATAACCACCCATGGGATTGGAGATAAGAGGGAGACAGATAACAATACAACAGCCAAGAGGTAACTTGCTAATGTTGGTACTGTGGTGAATATGCGAATGTGACTAGAGGTCCATTATTTTACCCCCATAACTAGTGAATATCCCAAGAGCCCTTTGAGCATTCCTGCACAGCAACAGGCTGTATTCCAGGATCTCCCCCTGAGTAGGGATGTTGTTCAAAGTTAATTCTTGAGATTCAGAGAATCCTTGCTACAACAGGTCCTCAATAGGTGACTAATAGCATGCTAAACTTTGAAATCTTAGATAAGTGAAATAAAGGATTGATTGTGCATACATAAACCTTTACACATAAACAGCAGACCAAGTCTGGGTCTAGGATAGGATCCAATCACACCTGGACTCCTCTCCGAGAAGTTTAGAAAGTCAGGGGATCCATTCTGAACCTCATGACTCAACAGGATGGTCTCCCTGACAGTTCTGTGTGATCCTGTCCTCCATGCAGTAGATAACCAAGAGTGTCTTGCCATCTTGTTAAAACAGTCACATTTACCATTAACTTTTGTTAAATCTCTTTTTTGCATCAACAAATGTATTGCTGCTTCTCTGTATGAGTGAAGTGCATCGCTCCATCTGCGACACCAACACAAGTCTGTTTGCTAGTGGTTTCCACATGTTTTATACCCCATCTTTTTTTCTTCCCCCATATTATTGAGTAGAGCAGGGCATTTGGCATCCAGGCAAATTCAACCCACCACAAAGCTATATGCTTTTGCAGAGATTACTACATAATTACTGAAATTCTCAATTGATTTCCCTATGTCAAGAATTAATTCTATTTACAGTAATTAAGACAGAGATTAGGCCTTCTCAGAGTTTGCCAGAACTTTGTTAAGGAACCCATCTCAGCAAACAGTAATATAACAAGAAAAAAAAAAAAAAAAAAGAAGATACTTTATGAGACAATGCAAAATAGCATCTTCTGGTGGTAATGTTTTTGGTGTGGGTTTTTTTCCTTCTGTTTCTCACAATGCCATAGCTGATGTTAAAAGGTCAAGAAAATTTTTATGAACTGTTACATCCGTATACTTATGCTCATTAACCAACATCACAGCCTGTGTGAACAAGTCAATATTTGCAAAGAAAGTGTGTATCTTCAATCAACTGATACCATTTTAGCTGTCTCGTGCCATAGTCCTTTGACCTTTACATCCTTTGACCATCCACTGAAAAATATTAAATTGATTCAAATAAAAAATTCTTGGCGGTAGAATATTTTATAGCACTCTTGTTTCACTTATCAAGTTACTGAAACTTGATTAGTATGAAAGTGAGATCAATAGCTATGGGGATGTTACTGTGAACTTGATAGGGAATTCAGAGAGGAAGCTCTAATAATTATCTAACAGTGACCCTCATTACTTTAGAAGTTACTTCTATGAGCAAATTACTTAAGCTGAGAATCCCTTCCTCCAGATATTTCACTATTCCAAGCTTTGCATCATGCATTTCAAACAGCTTTCATAGTGAGCTTTATCAGGGCCTTTAAGTAATACTAAAAACGTGGATGCTGTACAGGTCACATAATGCGCTCATCTTGGTGGAAACCTTAACATACATGTTTCACCAGCTACAGATTTTGAACTTTTATCATTTTAAGCTCAGATGTAGTAATTCTCTATGGAAAACTGAAAAATGAAGGTATCACATCAAAGTGAATTATCTTCTGTCTGGTCATTCATCTGGTCTGAAGATTATGTATGCTGGTGATGATGCAGTGGATGACCCAAACAATGTGTAAGCCATGTAAGAAAAAAAAAAAAAAAAAAAAAAAAAAAAAAAAAAAAAAAAAAAAAAAAAAAAAAAGTTTTAAATGTTCTATTCCTTTTATATTCTGAAAAAGTAGTAAGGGAAAAAATCCACTAACTTTTGTGTGCCTGTGTGTGTGAACTCAGTGATTTCTGGGATTCTGTGTTGGCTCAGCATAGATCTTTGATGATGTTACTGTGGTCTCACTAGTGGGTTAAACTGTCTCCGTAAGTCAAATGACTCTGAGTTCAAAGTAATATGAGTCAGCTGCCTTATCACTAATACTACTGAAAATTGCTTCTCCTGATGTACTTTGAAGCATGTTTCTATGGTGAGAATTTGAGAAAGCAGTCAGGAGAGAGCTTACAGAAGTCTCTCCCAAGGGAGCTTTTCTCATATTACTTTCTCTAAAACCCTTCCCAAGAGTGATACTGTGATTGTTAATTTTAGAACACTGACAATGAAGCTTTCCCCAAGCTACAGGTCTAGCATATCACGTTATTTTTTTTCTTTCCCTTTCCTCCTCTGAATTGTCTTTGGAGGCACTGTCAAGAATGAAGCAAGTTTATTTACCTCTGAAGTAAAATTTTGCTTAGGATGAAGTAAAAATAAATTATAACTCTCCATGGTTGTCAGGAAATGTTAGATCTGTTTTAAAGGACAGTGAATGTGAATCGAAAATAAAAATAAATAAATAAATAAAGAGTAATAACACACTTGTGGGTGTATTTGATTTTCGAGGGCTTTCTTCCATTTATTCATCTAGCTATGTTTCTATCATGTAAGTGTCAGAGTCCCTCCTAGAGATTTATAACCTGAAGCAACAACAGTAATCTTTTTCCTTTCTGCTAGCTTTCTTTCTTGTTTATAGGACAAATCGTTCAATAATTAGAATTTTTTAGAACTGTATGAGAATTCTTAATTAGAGTAAAATTAATTTGAAAAGAGGAGAAATATGCATAGTCCAAGAAATCTCGGTTCAGATCTTGAAAATGTTCTGATTCTTTAAGTGAGAAACTTCTCTATATTCATCATCCATTTCTATAGAATGTGGCTTTGCAAAGGTAAGATTATTTTAAAAAGGACAATTAATAGTGCCATTCTCTTGGAGAATCAATGTTAGAACAGGAGCTACAAACCATAAGGTTGTGACCTTACCCATGTGTTCACTTTTAACAGCCCCACATTTTCACTAACAATCAGAACTTACCACAGACTTACAGAAATCTCTGACTGGTTTAAAGATGTCATTGTTGGTATTTGGCCCCCACCTCTACTACATATTATTGCCTGAAGTAAATGTAAGGAAGAATGAACTGATACATCAACACCTTGTAACAAACAAAGGAAACAGAAGCAGTTTACTCTTAGTCCTCTGAGAAAATCGACCCTCTTAACATCCTTTGCTGGAAACCCTATTGCAGGGCACCCTTCTTCCCAGAGGAAGAATGTTGCATGTAACAGCTTTCAGCTTTCTTCTGTTCTTGAAAAAGAGTTAATAAAGCAGAGGATTTATCACCTCTACAGAAAAATAAAATAAATAATAAAAAAGGACAATGCAATGGTAGGGCACCAAGGATCACATTTAGAGCTTTATTCCTGACTATAGCAATATAAGCACAATGTGAGCTAAATAAAACTGCTTTTTTACTACTCAGGACATACCAAACTACTTGGGACATTTTCTACACTTTTATTTATAAAAATATCTGGCCAATAAGGGTCTTTATTCTCACAGGATGTCTCAGGACCCCCACAACATGTACTAAACATTTGCTAATAAAAAGTTCTGTTCTTTCTAAGGTCATTCTCATTATAAGAGACCTTCAACTTTTTCAGTCCACTTGGATACAGCCTTTATTTTCCCTAAGAGAAAAAGCAGATTTTACTGCCAGTAAAATCTCCCACTGTGGTTAATACGAACATTCCTATTAAGTGATAAATTACGTACTTGCTAAATCACAGTTGGTGGGGTGCGAAAGTGTTATAAGAAAGGTTAATCTGTGGAAGATCAGGCTAGAATGAATACAGTAAAGTAACCAGAGGAGCTAAGCATTGGTAAAGCTGTATTAGAGATAACACACTCATTTATTTATTTAATTCATCTACCCAAGTAGAAACTAGATGCATTTCTTTACATAGCAGAAGTGTGAGCAGAATTAGAGGAGGAACGTGTGTGTGTGTGTTTATGTGTCCTTGCAGGACTGATGAAAAGCCACCATTCAGCTGTTTCCTAAAATACTCCAGATTTGCACTCAAATTTCACATACAGAAAAGCTCGCATTATCTGGTCTACCACTGCTTAAAGAGAAGTCTCCATGAGCTGTTACTAATATTTCCTGTAAGTGAATACGTTAAGACAGATCATTTGCTGATGTAAACTCTGGTAACATCAGCCTTAACACGTTTCTGTGCTATCCAGGCACATTCATAATCACTGATACAACAAACCAGATTAACATTGGACACCATTTTCTTACTCTTCTCTTATTTGTCCAACTTCCTTGATTCAAACCAGCTGCTATGGGACTGTGCCAAGAACCATGCATATGAAAAAATAAAGTTTTGAATTAGCATGTTTTATATAGATCCCCTTAAAGGCATCACTTATTAATGTCTTAGTGATCTCTTCGTGCTGGAACAGACACTAATGAAGTAACGCACTTTTATTTGTACTGCTCCCTGCACCCAGTCATCTCAGACCTCCTCATTTTCAGTGGGGAAAGGCTGCTGCTTCCACAGAGCAACTCATACCAGTTCAGATATCTGTCCTACCTTGCATTCTCCAGAAATTGATGCAACTGTTCATTTCAGGAAGGGACAATTCATAATTTGAGGGTCCCTGCTGCTCTATTCAATATTAGCAGAACTAACGCAACTTGTTTATACAGATGCCTAATTTTTGCAAAGCAGATTTAAGCAAGATGGATCTCATATATAGTGTTATATTACTAGGAGTTTTGTATCTATAGTGAGATTTTGTATTTGTAAAGCCAGTTAGCTAAAAAATATTTGCTTGTTTACTATCTACAGTTTCTGATTACTCTGAATTTCTCTACACTTAAAATTCTTTTCTGCTTCTAAATAGCCAGAATCAAATATTGCTTACGAGAGGTATTTTATTTTGAAAAGCTACAAATTATGGACAAGTGACTGCAGCTGGGTATTTCTGTTTCAAGATGTTAAGAATAACAAGAAGGGCTTCTGCAGGTATGTCAATGAGAAAAGGAAGGTCACAGAAAGCCTACCCCCCATGATGAGCAAGAATGGCAAACTGGTAACAGCAAATAAGGAGAAGGCTGAGGTTCTCAACAACATTTTTGCTCTGATCTTCACTGCCAACCCCTCTGCTAGTACCTCCTGAGTTTAAGGACCAGGCAAAAACAGAATCTATGAGAACAAAGAACAGCTCACTGTTGGAGAAGATCAGGTTCGAGACCTTCTAAGGAACTTGAATGTACATAAGTCCATGGGACCTCACAAAATTCACAGGTCCTGAGAAAGCTGGTGGATGAAGTTGTTAAGCTGATTTCCATTATATTTGAAAAGTTGTGTCAGTCCAGTGAAGTTCCCACTCACTGGAGGAGAAACATAATCCCCATTTTCAAAAAGGAGAAAAAGGAAGACCCAGAAAACTACAGGCTAGTCAGTGTCACCTCTGTGCCCAGTAAGATCATAGAGCAGATCATCTGAGCTTGCAACTTGGTAAGGGGCCTATATTGTGGGTACAAATATTGGACTTTAGGTCCATGCTAATATTTGGGGGATCTATGTATATGGATTTATCTGTGAATAAAGACACAGACGTTCTGTCACAAGTTCCACTAGTGAAAATCATGACCATCAGCCAGAGAGGAAAAACAGATTATGATGTCGATCATTTGTATGTGGCTGCAACATACATACACTGTTGAAGTGATCATTGTGGCTGGTTGGCTATAGGGGGTGTATTTATATTTTTGGAATTTGCACGTGGCCTCACTCCTGGCCAGGTGTGTGAAAGTGAAAATAACACTTTATCAAGCAAAAAATCTGTGCTTTCTTAAGATCCACCAGATTCTGCTCTCTCTTAGTACTCCTGTTTCCCAATTTGAAGTATGAGGTGAAAGAGCTTTGGGGAGCTGATAGTCTTTTTCACCGTCTCAAAAACTAGCCAAAAGACTAAGCTGTTGCCTTCTTGGTCACTGTCTGCAAACTCTGTTCATGTAAGTAGGACTTCAGTTCAACTTACTTCCACTGTCTGCTCATAACTCCATCCTGTACCTGATCTTTGTCAGCACTAGTAAAGGTTGGCATTTGATTTGTATTACAGCTGAAGTGTTCAGTTGTGTGGTGGCCAAGGTGAGCTTGCTTTCTGTACTGTTATTTGTAACATTATTCCTTTTCTTTTGTGAATCACTACAGGATCCAGTGTGAGAGATCATTGCCAATACTTCATGCTCCTTCACATTAAGTGCTTGACTTAAACTCCTTTGCGTATATTATCTTATAAAACTAATGAAGAGCTCACAAAATGTTAAAGAACAGGAGAGATGTGACCCAGAGAGATAAATCTGCTGATATAAAACTTTCTCTACCACTTTAGTTAGTCTAGTTCTGCAAGTACTATATAAGACAGCTCTACTTCCCAACTCCGATAATACGGTTATAATATAGCACTGTGAGCACCTCAGTAGCAGGCTGCTATTTACTTGCTATTTAAGTCAAGATTAACTCTCTATACCTCTTAGCTTATTATTAGAATTCCCAAGGGTCATTTCACAGTGGCTGTCTCAGCTGATTCTCAGTGTTAGTTGTTTTACCTTTGAATGGTTCAAAACCAAATGAACCACAGTTAAGTTCCATTTGAGAATATATTCTCAGTTTTACAAATAGTATCAATGCAGTTTGACCCCTGTCTCACTTTTGTAGTCCTTTAGCTCAGTAGATATGGCATTGCTGAAGAAGAAACCACAGTTTGTTCTAACACTGCAAGGCCACTGGATGGTGGGACTTACCAGGCATGACTTGTCTGGACTTACGCTTGCCTGGAGCTTTGTTTTAGTTTCTTTAGCTCTAGCAGACTGTTACCTAATTTGAATTTTGCTTATCTTTAAGCAATTGTATGGTGCAATGTCTCCTATAAATAATTATGATACAAAAAAAAAGGTTTTTTTCAACCATTATTATCTGTGAATAACAGATACTGATAACAAGTACTATCCTAGTGATACAGTTTAATGGGCACAGCATAAATTATGCGGTATTGTGGAATACAAGCACTGGATAACAGCTTTGAAAAATATAAACAGGGGATGACATATTAAGGCTATAAACAGATCATCACTGACTAACTACTGATCACTGAAGAGGTGATACATTTGGAGCTGGGTGAAACTGGCTTTAGGAGCAACAAAAGACAAGCTTCCAATATAAAACCCCCCACACCTTACATAAATGCAGATGTAACACAGAAATGCAAAAGAAGCAACATGTAGGTGTAGAATGTGTTAGAAAATGCTTGAAAGTATCTCCTACCATGAGCCCATCAAGTATGAGAAAGAAGCAGGCCCTACCACATTCCCTTGGCAAAGGATTCAGGTTGATAACTCAGCAGAACCCTTTCCTCCTGAATGAAAACATTGGAAGTGGAAAGTTTGCTTGTCAGTTTTAGCTATTAAACTATGGTGATTGCACAGCAACAGTTGGGTAACTTGCATGCTAAGTCTTTGTACTTTTGTAACTGGACTAGTAACACTTCTTTGAAAAGACTGTTAAAATTCCAATTGGACCTACATTAAATTCTTGGCTTTGCATACAAAGCATGCCTCTTGTTCAGTTGGCACACCAAAATTTTAATGTGACATACTGGGAGAGGCAACCAGACTCAGAATGTAGTTGAACCTTTTTTCCCCATTTAAATTTTTTCATTTAACATCAAAACTGTTACCTTAGATTCCCCACAAGCATGATCAGACAATATTGCACTCTGTCCACATTACTAGAGCAATTTCTGCCCAGCAGCCATTTTAGGAAACCATATAGCTCCATTTAATAGTAGTAGGGAAGAACACAAATTTATGAAATCTGGAAACACTCTGACAAAAACCAATCCCTTCTGAACCCAGAATGAGTTATAAAAGTGGAGCCATGGTGTCACCTGGAAAAAATGCTACCTGTTCATGACTGCTACTGTTTCTTTGGCTGAAGAGAAAAATACTAAAAGTTTTCCCATGGTGGTGGTAAGGGGAGAAGGCTGGTGAACTATCATAGCAAGGAGAAACTGTGATATATGACAAATGCTTCTAATGGCTAGGAATAACTCGTTTAAAATCAAAACTGTTACCTTAGATTCCCCAGAGGCATGATCAGACAATATTGCAATCTGTCCAGATTACTAGCATCCATGGCAATTTCTGTGCAGCAGACATTTTAGGAGAGCATATAGCTCCATTTAATAGCAGAGAGAAGAGCACTGCCAAATCGGTTTATTTATCAAGGGACATATTTGACTGCCAACAATGTAGTTAGATCACTTAAAAATATCATTCCCACAAGAAAAGTCAGAGCACCTCTTTGAAAGACTCGACAAAGCTATAATAATTCTTGTAGAGCTGAAAACAATTTTGACACAATAAAAGAAAACAGTGGAAAAAGAGAAGTTGTGAACAAACACTTGAGTGCAAACATAGTACTTATTTTTCACATATATTTATTGCTCTATTCAAGAGGATTGTGGAAGAGTAATGTAAAACAGTACCACATGACAGTTTCTTGGAGAGACTGTCTAAGTGTTGACAGAGATGAAACAAGAACCAATTTTCAAATAAGAGCTCCTCACACTAATTGGAACATCAGATGATTTCATTTACACTTATAAACATTGGTACTTGCCCTTTCTAAGTAAGACCGAATGCAAAATGTAATTTTTTTCTCCCATGACTTCCTATCTTTCATTTCACTTAGGACAGGATGTATGAACAATTATTGCATATGACAAGGAAAAGCTTATGTTTTCCTTACAGGGCCTGGTAACTTACAAATACTGATGGCTATCTGTACTAAGCTACCAATGCTGCTGCAAACAGATCACCTCCAGTTCCTGATTTAAGCTATGAAGTTGTCCTCTCCCTTCCTCTTCCTTTCCCACTCCCCCACTCCAAAATGGAGAGGATGGCTATTAGCATAGTTAGGTAGTGCTCAGTCATAAACTTTATTTGTAAAATTTAGTATTGAAAATAATATATTATCATCTTAACCCATCACTTTTCAGCACCTTTGACATTAATCCTCTCCTATCCATTCAAAACACGTTTATTACAATGCAACTATTTCCCCATCTTTTAGGACTAAGTTGAAGGTTTAGTTCAAATCCTTATCTGCTTAAACTTCATCTCCAACCTTGAACATCTCCATTACATAATCAATTTTGTGCACGCTACTTTTTAAGTTCTGGTTAGAACTTCCTTTACGTTCTCTGACTAAAGGCTTTGTCTTTGCCATTTGCAGTGTATGCTGCCTTCTGCTTGTTTTTGTTTCCTAGCTTTTGGTTGCTGGCTATAGTATTATGGCTGGGATTCAGTTGACTACATAGAGATATCACATGTCAATTTAGCCCTCTAATGTATTCCACTAGGCTTCCTGCTACATTTCTCAAGTGCTTTGCTTTCCCAGAGGTCCCATCTCTTATTTACTACCCTATCCAAATCTCAGAGAGAAGTGAAATTATAATCGCACTTAACACCTACTGTACTCAAGTAAAAGTGATTTGTGCCATTAACAGTAGAAGGACACAGGCTTTATATTGACTTGACACTGCAGGGTCTCACGCTATGTCTGAGATGATTGTCTTGGCATGATCTGCATTTGCTTTGTTGAAGCATCCATGCTGAGCTCTAGCTACTGCCTCCCCTGCTCCAGCTGCAGCTCTGGGGATGGCCCCTCTGGGAAGATAGACCCACAGGACACGGAGGGGCACTGGAAATGCGAGCATAACAGCAAAAAAAGAAAAGGCAGAAAAAAAAGTAACAACTTTAACTGCATATTTGCTTTTCTGTATTAAGTATGGTGGAGCACTGGGTTGATAAAATTAGTTCATGGTTCCACTGTATATCTTGTGTTTCCCTGTGCCCGTGAAGACACTAATTGCAACCCTGTCCACATAACTGAATTGCACCCATCACACCATGAGACAGCTCTCATGCCTTCTGTACTTTCCATTGAACACCATGGCTAAAAGGAAAATGCAGGGCGAGGCCTAACTTTATTTGATGGGGTAAAAAGCTTGCCCATTAACCTACAAAACACCTTCCCCAGGGAAAGTGATACTAAAAGTTAAGATATCATGATTAAGTACTCAGGAATAACAATAAGCTCTTAGACACACCTGCAGGCTTGATTTAACTGCTTTCCTTTGCATTTCCTTTTTTATGTATTCTTTCCTGGTGTTCACAAAGCTATCATAAATACCCATTATGAAAGTTACCTAAACCACTGCTTGATTTCTTTGGTAACTTCTTCAGATCTTAATCACAGGAGGTAGTCACGTCCCTCGCCTACATGTTGTTTCACAACATGGCAGCTCAGGAAAGTGCCTCAGACATGCCACAGGTTCACAAGAGGGAGAAGAATAAACATGGAGATAACTTAGACTTACCTGCTAACATTCAGGAAAATGCACTTTAAATGTGTCATGGCCTTGTAATGAAGGTTATCTTGCTCTACCAGTAGAAAATTTGACCCATGTCTTCCATAGTGTAAAATATGGTTGTGGGGACAGGGACAGGGAAAGTGTAGGACTCAAAAAA
>VZRU01008046.1:30248-103528 GCA_013398155.1 Pedionomus torquatus
GGGGGGAGGGGGAGAGGGAAAGTTGGGGCATAAAAAAAAAAAAAAAAAAAAAAAAGGAAAAGCCCTCTCACATCACCAACCAGTCTGTCAGGAAACAGTGAACAAACAGGATCCCACCAACCAGGGAGCAGCTTGCAGAAACCACTAGCTGTGGAACAGAAGGTCCTGGAAGCTGCTGGAAGGTGCTGAAAGCCATGGTCTTGGTCCAGGGCACAGATAAACCCTAACAAGAAATAAATAACCTGTGCCAGGAGCTGCCAGGGTGAGGAAAGGCTGCTGAAAGAAACAAAACAACCAAATGGAAAAATAAACCTGATGCCCAAGCTCGCCTCTGAAAAAAAAAACAGTCAAAAATAGACAAATAAACATAAATAACCCTCACCAGCAATTGCTGGGGTGGGTGGGGGAGTGGGTGGGATAGACAGAAAAGGCAATCAAAAAGCTCATTGCAACAAACCCTGTCCATATATAATATAATATCCATAAAGGAAAATCCCAACAAAAATTTGCTGGAAAAAATGTACCATCTGCCTTTTTTCTTCGTTCTTCGTGCTGACACAAGAAGGGGCCAATGAAGGAACGAATACCTTCTCATGGTGGCGCTGGAGATGGAGACATTGTCAGAACATGACATTAGCCCCTTCTTTCTGTCTTGCAGATTTTATCGTTGAGCCAAATCACTAAAATTCAAGACTGTCCATCTCCATCCTCAAATCTTTTTTTGCTATGTAAACTCACACAAAACTTCAGTCTCTTTGGTCCCTCTGCAGTTTTAAAATACATTTTTCAGCAGTGTAAAAGAAGCCAGAGACACTCTGTGATGTTTTGTTGCTCTTACTGACTCTGACATTGTGCCGAGCACATACAGAGAAGACCAAATTGCTCCAACCCATACGATTTTTATGCTTCCCTTACGCACTGTTCTCTCACTCCAGCCAATTTAAGATCCTGGGACTTTGCACAAGTGAATTAAGTGGCTTTCTAAACCAGATCTGATCATTCTTTTGAAGTCAGTAACTGCTCACTAAATAGAAGTGTAAGTAATATATTTCTGTTTGTGCCTCTTATGGACAACAAGAAAAACAATAATTTAACTTGTCTGAATGTGAACTAAAGTTTTAAAAAGAAGATGAGTGATTCAAACTACTTTGCTGCTGTTGCCCTGTGACTTTCAAAGAGAAATGAAATACTGCAGGGATCCTAGTACTCAGTTATGCTGACTTTTACAGGAGAGAATAATTTTAGTTGCAACCTGCCAAGCTATACAAAAATGCTAGTTCAGCCTTATGCACATTAAATCTTCTTGTCCCTGTTCTAATCTGAAAAGGATACATATATTTAAGGGGCTTAATGAACAATATATTTTCAGCTTATTTTTCTGTAGCAAAGAAACCACTATTCAAATGTTACTTTTCTCCTATAGACTCAGAATCACATCACTGATCCATTTATTGCTGTATTGTTCTTATCATTCATATAAATGTAACATCAAAATAGCCAGGTCAAGATATGTGAGTCTGTACACATGATAAGAGAAAGTGCTAGCGATATAAATAGATGAAACCAAAGGAAGAGAGCACATCCAAAAAGAAGTGAGATACTCAAGGTCATCCAAAGCATCAGTGAAAAAGAACTGATGTTTCCTCCTAGTAAAAATTCCTGAAGCATTCCGTATGGTAGCCATTTAAAAAATAACAGAAACATCTTGCCAAATTAGAGCAATCTAAATTTAGGATGTTATTCTGTATAATGTAATACCCTTTAGCTTAATCTTTTTCAGTGAATCTATAGTGATTTGCTAACTCTATCTGACATAAATACAGAATAATCAGGAGTAATAATCTGTAACTCATTAATCCTGATGTTGGTTATGATGCCTAACATTATATTTCAAATCATGTCTTATAGCACATTCAGCAACAATGCAAATGATTAATTAACATTTGAAGAGGAGATGCAGTTGTACAGATTCCTGCTTTTTTTTTTTTTTAACATGTATGAACATAATAATATAACATTCAACTA
This sequence comes from Pedionomus torquatus, assembly GCA_013398155.1. Classification (NCBI taxonomy): domain Eukaryota; kingdom Metazoa; phylum Chordata; class Aves; order Charadriiformes; family Pedionomidae; genus Pedionomus; species Pedionomus torquatus. The sequence goes on from VZRU01008046.1 coordinate 32,274, forward strand.
ATTCAGAAACGTAGTACATTAACTAAGCTGCATAATCATTTGAGATGTTTAGAACAACTTTTCTCATACTAATTCACAGGAAAACTGTAAACCATCTCATGTTTTTTCAGAATGCTTTTCTTAAAAAACATTCCGCAGATGGTATTTTTGACTAGCACTGTGGAATAATGTTTTATAAAAGTTCCATAGAGGCTTATGAACTCCAGTTAATATTTAAAGCCTGTTTTCAGTGGCAGCAGGAAATGACCAATCTATATCAATAGCAGGAAAGAGCAGCCACAAAAGTTTCCTTGGGAGCTATGTCCTTTTGAACACAGGGCAGTTCATGAACCTTGTAAATAATTGTTCAATGGGTATCGTGTGTACACAGTGCCCCTGCCTTGGTTGTGGCTCTATTCATTGCACTCCGAAGTTTTCCATATATCTTCAGTCTTATGTGGTTGACCTGCATGAAAGATTGCACTCTCCTGCTCCTCAAGAAGAAAGATCTGTAACTGCCTTAGCTCCTGCTTGTAATTTTATACCTGTTCAACCACTAGAGTGTTGCAAGTATCTTAGGTCTTCTGCAAGTTTCAATATAGAGTATATAAACTAAGGTTTTGGAACAAGAAATAAACTGAAAGCTGGGGTTTGGCTTGTCAAATATATTTGCAATCACTATTTACATCTTTGGTTCTTCTATGTCCTGCAATCTATCAGTTAATGAAGACATGAAATTAACTTTTCTAAATACAGGTATAGTTCTGTATTACTGTATCTAGAGCAACATTCAACAAAAATTAAAGGACATGTAGCATGGGGAAAAAATCCTTCTCTTGCTACAAAACAATTCTACAGTAGGTAATTGATGTTGTTCTGTTAAAGATAAATGAACCTGAAATGAACCCACTATCCCCCACTCCCTACGCTCCAGAAAAAAAAAGTGGGAGTTTCATACTTCTCCGTCATTTTTTTATTTTGTTTTGTTCTGTTCTTATTTTCTTTTTTTTTTTTTTTTGAGAATATAAAAAAGTCTTATAAATAAGTATGTGCACCATTCACACAGATTTTAGTGCTAGAATAAACTCCTGCAACTATATGGGCTTCTTTGGGTGAACATTCTAAAACAAAAATGTGATGCAATCTTTCAGGAGTCATTACGGTTTTTTTTAAAAAAAAAACTATGTTGAAACTGTGTATGTGTACACTTGATTAACTCCTTTTCATTTTGAAATATGTATATATACTTACACTCACATAAACACCAGTGTGCATATTTACTCTGCCTCTATAAAAGAAAATTTGCCATTACAAATGCTAACATTCACAGATGTCTGTTACAATTTTAGCATTATATGTGCTAATATATAATATTATATAATATATATAAAATAGAAGTGCATTTGAAAGAGCTTATTTTCTGTTTCTAGTGCTGACTTTTGAATGACCGCATGTCAAAAATTTTAATACTTGGACATATCCATATATTTGATCTTTTAAATTAATTGAACCCATTTCTAGGGTTGGCACTTTATTTGTGCATGCAGATGTACTACAAAAGTGCATGTGAATGTTTAAGCACATATATTGTTTCTGTGATCAGATGCTTTGATATAAACTGAATGTTGGCAGTTCATTTGCTTCCGAATGAAGAAGTTGCAGAAAATCAGGTAACAGTTAAGGCAGCCACACAGAATGCAGCTGAGATGTAAATCAGTAAAAATATCTGTCTCAAGGACCTTGGCACACACAAAGAAGAGACACTGCTGTGGTTTTATGAAAAAAACCCAACATTTTCCACAAACAGTTGTATTAAACCTAGCACTTGTCAATTATAAAGCTGCTGATGTTTCAAAATCTGATTAGGGCTGACTAAGTCCTTTTGGTTTTAGGCCATTGATTTCCAGTGTGCTTACAGATCTGCTAGAAGGCACAGTGTGCAAATCTATATAAATAAAAGTACTGGCAAATTGCCAGGGTATTACATATAATCTCATAATCCAGCAGGTGCTTGCTCTGGGAAAACAAAGTGCTTGATGTGGCTCTCAACTTTTCTGCTAGACAGTGCCTGGTATAAAAAAATAAATACTCTGTGGCCTTCTTTTTTAGATGGAGGATTAAAATATATGTACCTTGTATTTATCAGAAATTGTTATTCTAGTGTTATACTATGTAAGAGCTCTGATAGTTCAAACAGCTAGACAGTAATAATGACAATCGTTTTATAACATAAATGTGTATCTAAGGCTTCAAAAAAGAAAAAGATGTATTCTTCTGAACAAGGTTAAGCCTAATTTAGTAATTTGGCAGTGCTAAAATATGTTGAGCTGTTTATAAGTAACAGAGTTGTGTTTAACTATTCAGTGATGCCATACAGTTCTATCTTCAATAACTGCCACATACCCTGGGTAGATAAAATGTTTCCATTTGTTTTCTCTCACCTCATGGATAATTTGCTGTGTGTTCACTGACGGATTATTTAATTCACTAAAGGCTATGACTAGCAGTAGAGGTGACAACTGATGACAAGTAGTCAAAATATGTTACTATTTTGTATTACATCTATTTTCATCATGTATTCAAGTCTGTTATACATTGAGTATCTTATGTCAATATTCAAAAAGAGTTCACATGGAGAGTTAGAAAATGCTATAATGTGGCTATATAAATATATGGATATATCTCTCTCTGTATGCACACATATACAGATATACATATGCACACATGTGCTGTGTTTAGATTTACATACCTAAACTCAAAAGGGTAACATAACAGAGATATATTCCATAGAGAGATTTAATTGAGTGAAATGTATCAAAATTCATGAATAATCTATTAATCACTAAAATATATTTCATGACCTATAAAAACTTTCATAAATAAAGTTTTAAATGTATTTTAGGTTCTTCTCTTTATAGTGAGAATAGAGCTGTAAAATAATAGTATTCATTGTATCAAATAGCTTATAAATTTACAGTGAACAAATTGGGAAGCTTCTAGTTTGAAAAGTGTAACATATCAAGACCAAATTTTGTGCTACCCAGAGAATTTAAATATTGGTAGAAGTTATTTGAAATATTATTTTGCAAATTTAAAATGTGATGAGACTGTAATTTATACAGTACTTTAATTCCCTTTTCTTCTCATCTATTCATATAATTTTTTTTTAGTTATATAGTTAAATGAATTGTGATTTGTCTGTAGGAAATGCCTTTAGCAGCTAATTGAATTTAAATCCAATAATAATTTTTTCAGTCAAAAACAGAAGATCAAAATTATTCCCAATATTATGGATGTGTTCCCAATATCATGGATAAAGCCAAGAGGAGATATACAGTAGAATACAATAGCTTTTTGCTACCTCCTGTTATTGGGGGCAACAGCCCTGTAAGCCTTCATACAGACATTTAACACAATTTTTTCTTTAGCCCACTCTGAGACAAGTGAATCAGATTAACTTAAGTTGTCAGTGAAACTGGTTCATATTACCACAGTTGACTGTATCTGACTTTGATTAGGGCAGTTTTATTTAATCTTTTCCACTACTGGCAGTTACTTCCAGTAGCTGCTAACAATCCTGTGGAGCACATAGGGTTAAAGACATCACTGATGAGCAGTAATAAGCAACACAGACAGCATTTTTAGCTGGCACTCTTGTACCTGAAGATGATGTATGCTGAAAGTGACCATTTCAGAGAGCTCTTCTGGTCCTCTTGCCTTTGGAAAGAATTATGATAAGACCACAACTATGCAGTCAGAGAGTACTGAATTCATCAAAATATGCAGAGATATTGACAGATTCACAAAACTACAATGATACAGGAGAAGAATTTGAGTATAACCTTTTATAAAATCAAACGATTAATACTTTTGTCTATGCTGGGAAAGATTCACATAAACTATGAAAGTTCCTAGTCTAGAACAGAACGGCTTAATTTTCCCTAAATGTTGTGAATTATCCAAATTGCTTACTTTTGAGATATTACAAAATCTTGATGAGGTAGTCTGAATTAACCCTTAGATTAATGGCAAAACACTGAAACATGCTTCTTTACAAAAGGGAGTAAGGTTTTGGTCATGTTGTAAAAGTTTTGATAAATACAGAAAAAAAATGACTAAAATGCTGCATCTATAGACACAAGAGTGAAACCTACCTGAAATAAATGAGACCTGCACTACATCTGCCCAGCTCTAACAGATGAGATGAACTGCTATGCACTGAGAAAACAAAGAATAGATAATTGCAATGGGGAATGTCTACTGGAAAGCAGTCACAAGGAGATCTGATCTATCTCTAGCCTGCTATAATGGTCTAGCCATATGCTCTGTAAAGAAACAGACTCACAGGTGAACTGTTAATAACTTTACATTCTTGTAGCATGTTTGGGTGGTGGCCAGAACTTGATAGTAACCCAGGTAATGACTGCTAATTGGTTTAGATGGGGAGAAAATTACAGAGAATTATCCAGGATGACTTGACCAGCAAGGTCATTGTGCTCACCATCCAAGTTAAAAAGCAATGAATAATGAAAACTGTAGCTCCTTGGGGGAACACATCTGCAAACACCTCTCTGCAGAGATGGTTGAGCATAAAATAGAAGTGCTGCTCATAAAGGCCAAGCCACCAGCCATGAATAGGACGACCCAGATTCCTGCTCTGGTCCCTCTGTCAAGTCCACAGTGTTGATCAGAACCATACCAGAAGAGCTGAGGCGTTGTCAGTGTGAATTGTATGAGTTTTGTATGTGTTGAATAATAGGAATTGCTGTGCAGTTGCTTAGCCCATCCCAATAAATAAATAAATCTTACATTTAATGTTGCTAAGGAGTGTGGTTCTGTTCTTGCAGCCACCCCAGCCTGAATTCCCATTCCAATTTGATTTGGTCAGCACTACACCAACAATCAATACTAATCAAGAATGCAGTCTGCTTCTCTGATATCTTCAAATCACAGTTAAACGAGGGTGCTGTGTAACAGATGGCATATGTACACTGGTAATTAACTATTTTTAAAAAGTGCAGCCTTATTATTACTAAGCTGAGAAAAAAGTATAATATTTTTTATGGGGGCCAATATAGGTCAAAGTATCAATTATAACATAGAGAGTCTATAACTCTTACAGCTAAATTTTTGCACAAATCAGATGCTATAAAATTATTATCTCTAAGATGTCCTCACTGCCTTTGCAAATTGAAGGGTTCTTAATCTAGTAGTTAGTATATACTAGATATTAATATACAAGGCTAGGATCTAAATTTAGATGTCAACAAGCAAATATGCTTCTATGCCAACAAATAAATATGCTATAGTAAGGTGCTTAGGGTGCTCTAGGTTTTCATGATGTGGACTGATATTGATCTGAGGATCAATAATTTGATTCTAAGGGTATGGAGGTGTATTGCCCCAGACAATTGCATTGAGCACAACAGGACATATTGCCTATAATGGTGTGTTGTCACATTCAGTACCAAACTCAACATTAGCATAAATATAGGATGAGCTAACTTCTGTTTCATATGAAAATGGCTTGCCTTTGCTAAGAAGTGGAATTTTATTGCTGGTTTGATAGGCCAGATTTCTCTTATTACTGCCTAGTCTATCAGAGGACAAAAAGATTTGTTCTCCAGAGCAGTGTCCTTGATTAAAAAGTGGCACATGAATTACAAGAAGCATTAAAACATGTTTGTGTGGTTCTCACGCTAAGTGAATTCAACAGTATTACCAAAGCTTTAAATAAGATATAAAAGGGGAGGGGGGAAGGCTGTGCTCAGTACACCATGAGAAATACTTCAAATGGACATATGACATAATAGGTTCCTAGCACACGTGTTTGATCTTTAGGGGTCTAGGTTCAAACGCAGTACATCAGTAATGGAATGAGATGTTCTGATCCTGAACTAATCTGTAATTGAAATTCACTCACATTTAAAATTGTTATAGACTGTCGTTCAGTAGAAGTAGCACTCTCCTTAAAAACACTGTACCCATTAAATAATTTGGAAATAGAGAGTTATGGAATACTACTGAGAGTCACAAGAAGTCATATAATATTCATCACTGTGAAGGCTGCTGCGGATCAGGTGTGGAAATACATGTTTACTACATGTGCACTACAAGAAGGACATTGAGGTGCTAGAACATGTCCAGAGGAGCTACTAAGCTGATGAGGGGTCTAGAAAACAAGTCATATGAGAAGAGGCTGAGGGAACTGAGGGAACTAGACATGTTAGTTTGGAGAAGAGGAGGCTGAGGGGAGACCTCATTGCCCTCTACAACTACCTGAAAGGAGGTTGTAGAGAAGTAGGTGTTGGCCTCTTCTCCCAAGTGAGTAACAACAGGACCAGCTATCCATTACTAATATAAATTATGGGCAGAGTAATAAAAATAGTACAATTTACAGAGAACTAGAAAATATCTTGCATTAGAAGAACATAGATAAACTGCACTTTTTATTTCAGCATAAATTATTTTTTGCAGTACTGTTAAAATATAACAGAGATAGAAGCTGTGAGTGATTGAAATAGATTTTGAAAAGTATTAATTAGTTTTCCAAAATTCTTATTTTTGTAGTGACTGTTAGTATTTCCCATGCTCAGGAATTTTGATTTGTCTGTGATCTTAATACATGCAACTTACTAAAACCACAAAAGTGATTTTTTATTGCCTTAAGGGAGAAGAATTGTATTTTCATTTTCACTTAATTCACAGAATGAAAGCGACATTTATTAAGAAGCACTGTTGTATATCCAAATTACTTCAGAGTTAGTATTAAAGTGGGGTGAAAATATAAGACATCTCTGATGACTGCTGATCACACTCCATCTTAAGAACAATGATTCAAAGCAAATTATTTGTTCTTTCTGCCATTCAAAAATATAGAAGCTTAGTAGTATTCATATACATACACTAGAATTGTATGTCTAACTAATTAATTATTGATCAAGACTATACTGGTTTTCTATTCAAGTCGCAGAAAAAAATTAAATGGTCCTTTGCTTTGTGATTTTCATTTCACCCTTCATGCAATTTTTGCATGGTCTTTTGTTGTTAGTGTTTTCATTACTGAGAATGTAAGTAATACCCTTACTCCTGTTATGAACTGCCTCCATTTTAAAACTCAGCTAATACATTATGGAGTTTTATTTTCTTGATTAAAATGATCGCTATCTGTTTGCCTTAATGTGTAGAGATGGAGTGGGAGGCAAAGTACTATTAATAAAGAAACCTCAACTAGTTCCATTAATCTTGAGTACTGCTGTGCAATTCTGGACATTAGTGGAACTATTTCAAGGCTATGCTACCTCAGGACTGGCAAAATTTCATTATAATGTTATAGGGCTGAGTAACATGGTAGTGACAGAAATTTAAAACCACTGATACTGTTACACAGTTTGTTATTCTAGGATTCTATAATCTATGTCTGGTTATAATGTCTGGTTTCTGATGGTACTGAAGTGCTCATCGGTTTGTTTGAAACAATTCCCCGACAATTGTTTGAAATCCTCATTCCCCGACAAATTCCAGCTACATTCTAATTTAGTCATCTCTAGGTGTCATCACTCAACCCAAAGCCTAACCTTAATTCCAAACATCAATCACATCTCTTCAAAAAAATTATTAAGGCAGAAGAAAAATCTGTACAATGTATTATTAACAAAAGTAAAGTACCAGTTCTCTGTTTGAACCGAACTGGTTGTAATTCCTTCTGTTCTGTAACACAAAGGAGAAGGCCAAAATGCCTCTGGTATGATCTGACATGGTGGCAAAAAGAAAAAATTGCACTAAAGTGGCAGTTAAAATCAGCTAGTAATTCTTCATAAAAACTCTGGTATTTCACATGTATTTCAAACTTACTGTAATTACTCATTACAGCACTTACAAATCTTCAGCATTTGCAATATTTCTTCTCATTTTTTATTTCTTTATCTTCAGGCAACCTATAGGTAAGCCAGTTTTGTTTATACAGCTTGATTGAAAATATGCTGCAATATTAACATACTGGACGTTTTATATGGTAGGAAAATATAAATATTTATTAATCTATACAGGTACATATAACAAATGAAAAGTAGTATCTGCTAATCTGATTTTGTGCCCATACACAACAGTAAGTGTACACACAGACACTCAGGTTTCTCACTCAGGTGTACACATGTGCAAAATGTATTAACATAACAGAAATAAAAGAACCTAACAAGGAAAGAAAACATTGTATTATTAGCCTGCATGTTGATGTTTTCAATTTTTTTTAATTATTATATTTTTTAAGACTTGTCTACTTACAGAAAATGCAAAGAGAAACCCCTACTAACTATTCCAGAACAGCTGAATGTATAAACTAAATAATTTCATTGTAGTAACTCCAGTACATTCAAAAACAGTCTAGTGAAAAAGAAAGGGTTCTTTACCTTTTACTAGCTGTAACTTCACTAGAAAATGGTTTGTTATATGTGAGATCAGTACCAGGGATTTGGAAAGTCAAGCATTCAGATGGCTGTTTTCAAAGAGGAATTGCTTATATAAAGGAGAAACCACTGCATAAACATTTTTTCTCTTGAAGTCAGAACTCTATATTTTATTGTTGCTTTTAGTCTGAGCTGTGCCTGGGAATGGGATGTGAAGTCACCCTAAGAAATCTTCATTAATATGGGTCTCCTGTTCCTTACATCTTTACCACAAGAACTGCATTGTCTGATTGAAGGGAGATGGTGAGGTGACTCACTTTAGGACATTCATAATCTATTCTCCAAAACTGCTCTTCCCTTCTAAACAAAATACATCTCAATTGCCAGCAGTGCTGAGCCAAGAAACTGTGGAAAAACTTGATAGAAGGTCAGATAAGCACAAAGACATTTCTCACCTGTCTCAGGATTTCATAGTCTGAAGGAAATAGAGATTGAACAGAATCTTTTTCTGTATCTTGCGCCTCTGTACAATGCTTGCTAGAGCTCAGAAAAGGCTGATTTCTGGTAAATATTTTAGCATCACAGACACCAATAAAAGAAATTGACTTTTAATTAAAAAACAATCCAAAACAAAAAGAGTAACAAAACCCCCAAATATAGGCAGCAACTTAAAATGGTGTAAAGAACATGAGTAATATAGAAAAGTAAAAGAATGCTGCTGTACTGCAGTCGTATCACTATGTAGTTACATAGCATATTTGAATTCCCATAGCAAAAAAAGTCCCCCTTACGTCAGTGCTCATGCAGATTATTCTCACTGGCTTGATTGTGGATACTCAGTATTTCAGAGTAGTTTTTCCTATTGACTTATTGCAAGTGCCACTGAGCCCAGAGACTGAAAAGCAATTCTAGTGTAAAGAATTGAATCCTTTATAACTTACAAAATACATAGATGACAAATCTATCTCATTCTGTAAAGATTCAGTTAGTCACCTCAACCCTTGATAAAAAAAAGTCTTGCTGGAAAGAAAAAAAACAACACTCTACTTTTATTAATACATAGAAATTTTACCATAATCTACCTTAATTTTGTTTTTAAAAACATCATCTTGAAACCATGGGTCAGCAAATGTGCCCTTGCAGAAAAGAACATTAACAAAATCCCCTTTAGGGCTGCATTAGGAGGAGGTTTACAAGCAGGATAAGGGAGGTGATCCTTAAGCAGATCCTTACCCTCTGCTCAGTGCTGGTGACGCCACAGCTGGAGTGCTGTGCCCTATTGTGGGCTTCCCAGTACAAGGAGATGTAGTCATACCGGACAGAGTGCAATAAAGTGCCACAAAGATGATTAAGGGATGGGAGCATCTCTCCTGTGAGGAAAGGCTGAATATCTATGGCTGTTCAGTCTGAAGAAGAGAAGGCTTAGGGAGAACCTCATCAATGCCTATAAATACCTGAAGAGAGGGTCCACAGAGGACGGAGCCAGGCTCTATTCAGTGATGACTGGTAACAGGACCAGAGGCAATGGGCACAAGCTGTACACAGGGAGTTCTGTCTGAATATGAGGTAACCATAGTTTACTGTGAGGGTGACTGAACACTGGCACAGATTGCCCAGAGAATTTGTGGAGTTTCCATCCATGAAGATATTCCAGAATATATTCCGGACACGGTTCTGGCAACCAGCTCTAGAGCTCTAGAGCTGGTTATCACCTAGAGCTGGTTGCCAGAACCGTGTCCGGATGATGCTTGAGCAGAGGCCTTGAACAAGATGGCTTCCGCAGGTCCTTTCCAACTTCAACCATTCTGTGACTCTGTAAAACTGCTATAGAGAAGTTGGCAAAAAAAAGTCTGTATGGAAAAAAAACAGAATTCCAGTCTACAATAAATAATACAACTATTTTAGCTATTGCTGCTCAAGAAAAAAAAAAAAAACAATTCAGAGTAGCTAATGAAAACCAAGTTACAGATAAAATACAACTGCTACAATTTCAAATGCAGCCGAGGGAGGTAAATGTTCCATAAGAAGATGAACTGTACAGTTTGAAGACTCCGGGTTATGAAATGCTATTACTCATAATCTTAATCATCATGAATCCATGCAATTCCCAAATACAGATAGTAATTTATAATTTTTTAAATAGTTTTTTCTTAGGTAGTATATAAGCTAAAGAGATTTAAACGAATAGAGGGATGATGTGATTCACATTTGTCATGAAGATACGAAAGCCTGAATATCAGTTTAAAGTCTGAAGCTGAAACTGATTCAACCAAGATTAATGCTATGGAGTATAAAGCTTCACTTGAAATCTATGATAGTGCCAAACAGTTGTTCAAATTGGTTTCTTTAATGAAAACTGAGTTATCTATTCAACCATAGTTTAGAGATTGGCAAATGAAGATATAAAAAACAGAGGATACATCAGTTGGTTCAGTGAACTCTAGAAACTGATCATAAAAAAAGTGAAAATGTAGGGGTTTGCATTCAATTGCTCAGCCTTATCTTTACCAAGAAATACACAGTGGTGCTATTGAATACAATAACCCAAAGATCTTTTTTTTTTCAGTAATTTAAGATATGAAAAAAATTGTGTACAAGATGACTACTTTATATGCACACTAGAAACCTTAGAAAAAACATTGCAAAGCTTCTAGAAATAGCCACCGGGTAAGATCAGTATTTTGTAAAAGACAGCATGTATTTAAAGTTCATTCCTTTCAGGTATAGCACTGACAGCATATTGCAGATATGACCAGGAGCAATAATGATCATGGGATAGACTATCAGATGGATGAAGTACCACACCTTTGCCAGTTTTTATGCAGCCAAAAGATTTATACCAAAAATAGTCTACCTCTTGTGGGCTTTACACCCATGGTATCTTGCAGAATTATGTCTTGCTTTGGTTTTGTCTTCCCATTTGGTTCTTTTTGTTGCAGTTGCAGTAAGAAGAAGGAAAATCGAGACTGTTTGACAAAATTATTGATGTTGAATACATTGACATTGATATCCACATAGATTGCTAGTTGTCTGATGAAAGCTGAGGTATATTTTTTTTTAGGGAAATACCATAACATTAAAACAATTTTCATGAGGCTTAATGCAGTATCTGCCCTACAAATAGCAATCTGAGAGAATGACTCTTGCATGTGCCACTAGGTCTAAAATCTGGACTTAATGTCATCAGAGAATGATTCAGGATAATGATCTGAATAAATAACAAGTTGATAATAGTTATTACATGCCCAGGGAGAGAATGAATCTCTGAGATGTTACAGAAAGACTGAAAAATGTTTTAAAATAATTACTCTGTGAAAATGAGTTACCTCCAGAAGATATATCAGTTATGAGTGATGTATTTCATGAAGCGAAAATAAGGGGGGTTAATATTACATATTCTATTTTTTTTAAATTATATCTGACTTCTCTTTGTATGAAAGGGAAAAAGCCCATCAGGTACAAGCCATAGTAACTGAAAGGACAGGCTAGCAGCAAAGAGATGATTTATTTCTGTATGTAAAATAATTCTGATTGTAAAGATTGTCTTATGATAAACTTCTTATACTACACATAAACAAATTTATATCTTAAGATTAGATTGAGAAACAAGATTTTTTTTCACTGAGCCTACAGGCCTGCCTGCTCTCATAGTATATATTCCCCATGTAAAGTAGGGCATTGGCTCAGAGTGAAACTGTTTGTCATGTGAGTTGTAAACAACGAGCAACAATAAGAAAAATATAATGGAACAAAAAACACACCTCTCAACAGTCCAGAGCACTCCAGTTCTGCTGCAAAAATTTATTTTAAGGAGAAAAATCACTCACTTTAAACAATGAAGACTATCTAACAGAAACAGCACATATTAATATTGTCATCGTGACAGATGGTTGTGCAGTACATAATAAGATAAAAGACATTTTGACGAGAAAGATCTATCTGATAATTTGCAAATCAGAATCCTGGCAGTACAGCACGGGAAAGATAACTGAGTGCACATTCTGGTGGTGCACCTTTAATGTTTCACATTTCAAGTCAATAAAGGAACAGAGGTGAATATAATTACTTGGAGAACTGAAAGGGAAAAAATAATAATTTTATTTGCTACTAACAATCATGCAATATAGCAACTTTTGGTTTGAAAAAATAATACAACATTTCTAAATAGGTCAAAATTAGCTGTATGGGGGTGTATGTACACACTGTAAGCATTGTAAGCATTTGAATGAATAACTTAATTTAAAAAAAAAATCAACTTTTTTTCTGATATTTCAAAGGTTGTAATTTAACCACAAGTAAATTAAAGACATTCTGAATTACAAGATTCTCAGCTTCTGGAACTGTTGTTTTAATTTACAACATATACTGACTTGCTCAAGATTTTTAATCAGAGTATTTCCTCCAAAGATACCTCTTCCCCCAAAATATCAAATAGACTTAAATCATAAATTGTATTTTCAGACAGCTAGAAAGTGTTGAAGTTATATACTATGTATTCAGGACAGGAAGATATATATAATCTTGATAGATAAAAATTTTGTTGGTATATATTGGATCTGGATGATGGCTGAAATAGTCAGGATTTTATTTATTTTTTAATGGCAAAATTCACAAGTAATTATACCAAATATTCACTGCAATCTCAGAAAGACATACTAACATCCTCACATGAATGTCGTTTCACACATCAGAATCCCATTTTCAGCCTGTGGAGGTTTCAGGAAAAGGTATATGCAAAATCAACACCACCTTTCCTAGTCTAGCTGTCTTTAACTGTTCTAATTTGATTTCTTTTGTTCTTGTGGTAATGAAAAGATATACATTTTTTTGTGTTTCTTTGAAAAGCGTTGCATGCATAGAATAGAATTATAGAATCATTTCAGTTGGAAAAGACGTTTAAGATCTTCAAATCAAATCATTAATGCAGCACTGCCAAGTATATCACTAGACCATGTCCCTCAGCGTTACATCTACACATCTTTTAAATACTTCCAGGGATGGTGACTCAACCACTTCCCTGGGCAGCTTTTTCCAATGCTCAACAACCCTTTCAGTGAAGAATTTTTTACTAATTTCCAATCTAAACCCCTCATGGCGCAACTTGAGGCTATCTTCTCTTGTCCTATCATTTGTTACTTTGGAGAAGAGACCAAATCCCACCTTGCTACAACTTCCTTTCAGGGAGCTGTAGAGATCAGTATAGTCCTCTCTCAGCCTCCTTTTCTTCAGACTAAACAACCCCAGTTACCTTAGCCACTTTTCTTAAAACTCATTCTCCAGACCCCTCACCAGCTTTGTTGCCCTTCTCTGAACATGGTCCAGCACCTCAATGTCTTTCCTGTAGTGAAGGGGACAAAACTGAACACAAAGCCAAATGTGCAGGCTCAGCAGTGCCAAGTACAGAGGTACAATCAGTCTTCAGATGCATTACATCTTGATTGGCTTCTATCTTCTTGCTTCTGAGTATTAGCTGTTCTTCTCTACCAATTATTATAGTTTCCTACCGAATTTAAACTTCAAAATAAGGAACTTACTCTTAGTTGCTAGTGTTTTACTCCACCACTGTGTAACAGTAGTTACAAACCTCACCTTTGGCTAGAACAGACTTAGTTTTGAAGAAGGATACTCAGTGATCCACAAATTAATGTTTAATATAAGCATTACCTAGCAACAACTAGAACAATATTTGTTATCAACATGATTCTCATACAAAATCCAAAACACAGCAACTACTAGGAAGAACATTAACTATCCCAGCTGAAACCAGGACAGTACAAAATATTTTGTCTTGACATTTGGTTGAATTCAGCCTCATGTAGGTAAATTAGCACAAAAGTATTCATCCCAAAGCTTTGGAACATTATCATCAACTGAAAATGGCATATCATGGGACATACCAGCAGTCTGGGTAACTGGGAGTCTCACCTGTAAATTGATGGTTTTTTAAATACTTCCATTATTTCTTCCATGTGTCTCATCAGAAAAGTCATAGAGTACTTTTTCTGCCTTTTTTTTTTTTTGACCTTTACCAATTCATTTGTATCCCCAAACAAATGTATCATTGGTTCAAATTTAATTACTTGCTATTACTAAATAGACATTTACCCGCATTCCATTCTTCTTCCAATAGCAGATTAAGTAAAAAAATATCTGTGACCTTTTTCCTAAAGATGTAGGTTTGTACTACTATTCAGTAAGTTTAGCTGAGTTCTGCTTAGCAGAACTCATTTCAAACTAATCAGTGAGAATTCAGAGAAGCTGGCAATAATGCCTAACATTCTCTTAGTATTTCTTCTAAGATCTATATAGTCTTGTAGGTTGATCTTGTTGTAGACCTACGGGTATCTTGTTATGAACATCTGCCATGGACATGCATAATGAAAACCAGTAACACCAACAGATTTTGCTTTTTTCCTGACAAAAGAGGACAAAATACATAACAGAAGTTCAATGAAGCTTTTAAAATATTTGTTTAAAAACCTGTGTGTATACACATACTGAAAATAATAAATAACTGCTGGCAGCAGTAGTACAATAATATTACAACAATACAGAGGAGACAAAATGCATAGCCTTCTCAGAAGAAGACAGAAACAGCTGTTACTGAGTTTCTGAATGCTGTGTATAGTAAGTCAGAAAGACTTACATTGACATTTGAGACGGCAAATTTCCACTAGGGTCAGCCATATGGACACAAATCTCATTTATTCTCCATAAAAATATATAATCATATAATCATAGAATGGTTAGAGTTGGAAGGGACCTTGAAGATCATTGAGTTCCAACCCCCCTGCCATGGGTAGGGACACCTCCCACTAGACCACATTGCTCAAAACCCTATCGAGCCTGGCCTTGAACACCTCCAGGGATGGGGCATCCACAACTTCTCTGGGCAACCAATGCCTCACCACCCTCACAGGAAAGAATTTCTTCCCAATATCTAATCTAAATCTCCCTTCTTCTAGTTTAAAACCACTACCCCTTGTCCTCTCTCTATACATCCCTCTCCTGCTCTCCTGTAGGCTCCCTTCAGATACTGGAAGGCTGCTAAAAGGTCTCCCCAGAGCCTTTCCTTCTCTAGGCAGAACAGCCCCAGCTCCCTCAGCCTGTCCTCAGAGCATAGGTGTTCCATCCCTCTGAGCATCTTTGTGGCCCTCTGCTGGACCTGTTCCAACAGTCCCATGTCCTTTCTATGTTGAGGACTCCAGAACTGGACACTACTCCAGGTGGGGTCTCATGAGTGCAGAGTAGAGGGGCAGAATCACCTCCTGTGACCTGCTGGTCACACTTCTTTTGATGCAGCCCAGAATATGGTTGGCTTTCTGGGCTGCCAGTGCACACTGCCAGCTCATGTTCAGCTTCTCATCCATAAGCACTCCCATGGTGCTACTGAAGTCCTACTAAAGGCATTTCACGTATCATAAGGATATGTGATAGTGGTGCTCTGAGAATTACTGCTCATTTTACCTTTTTATGATTACAAACTAATGGCAATAGTTGGGCAGTAAACTTGTACTTACATTTAAGTTACTTTTAAACTGACAACAATGAAGTGTTGCTCTATCAAGCTTGACACAGAAGAAGACATGGTGTAACTCTTTCCTTTCCAAAATACTCAATCAAGATTTCAAGAAACATGTACTTGAAACTATGTCTCTTCATTTACAGTAGGTCACTAGACAATGTACACCAAGTTCATAAGTTTTTAATTCTCTAGTATCCAGGTCTTTCAGAGCTTAACACACGTATCCAGGTCCTGCAACACACTGCGTAATTTTTAATTACCAGTGATTCATACACATATAGATGCCTTCTCATCCAAGAAAGCCACCAAAATGTTAAAAAGAAAAATAGCACATATACTACAAATTTTAACTTACATATTACTTAAAAGTACCTTGTGATAGTACAATCACAATCTGCTTCCTTACTCCAGTCTATAAGCACAGTCAGTTTTCTTCCTAATCAATTATTCAAATTGTCAATATGTTTATAAATTATGAACAATAAAAGTAAAAAAAAATATTTAGTAAAATATAACCAAAATATTAAGTATGCTATCTTTACACTCCTATTCTGTCATATAAGATACAAGAAGAGGTGACCCATAGAATTTTTTGCAGGGACTAATATTTTTAGTCTGGTATCTTGAGAAACAGAGAGATCAATGGATGATACAAGAGAGCTTGCCACTTCCATTTGACTGTTCCAGGCTGGGTGGAATTTAAAGTAACTTCTTCAAGTAATCTAATTTCAGACAATTTCCAAAACTCTGTGTTCTTTATGTTCTGTCCTTATGATTATTAACTTGAAATTTTGTTCATTTCAATTGAAGAAAGTGTTACTACCTAGTCCCAGATAACATCTGACTTTTCAGAGCTAGGAATCAACACTCTGGTAAGTCAGAAGTGCAGTAACAAAGGCTACAAGCAGTCAGGTTTAAAACTTCACTGGAGATTGTACAGAGAGTTGCCATACTGGTTTTGTCTTGGGTAGAGTTAATTTTCTTCATAGTAGCTGATATGGTGCTACATTTTTGATTTGTCACCAAAATAGTGCTGCTAACACACTAACGTTTTAACTACTGCTTAGCACTTCTGGCACAGCCTCTAGGCCTTTTCTGCTTCTCACTGTATCCCACCAGAGATTAGGCTGGGGGTGCACAAAAAGATGGGAGGGGACACAATCAGCAAGCCTGACTCACCAAAGTGACATCCCATAGCATATGATGTCATGTTCAGCAATAAAAACTGTGGGAAGAAAGAAGAATGGAGGACATTCAGAATGATGTTGTTTGTCTTCCCAAGTAACTATTACATGTCATGAAGCCATGCTTACCTGGACATGGCTGAACACCTGCCTGTGGATGGGAAGCAGCAAATGAATTCCTTGTTTTGCCTTGCTTGTGCGTGTAACTTTTGCTTTACTTGTTAGACTGTCTTTATCTCAAGCAGTGTTTTTTCTCACTTTTACCCTTGCAATGTTCTCCCCCATCCCAGCTGGAGGGGACTGACCGAATGGCTGTATGGGGCTGAACGGCCCACCTGAGTTAACATGCAGCATTTACAAAAAAGTATTCCATGATATATTAATGAAATTACAATGGACTGATTTTTCATTTAAATTTACTATGATGCATAGAGATATGTAAAATAAATAGCAGAAAAGCTACCCTTGAAAATGAGTCCATTAGCCTTTAGTAATTAGCCAGTCAGAATCAGTCAGATATCAGATATAAGTCTGACTGGTCAGCTCAGTGATTTTTTCAGTCATTGGATTTCACATGCAGTATGGTATTATCTAGTCCTATGACTACTCATTGGCCTACTGCAAATTATTTTTTTCTAAAAAAACAGCCTTTAACATTACTACTTCTTCCAATTTTTATAATAGAACTGTCTTTTGATTGTCTTTTTTATGATATTTCAAATATAGAATAACCAGGCTACATTGCTTTGTTCAGGATTTAGTAAAGCTGATTCCAGCATCCTGCATTATCAAGAATACAATGGTCTGGAAATAATCTTACAATATATGAAATAATCTTTCAGAACACTGAGGTGTGTCAGTCAGTGAGCATTTATAGCATTAGCATACAAAAATTCACACAGTTAAAGAGATGGACTTTTTTGCTGAATAAATAAATCAAACATGAAAAAGAGGAATTAAAATGAGGAAAATGAAACAATAGAACCATAAAAATGACACATTTCTAAATAACTGGTTGGCCTGTGTGTAGTGGAGCATTTTCTCTTCTAAGTGGGAAAGTTAGTTTTGTATAGTCCTATGTGAAAATTTTAAGCTTAAATATCAGATACTGTCATATATATGATTCAAACTCTGCACCTTGGATTTCAATAAAGAAACCAAATTAAACTATATTTCTAGATAGGCCTTTAAATTTCATATTTCCCATCATTGGCAACTATTACATACTTCTGCTAATGAAAAATCATATGGAACTTCTACATGAAACAAATAGGAATAAGAAAATTATATTCAGCATTGCAACTCAGAATCACAGAATGATCAGCAGTTGGAAGGGACCTCTAGAGATCATCTAGTCCATCACACAACTCACAAGAGTTAAAATCAGAATTCTGTATGAAAGATGCTCGCAACATTAAACTTAGATTTTTGTATTTCTAGACAATTTTAATTTCATCAGCAACTGATTCAAAAATTTTATTGTACTTCTACATATACATTTCAGGGAAATTTTCTTGTTCTCACTGCAAAATATCACAAGCAAGCACTTGAAAACCAGCACCCACTCTTCACCAGATATGTACACAATATTCTGGGGTAGATTTAGTGATGATAGGGTGGAACACAGTTCTGTAAAGGGTCAGGAAAGGTACTCAGATGGCCAGTTAGAAGTAAATGCACTGAAAAATTCTACAGATAATGAACAATTCAGAGAGACAGATACTAAAAAGATATTTATTAAGGTAGACTTAATACTGGAAGTGATGGTACTGCATATGTGAATGAAGACTAAAAATAATTAAAAAATCAGAAGTTGTTCAGAGAAAACAGAGAAAAGTTAAGGGAAAATAGAAAGGATGCAAATTAAACTACTATGGTTGTATTTCCATGGTATCCTGAAATATAGGAAGTAAGGGAAGCTTTTAACACTTTCAGATGTTTGTATCATTGATACCATTTTTTCAAAATGTTTGGGCTTAGAATACACATCTGGGCTGAAAATCCATAGTAAGCACAACAAAATAACTATTTGCCTGACTTATTTCAGAGGAAGAAATGCTGTGAAAACCACTCCTATATATACAAACTCACTGCAGACTAAGCATCCAGAAGTTCTACTGTAATTTAAGAGAAAAACTATAAAGATGTTTCTCCTGTATTTGAATGCTTGGGTCAGTTGAGTAAAGGGCTGTCACTCAGTTGCAGACCACATGTATGTTCAGACCTAGCAATGTGATTTGAATACAGGAACATCACCCTAACTTTACAGCAAGTGGATAATTGACATTAACTTCAAATAAGAAATAATGCTAATAACTGAAAATATTTCTCCTGTAATTAATAAAATGTGAATTTGCCATATGTAGAAACATAAGCAAGTGACTGATTAAAGAGGGTTATTTTGTCTTTAAATAACTGAAGATACTAAACACATCCATTGGATTTGTGTAAAATAAATATGATATATAAAGTAATATTACAGTATATTAATTTTATGCTTTATTTTATTTTGAATATAAACTAAACATTTTAAAGCTAGTCTTCTCCTAAGGAATACATACTTTCAATATAGGGCCAGAATTTCATCAGTCTTAATGTTTGATGTTAAGCAGGGAGCTATTCACCAAAGAAATGAGAAAGGAAGAATTCTTTAAAGACAAAGGATGAAATTAGATGCACCTGTCCCCTTCCCCATGATTTCTATTTTCCAGAACTGGAAGCTAGCAGGATAACATCAAACCCTGGTTTTCGTGATTATTACTTGTATAATTTGTTTTAATGTCAAGGAAGTGGTGTCAGTGGTACACTGTGGTATCATATCTGCCTCACCACAATCTTTTTAAAATTCACAAATGCTAGAAAAGTAACCCAAATAGTTCAATGTTTTTTCTGGCCCTACAGCTAAGTCTAGGAACAATATACAGTGGTTCAAAGGCTCCTTCCTACCCATAAATGCTACCCTTGAAAATTACTATTCAGTTGCTACAGAATCACATGATTTTGAGAAGTGAGAGACTAAGTTGGACTGAGAACAAATTAGCTGGTTTTGTTTAGTCAGCAAAGCTCTCTTGGTTTACACCAAAAAATTCCTCACCTCAGTTTAGGCCATATTGTATCTCAGGGCAATTTATAATACGAGAATGATTTATCATTTAATTTTAAAAGGACACATATTAACACATACTCATATGACACATTGATTCCTGTTTCTGCCTTCTCCAAATATATTGTGCTTTCTATGGTTTTGTCTAATACTCCAAGGAGCTGGGAAGAAATTAAGAGTACAAACCTGTCTCATTTTGGGTGCCATAAATTGAACAGCTGACACCAAGCTGTTCTATTAAAACCCACCCTGTATGACTATGAAATGAATTACCAGAAAACAAGCAAGAAAATCTGTTTCAACAACCAGCTAACGTTAAGTAATAATAATGTACCTACCAATCTCAACATTTTCAAACCAATCAAGAACATGCATAGTTAATGATATGGTGAATCTTTTTCTACTCCCTCAATAAACATACTGTTATTTATCAGCGAAGCAAAGTTTACTGAAGCGCAGCGATCTTAACTCCACAGCTGCCTTCAATTTTTTTTTTCTCTTATGTGAATTTTGCTATATACCTGCTAACTTGCAGAGAAAATTAATGTTCTCATCAATCAGAAATAAACCTCTGGTCAGATCCAAATCCATTTAAATTCTCAAACAAGAAGCTAGGCCCAGGATATAGGTTAGCATCTACACAGCAGGTAAGAATCAGATACTATGACTGATCTGTGCTCAAAACTGGTTCATTTCTCTGCTAAAAGATCTACTAAGCATTTGAACAAAACACTGTGATGACTATTTGGCTGGAGAAATTGACAACTGAATGTTCTCCAATGATTTCTTAGTGAATAGATCAGCTCCTCAAAAATGAAACAACAACAAAAAAAACAAATGCCAAAAGATTTTGTTGAGCATTTGGTGACATTCTTTTGTCTTCCACTGTGAATGCTGTCTTCTGTGGTTGCAGGTTTACTTGATCACCATGCAAATTAAATGGGAAGGCAGTTAAAATGTTGCTAAGAGATCTTAAAGCAATGCTGAATGGTGGTACCAAAAAGATGGGGATAACAAAGAACGTAGTTTGAACTGCAGAATATTTAAAAGCTGAAATAACTTGTGAAAAATATAAAATACAGCTGGACAAAACTCTAGGTGAGTCCACATAACTAATGCAAATAATTTCACATTATATTTTAATAAAATTAACAATATACTTTGAACAAAATGTGTAAATGTTAAATGTGTTAAATTTTTAGCAATATTTCCATATGTAGATAGTTCTTTTACTGTTTCTATCCCTCTGAAAAAATTGTTTCACACTGTTGCCGGTAATAATCTTTGTCGCTGAAGATGCCATAGCGTTAGCAACAAGTGTGTATTCTAGTGGGAACATTTTTACTGCACTTTTGGCTACTCCACACAGAAGGGAACTGCTTAAATGTGAATTAATAAACATAAAGGGCTAATCATGCAGCAGGACTTGTGCTTTGGACCACCTTATGTAGTTAAAATCAGCTATTTCCTTATGCTAGTCATTTAATTCCATCTGTTGAAATCTTGCCAGCCATGTCTAACACAATCATAGAATTTGTACTTCAGAGTGTCATTCACATATCTACCATGCCTATGAATTTCTTCCCATTGATAATGCTGTGTGGTTATATAAAATCATCTGTAATACATGTAAAAAAGGTAGGTGAAACATGCCAATGGATAAACTGTAACTTCTTAAAGGAAGTGAGATTATTTTTTTAAAGAAAATCCATACAAACTCTTCATTTCTTACCCAGAAAACAACATTGCAAGGTAAGTTTTCAGTGAAACAGTTAATATATAATGAACCAGCATAAGAAAGGCTTGCACAATTTGTATACAAATTCAATTATTGGAAAAAAATTTACATTTTCTTGACTAATCAAACTATTTACTCAGTGCAGGTGACATTATTAACAATATTATGTGGCTACACAAAGACTGTATTCACTGCGTACACGTTTTTTATAGTGGTAGATTAGTCATTTTATATACTTCAGCCACTTGACTTTGTATCCTACACAACTGTCATTTAGTATACTTTAAGTATGTTTTCTGAGAACTCAGTTTACATTGAAAAAGATACACAGAGTTATATACCACATGCAAGTGTTTGATTTGAATCTCCAGTCTTCTGTATTACCTGCATATATTTCTTCAAGTTTACTTATATTAGGCACAATAGGTGGCACTTGGAGAAAATTTATTTTGATACAGAGGCACACTTGGCAACACCCTACTGATGGTTGCAGACTCTGTTGTAGTTACAGCTTTCTCAGTTCTATGGAATTCTTGCCTGTGCCAGGTCTGCAGACTGCAGATGGTTAGACCTATGCGTCTTCTCCACCCAACTACTAAAACTGCTCTGCTAACTGCCAAGCACTCCCAATGCAGCGTGTGCTGCTGCTGCAGGTGTTGCTTTGGCAGCAGTGTGAGCTCAGCTCTTAAAAACATTCACATCCAGATAACTTCCTGAGGAGAAAGAAAAAATGGATGAAGTTGAACTTCAAATGTTTTGCTAGCATAGATGCAATGAACATAGGGGGAAACTCCCACATTTCCATCCAACACAAGGAGGGGGACAAAAAACCTCTTGGTAGATGTGATCTAGATAGAAATAAGATTCCTGGTACTGCTATGGGTTGTGTCATTCAAGAAGGCAGTTTAATTCTGGTGAAGAGTTTCTTTTGCAAGTAGGTATCTCTCCAGTAGAGAGCTTTATCAATATCAATGTCCTTGCAGCAGTTTCACTAGTCATGACATTCAGCCATAACACAGTGGTATTTCACAAGAGGAAACAGCAGAGCTTTTTGTTCTTGCTCAATTTCAAAACCTATGTCAAATAGGCATTTTAGACCAAGAAAAAAGGTCAGAACAATCTCTGATAACAACAAGTGTCAGTTCAAATGGAGATGTTGATTTCCACGATGAATCTACCACATATACACATGAATATACACCCAAAGTTCACTCTTCTACGTTACCTGTACAGAAGTTCAGGTACAGTCGACTGCTGTTCTAAAGAGCACACTATCAGCTCCTGACTGGCTAAAATAAAGATCTAAAGACTTGATTGAAATATTAGTGAACTTTCTATGCTGTATTGCAAAGGGTACTAAACCAAGAAATTAGGAAGCCTATGTTTGTTTCTTGCAAAATTCTATTAAAATTTCAAAATCAAAGTAAATAATACTGCATGAATGAACTTAATGTTCACTTCAGAAAAACAGGAGAACAGCAAGGATAGAATATAATGTGTTTTGTCACACAAAGATATTAAGAAAGTAAATGTTGAGAAGTCTGAACAGAGTTTTTTGTCTGTTTATCTCAACAGCCACAGTTCTGTGTTTTCTTCCAGATAGGGCTACGAGGTTGGACGGAGCTCACATCCCCTCTTCCCTCTGCATCTGTATGCTCAGACTCTGGGAGAAGGAGCAATATTCACTCTCAACTGCTATTCTAACTATTCTAAGACCCAGGATGATGAGTGAGGAAGGGCTAGAAAGAAAACAATTGGAAGTTTTAACAGTGTATCAAAGTATATTGCTAGTACTCCTGAGCCAAGGAGGTGAAAAGATGAGGTCCACACTTAGGAAAGGATCAGTTAACCATAGGTGGGGTTCAGGATGCTTCTCGGGGGGGTGGGGGGAGAAAATTGAACTAAACGGTGTTTCATTTATGATGGTATTCTAGCACCATCCTGATATACTTCTCTTAATTTGTACTGGCTTCCAGACCATGGCTATGAAATGTATTTCCTGCAGCATTCTCTTACTATTTTTAGAAGTTTGGATTAGTTGCAAGCATTGATTTGTCTTATCACATAAGACTTGAAATACCAATCCTGTTATACTTTAAACAGAGCAATATGCCTCCCATAGTTTTATTGATTACTGTGTTTTGACTTTCATATTATGGTGTCTCAACAAGTGTAAGGTTCAGATGTGGCCTATGCTTAATAACTTCTAACAGCTGCCTCTAGAAAATTCAGTGACTAAACAATCTAAGTTAATGAAATTGTGTAAATAGCAAATGGTACAGTAATAGATGAGAAGGTGGTGAGCACAGAACGGAGATATAATAATGGAGATCCTAAATGCTTTGTGAGAAGTATCCAGGATGCAGTAATTCTTATCTGGCTGAAATTCACTCTTTGATGCCTTTTACAATAATATCATTGATCAGAGCTTGTAAGCCTTCAAAAAGTATATTGAAGAGGGTCTGTCCTCTTGATTGATGCTTTTTTTTTTTTGTATTTTTTTTTCCCCTCCTTAGTTATTCAGTGTATGCTTGGAAGTCACACAAACTAATGGGAAGATTTGAAAGACTCACATTGTCCACTTTGTTTGGGGGAAAATGTCAATCTAAACTGTAAACAAAGATGGATCACAATTACAATGGAATTTTTAAAACTTTAAAATTATCTGGGTATTGTTTAAAAACTAAATATTGAATATGTGCTATGTCCTCTCTCATCCCACATACATGTCATGCCATTTGAAAGTTATTTTACGTGTAAATATTTTTTTTTTTTTTTACTTACAGTGATAAGGCTTAATATAATAGTCTAAGGCATTTATCTTAAACTCAGTTTATGCAGTATTTCACACTGGGAATTTCGATGGTTGTTTTTTAAACTCTCGTTTCACAACAAAACAGTGTATACATATGCATATATGTGTAATTATGAATAAATATATATACATATATAATACTGTTGATGCCAGTTTTCATCATGGTATAGGATTTTATTGCATGAATCATGAGGAAAGGAGATGTCTGAAATTATATATTCTAAAAGAATTCAGGACTCTTCCACTAACTGTCAGCTATTGTTGCTCTCCTATTTGAAGGACAGGTGCAGTTTGGAGAGGATTTTCTTTCGTGTTTTGGAGCAGTTGGCTCTGTGTGTGAAGAAAATATCACATTGAGCTACAAGAAGCAGCATTCATTCTCATTTGAAAGCAGGTCACGCATTCAGCTTTGCTTTCAATTTCTGAATAATCTCAGCAATATGTACCACACATGCTACTTCAGGCCTCTGAAAGGATTCATACTGGTAGCATTCCTTAACACAGTTATTAGTGGTCTGTGTTTATTTTTCTTCTACTTTGGTTTCTAAATTTGCACACCTGCCACAATAAGGCACCTGAGAAGGTCTGCCTATGTCATAAACCTTGGGGTTTTTGTTTGTTTGTTTGTTTTTTTTCCCAGGTAGAAACAGTGAGCTTTTCCCTCAAAACACTGTGAAAAATAGCATAACCACTGCAAAATCCTGTCACTGCTTCTCATAATTTATTCACAGACAGAAAATAAATAAACTATCAGTATAATATTCAGAACAATGGATTTAACTGGCTATTGTCATCTTGAACAACTTCCATTACTTAGAACGCAATCTGGAAATGTATTTAGATCCTATTCCCAAAGGCAGCTATTGTTGTACGTCAGTCAGTCACATACTCAAAACACAAAAGGCCATCAAAATTATGAAAAATTCATTTTTACTTTTAGGTCTTTTGTTTCTAAAAATGTCACCAAAAACTTGCAAAATAAGTAGTGGCTGCAAAAGTTCAGAATAACACAATGGATTCTTCTACGGGTATTTGTAGGGAGTGTTCTCCATGAGTGCAAAGATAACACTGCCTGAATACACACCTTTTCCATTAAGGAACACACCACTATCATCACCTGGAATGCCTTCAGTTACGGTTTGCTAACCAAGAGGTCACCGTGTGGAATAATTGCTAGAGGGAGCTTAGAAAATAGTTATAATCACATTTTAATCATATCATATTTTTAAAACAAAAGGAGATAACAGTGTTGAAGAAAATTCCAGGCTGGAGTGCAGCTTCTATGCAAGGAATGTATTCCACTGTAATTCCCTAGGTCACACAACTTGTGATCTTAGAGACTACAGATTCTAATGTGGAAAAACCCAGCACGGAGTGTGGGGTGATGTGAAGATACCATAGCCAAACTCTGCATCAGCGCAGTGAATGGGAAGTTATGGTACTATGAACACTGATAAACTGCATAGTTGTTACCCTGAGCCAACAGTTTCTAATTTTTTGTAAAAATCCTGTCCTTTGGTTGAGCTTTGGTCATTATGTCATTATAACACCAAAACACACCTCTAACCCAAAAGCCACTCGCCTCCCAGATGTGACTACCCCTGAGTCTGTGCTCTCAATTTCTGTTAGTCTACATGTTTAAATGAGAAACAAGGAAATTTTACACCAGTCATAACAAAGGTATGTATGACTAGAATCACTCAAGCTTCATCTGAAAGGCAAAAAAATAGTATAAAGATGGTTTAAGAATGGAGAGGTGTTAGGGAAGATACCTAGGGAAGATACCACTGCAGACAAGTCAGGATGACACTATCATGAACCTTTGCTGACTTCTGGGACCTGTTGATAGGCTGAGCCTTTCTTTCCCTCAACAGGGACGCCTATTGGGTGAGATCAATACATTCAGCCATACCAAGTGCTTCCCTCAGAAACTCAGAAATCTCTCTATATAGTTGTTCTATGCTGCTGTATTACTCAAGTTGTTTTATGCTGCTATATTATAGGCACATGCTTTGCAGACAGGGTATTATCACCAACAATCCGAAAGAACCTGCAGTCCTGTTATTCCAATAAATTACATTGTCAATTGATCAAGCCATGAAAGTTCTCATTGAATGTGATCAAACTCCTTACATTTGGCCACCCCAGTTCATTGAATGTGACTAGACTGAAGGTGCATCACAGTATTTTGTATCCATAATTGTGATAGTTCAGTACGTTGAACGTGACCAGACCTGTAGTGTTGAACTGGACATCACTCAAAATCTAAGCCCAGCCCCCCCTAGCCCCTCTAACACCTGAGTCCAAGCTGGAAGGGGGTTTATTTTCTACCAAATTCCTTTACCCTTTAACAAAACACACGGGTAGATGAACTGTGAAGCTGTGATAAAAGAATCATTTATATGCTGGCATATAAAGGATATTGCTGCTATGTTACAAAGATTTTCAGTTTTTAAAAAGTATGTGCCTGAAGTTTCTCAACTGTGTTAATGAAAATATCAGTGAAAATATACTTCTCTGTTGTGCTTGTATCACAGTCAACACATAGCAGTCACAAAGTCAACACAGTCAGCCACACATAGTAAATTAAAAAATGCTAATTTGTCAGGAAAAGAAAATAGCTGTTGTAGTACTTATAACAACATAGACATTAATGGTGTTGGTGACCTTGGGCTATGTAATAACTAGAAAAAGATTAATAGCATGTTTACCTTTAAGAAAGGTGGGAAGGAAGACAGGGGCACTATACACCAATCAGCCTCATCTCACTATTTAGCAAAGTCATGGGCATTGCTTCTTGGAACCCATCTCCAAACATATAAAGGACAGGAAAATTTTGAAACTTTGATCCATAACTTAACTAGGCCATAATCAACTGAAGTTTCCTAGTTTCAAACACATACTTATTTATAGGTCTTCACCAGAATCCGAGTATAAATTCCTCTGCAATTGCAGCCAAAGTCAGTCACCTGCTGCTTACTGATTGCTGTCTATAACCATACAAGAGGGAAATGTTTCAATCAAATGAACCAATCAATTTGTAGTATAAGGAGACCTCTGCTTTGACTTCTCATGTGTTCTTGAATTGATGAGCATACTGTGGCAGAATCCAGATTTGAATGTGTGCATAACTGATATATGAATACATACCAGTTATTTCTTGCTAAGTTGCAGTATAAACAGTCTTGTTATTATGCTACTAGATGTCACTGGATTTTACTTGCACTTATTGACCCTCGTATCTAAAGCCATCTCCTAAAACAAACTAAGCAAAAACTTAACTAAATCTAAACCTGAATTTTTGTTTCTAATTTCAAGGGTACAATCACAGAGATAAAGTCACCTCCGTTAATTTTCCTTATGTGAGAGCTCAGACGGATGAAATAGATATGCTGAAAGTAAAATACAGTTCAAAAAATGTATATTCTAAGGGTTAATTTGTTTTAATGAAACACAGTGCTCTAGAAAAAACTCGTTCACAGACTTTTACAGATTTTTTTCCTAATAAATCAGAAGTTATAATAGTTTATGAGAATGTTGTTTCATTTTCTCTATTTAAATTGACTATATTAAAAAAAGCAAGATATTAAAGTTTAGTTCAGAAATGGAGGGGAAGTCAGACAAAACACAATTTTATAGTCATATAAAATGAGTATCTGATATCTGTTGTAATTCAGTGAGCCATAGAGCACTGTTAGATATTAAACCTAAAAGGGCTTTGTTTTCTCAGATCAGTGTTTTAAAGACATATTATCTCAAATGGATATTGAGTTATGTGTTACATATTGTGCATATATGTATACTTGTTGATATGACACAAACCTTGATGCAGTGAGCCAGTTAACAAAAGAAATTACTTACTGGTGGCTAACACACACTTCCCTTTGAAGCAATGAAAAACTACTGTCTTTCTACAGATGTCATTTTGACAAATACTATCAAGTGACAACTTATTAACAATCTATCCATTTTATTAAGATTATGAATACATATGAAAAGATTGCCTTTCTTCAAAACAAGTGAAAATAGAAATAGTTGCTAACTTTATTGCCCTTCATAGAAAACAGAATTTCCCTACTATCTAATTTTTATTTTATCTTTTAATCAGCTTGTACCAGAAAAATCCTAAACAGTGCCTCATTTACCATGTCTGGTAGACTTCCCACTGGAGAGACTTTCAGGAAACAAGCCTATACATTGCTGGAAATGCACGTCAATCTTCTATACATTCAATTTTTCAGTTAAACCTGATTTGGTTTTCCAAACCTGGCAAAACCTGGAGTGGAAACTTGATGCTTATTTTCTTCCAAGTGCATGCTACCTCTCTAGAGAAGATACTTCAAAAGATATAATTAAGGCATTGCAGAAGCTTCATACAATCCTGGGTTTTTCCCATTTATCATATTAAGATTACTTCAGTGCTTGCATTGCCAATGTAGTACCTAGAGCCCCATCTTAATTTCTGAATCTAGCCAGCTGCAGATATTGAAAACCATTCACAGAATTACAAAAATAAGATTAAAAAAATTAAAGTTGTTACCAGTATAAAATTGGGATACAAAACTGGCTTAAACTTTACAGTGTTGCGTTATAAAGTAGTCTTTATCCTTTTCTAAGCCTTGCATCAAAGGTCACTAAATAGATAGAAGGCATAAAAACAGGGGACACCTGTCTGCTGACGAAAAAAAAAAATCAATCATAGTCAAAGAACAGATTTTACTCTTCTAGTAAATATCATAGAGTAAATACCAAATAGGAAGAGAAAATTATCACAAGTGGCACAGGTTGTAAATAGTCAAACTTTAGGATAGAGACTGATGGCTGCAGTCTCTTTCATCTCTTTGGGTGTTTGCAGGTGGTTTGTTGGGTATTTTTTTGCTTTTATTATCCTTCTTAAATCAGTTGAGTGTTTAGGCTGTAATGAAAAACATTCATTCCAGTGAAGCACTGGCAATGACAAATTATGTCTTATGTTCCCTACTTCCATCATTCTTGCAGTCAACTAACTTTTGCAGTCCGCTACAGTTGAGAGGCAACAGCAGTTATATTTCTTATTGTATGACCATCACAAGAAGACTGTAGATTAGAAATGAGAAAAATCATAAGAATACTTAGTAAGAACCAAAGTATGTAGCATCTGAAGTACATATTCCCTGCTGCTCACTGAGAACAAGTCAGAGCCTAGAGTCTTGCAGGTAACAGTGTCTCAGGGCACATTTACCCAGAAAGACGAATGTTTGTTTTGGGAAAACTGAGTTCTGGAAGAAATAAAAAAAAAAAAGAGAGAAATATACATGATTTACACAACAGTATTACAGATCATATTTATGACTGAGAAAGGAAAAATTTGAAGGGTTTGGAAATTTTATGGGATACAGAAATATCCACATTTAACATAAAAATATTTTAAAATAACCTTTGGGAAGGATCTTAAATTTATGCTTCAGTACAGCCACTGCCTCTGACCAATTAAACCGAGACCTGTATATGGTGGTAGATGAAGAGGTGGGGAAAAAAGTGTTTTTCTACTGAGTTCTTGAGGCACTCCTCTGAAGTGTCATTACAGTACAAGATCAGACAAAGAACACAATGAATGTGAGATGTGACGTTAAATTAAAGTTCCTATGTTCCACTTTCTCTCCCCCAATTCTCTAAGATAATAATGTGTACAAAGAACTATGCGTCAACATTAGACAGGAAGTTATTGAAAATTATATCAATAAGCAATGCTGAAAAACTGAGAAAGATTATTTTACAATAATTGTTTGACTCGTTTCAAGCATTACTACTTCCTAAGATAAGATGGCTTCTACATGAAATAATCCATATTAGTGGGAGAAAAAACTAACATGTTTATGGGACCATGGCAGCGCTTACCTGGTACTATCCTACAGTAGTTTATGAAGGGAAAAAGTTATCCTGCTGGATTTAATTCCTAGGGAAAAGAACTAATTCTCCAGTCCACATGAATAGAAACTGGGCAAACACTGATCTTTAGTTGTGTCTTACACAAGTGAAATTCAAGAGTTTCAGCATGAAACCTTCAGGAAATCAAGCATCTCAGGTAAAGCCATGAACAGAATGAATATTTAATTCTAGTTGCATTACTGTCCAAAATTCATGACATTTTAGAATTCTATTGTGTGTCACATTTGGGCACAGAACACAGTATTTTATAAATATATTTAAATATGAGTATATAAAAACAGTAGTTGAAATTACAGAAGGTTTTTATGGCAAACAGTATCATCCTGGTACTATTACTCTGTCAGATGGACTTAAGGATATTTCTAAATATATAGTCAAATTCTAAAGTCATGCATTCTGGCACACGTATGCACTTGTCGAAAATTGTACAGCTCCCCTGGAGACTAATTTTAAATTGTGCAGTTGTAATGCTGAACTTAGATGGAAAAACAATCTTTCTTACTATTCTGGGATTCAAAAATGATCAATCTACCTGAATAATGCCTTCTTTTCCTTTTCCTTTCCCTTGCCCTTTCTCTTACCCTTGCCCTTCTCTGAAAAGTAGCAATCTGTAAATCTGAATGACAATGTGAAATCGTTTGTGCCAAAAAAACCTTGCTACACTGAAGTATCTTTTTTCTTTTTCCCATTTTTACATGTAAGATATAACCAAGCCAAATAGCTATACTGTAACTTTTTCAATAAATGCCCTTTAAAAAACAAACAAACATACAATCAAACAAAAACGGTGGAAATTCTGTTGTTTCATACAATGACTTGATATATACTGTCATTCAAACTCTTTATGTGACCAGAGTTTAGAGACAAATGAATGTAGTTTAGAAAAAGCCTTTCTTATACAGACAAGTTGAAACTCTAATACCTCCATATTGTTTTTCAAAATTAGAAATAGTATTTTCCCTTGCTTTTCTATACATCTTGTGACTATTGTGTATTGTAAAAATTGTAAAAAATCATTTAAATTACTCAAAAACACCTTCAGGGATTCTAGTAAACTCTGTTTTCCTCTCTCAGATAGCAGTTTTCATACGAAGTGTTGCCCTTTTATTAACCTGTGGGCCGTCACTCAAGATACAAGCTAGTAACATTTTTTATGTTTGCAAAATGCCAAACGATTATAACGCTACGGAACAGTAAATGAAGGATATCTTAAAAATAAGAAAACACTTTTAACTGTCACATTATGTGGTTTATTAATTTAATACAACCAAACAGAAAAATATTTTTGAAACTGATGTAAATTTTATGCTGTTTTTTTCAACAATCACTATAAAAAGGTAAAGTCACTGTTAGCATTACGTATGCCATTTGTGTACACACACACAGAATACATATTTTAGAAAGAAAGGAAAACGAACTCCAGAAATATTACAAATTTTTTAAGACAGTAACATCAAAAATATCAAAGGTGATGTGTGTTTGAATCACTTGTGTCATATACTTTAGTATCTTGTATGGTATTCTGAGTAAACAAGCAGCATATTACATCTTAAAGCATTGTGAAATTTTAAATCTTGTTCCAGGTGTTGGATTTTATTTGGGCATGCTTTTTTGGGGCAATGTTGCATTAAATATTCTTGTGTATGGCTAGAAAAAAATGAAACATTCTGTTACAGGCACATTCCCAACTGCTCAGTCACTGCATTCTGTATAATGGGGACATGAACACAATTCCCAGTAGCTGTTCTTATTTAGCTTCTGTTTCATGAAGTCAGAAAACAACTCACCTATAAAACTGAAAACCAAACCCCAAATATAGATAGGGTAGAGGCATCCTGTGTTTTTTTTTAGGCAATGAATTTTTAAAAGGTTTGCTTAAAAATCCCCAGAATATATTTTGCAATAGCCATTCAGATATAAGCTTTAATATGGTTTTATTCTGAGACTGGGCAGCTGGGTGATTTGGACTAGATTTGTGTTTTGCTTCTGGGTGTTTTTTTCTCTACTAGCTTTTAGTGTCTCTTTTCCAGACACTGTTGTTTGCATTTTTGTAGACAATGCTAATTCTCTAGAAGATTGCACTTTACTGTTGAATTTCATAACTTTAAAATGGCAAGGAGAGTGTGTAATTTTAGCTAGATGTAGTATGATCATTGTAGTTATCACTAGTAAAATGCAAAAAGACAGAACATGCATCCATTAAAAAAAAAAAAAAAAGATAAGCATGTTTGGGTTATGTTTCTTAATGCCTTTCCTTTCTTCATGCTCCATTTTTACAGCCTCTTACCATTTTCAATTTTTCCTATTTCTACTACATTACTTAATTGCCAAAATGCCTCTGTAGATATTTAAAATTATATGATTTGACATAATGTGAGAATATCAATATAAATATCCATTTGAGTGACAGAATGATCATTTTTCTCTACTTTTGCCCAGAGGCACTAGGGGACACAGCTATAGTAGCTATTCCATCAGGCACTTTACACACATTAAAACCATTCCAAATCCTATGATATTGACCTTCTGATAAATTTGGTAGTATAACAGAAGCCTGTCTAAAATGGACGTGTTGCCTCTTTTCTACTATGATATATTCCTTTATTTTTAATGTAATATCAAGTTGATTCAATATAAATAAGCAAGGGAGCAATAAAGCATATATTAATCAAAAACTTATTAGAAAGTATGCAAGCTACAAGTATCAGCTTCTTCTCAACAAGATTTCTAAAACAATATTTCTAAAACAATACAGAACTATAATTCACTTGGAGAGCTACATTTTTTGTTTAGATTACACATTAACATTTTTATGACTACAGTTCTCTTTTTAGCAAAAGTGTAGAGATCTGTTGAGTAGCCATTAGCATATGCAGTTTATTAAATTCATCATTTACTTTATATTAGCACATAGCAAATAAACATTATGATGTACTTGTTCTTTTTTTCCTTATAGGCTTGTCACATGTATTAGTAGGGAATTTTACTACATATCTGTATATACTAAGGAATTCTACTATATACTGAAAAATACAGGACATAATTCTCATTTTTAGTATCCTGTTTTTTTGTGATAGCATTTTTCACATGGATACTCAAGTATTTATTATTATAAAATGGAATAAATGGTTTGAAATTGTCATTATCATAATTACCTATTCTTGCTCTGACAATAAGGACAGGAGTTTGCTTAAATAAATAAGTGCAATGCAATGAAAAATCATGCATATAGATATTTATATGTATATGCATATGTAAACGAGTGCTATATGGAGTGCTATAGGAACATGTTAGTATGCCAACTTTATTTAATGATTCTCCATGGAAGCTACAGTTCAATAATTAACCAGCTTAAGAATAACACTAAAATATCTGTGTATGGCCTCTTCCATACCTGTGTATACCTCTTCCCAACATCTATGAAATGCTAGTTGTTATTATGAGAGGTATAGAGAAGGTAAAAGAAAACATTATGCCACTGTATAAATGGCAGATTAGCCCATATCTGTGTAACTGTCCGCACTTCTTGTCCCCTTCTGTCAGTAAAGACAAATAGAAATTAAAAGCCTTGAAAAAGGGTGAGAAGGATAACCAGAAATTTAGGACAGTTTCTGAAAAATGAAGGACTGGGAAAGCCAGAAATCTGAAATCAGAAAGACAGTGGTAGGATGGGTTGGATGGCAGGATGGCTTGGAATCAGCTTTTCATTCTACTTTCCCACATTACAATTAGGGGACATGAAATAAAGCTGGCAAGAGCAGTACTTAAAATTTAAAAAAGGGAGGCATTTTTTTCATGCAGCAGTCTAGACCAGTGGGTCTGCTTGCTGAATGGTATTGTCACAGAACAGCTGATGTTGGCAGGGACCTCTGGAGATTGCCTATTTGAAGCCCCCTCCTCAAAGGGCAAGTTTATGTAGGTGCAAAGGAAAACTGTGTAAGTACTTAGAGAGTCACTGAGTTCTGCTGAACAAACTGTAACACGTTCAGGACAACCCCTGTTTGAGGTAGTGTGGGAGAGTACTGGAGGACAAGTAACATGCGTGCACTTTTTGTATTCTTTCCCAACAGTGCTTAAAGCCACCCTTGGAAATAGCATAAAGGGTTAGGCGGTTTTTGGCTTGAACCCATACACCCGTTCTTGTATTTTCATGTAACCTAATACATACACATAATGCAAACCCTAGAATATTCACGCTTCACTGAATGTAAAGGACTAAGTAGTTGATTATGAAACCCGTTAGTCATGCAGAAACCATCTTTTTATCTACATATAAATCGAGGGACACCTATTTTCACATAGAGGAGAGTGAGAAAGAAAGAGAGTACTGAGTGCATATTCACAGCACATATGAAAGTGAGAACCTACTATTTTAGAACTTGCTTGTTTTCAGAGATTCTGATGTTCCAGTAAATTGGAATAACTCCTTCCAGATTATACAATGACTTTCTTCTTACACTTATCTCAGTATTCTGAGAAACTTAGATACACAGCTCTGTGTAATGTCTTTGGTCAGACGTTGCAAGCTATCAACCACTTAATGAAATGGAGCTTTTCAGTTAAAAGTCTTTCAACAGAAGCATGACTTTTCTGTTACATGGCACATAAGACCTGAGTTAGTTTCAAAACAAATACTGTACTATTAACTCACTCTTTGGGTTGATCGAAGCACACAGCTGTGCAATTGCTCCACATGTTAAGCCTTTTCAAGTACAGCAGAACCTTTTGGATATTGCCTGGAAGTACTATTGACACAAAAAGCTTCAAAGAATAGTTCTATTTCCTTTGGGACGAAGGACTGAATGTACAGTACTGATACAAGACACCTCTGTTTAAAAGACAGTTTCTTATATACATAATGCTTTGTTTTGACTAGGAAGTCATGCATATAGATATTTATTTGTATATTCATAGGTAAACTAATTATACATGGAGTGCTATAGGAACATGTTAGTATGCCAACTTTATTTAATGATTCTCCATGGAAGCTACAGTTCAATAATTAACCAGCTTAACACTAAAATGCCTGTGTTCCCTCTCTTCCCAGCATCTATGAAATGCTAGTTGTTTTTATTATGGGAGGAATAGAGAAAGGAAATGATTATGCAATATACATCCTGGCAGCAACAGTCGGAAGAATTCAAAGTGTTTTCTATCATTGATTCTTGCCAAGTTTCCATCTTACTTTTTCAAGGTGGACTCCATTACAATTGGCTAAGGACAGTTTCTTACAGAGACATGCAAAACCCATTGAATTAAAAACATGACTGCACCCATCTTAAGTAGTATTTTTTCAAGTGCAAGCTATACTTTGTTTGATTTGGAACCTGCAGCAGCTTTCAATTTAAATATATGACTTCCATTTATCAAACCCTAAACAACTTTGATTCTTCAAAATCATACAGATTAACTCCTTTAACATACCATGACAGAATTAAATAGCAGCTTTGTTGGACACAGATGCCTAGGTTGCCCTACAAGACTTAGCACCACTAGGCTCCCACCAGAATAGTCTGCTTCATACTGACAATATACTGTCTACTTTATACATACTTTAAGAGGAAACCATTCTGCTTGATTGTTTCTTATCTTATATGCAGTCTGCATGACAGCACTATAGAGTGATATGTTTTTCAGACTCCAGTTTTCTGCTCATACAGTACCTCCACTCTTTGATTGTTTAATCCCTTTCCCATCCCTGCAGATGCCTAGTTATGAGGCCTGGTGCTTACATAGATAAAGTAAATTAAAATAGAATTCAGCTAGAAACAAGACATTTAAAAATCTAAACTTCGTTGCCTTATCAGTAGAATACAATATGAATGTATTGATCTTAGTTTACTTTTACCAGCTCTTCCTAAGCAGCACAAGAATAAGATTGTAGGCCAGCTTTGGTTTTTAATTACATTACACATATTCTCCAACTGTGGCAAGAAAAGCATTAAATAAAGAAAATACATAAAAGAATGTAATGCAAATGTTTTCATGGGCAATTTGATTTTACTGAGAGAAAGAAAAGGGAAGGATAGTTACAAGAAGAAAATGAGAAAGGCTTTTCAGAGTGCCAAATGGCACAAGAAGAATCCCAATGAAAAAAAAAAAAGAATTAAGTTGCTGACAGGTTTTGTGGATGTCTTTTCATTGATACTTTCTAATATCATGTGATACACTCCATCATAATGCTAGGTACTCATTCTTATTAAATTCAGAAATCAGGTTAAATCATAATGATTTCATATTTTTTCCAGCATAACACTTGAAAATGTCCAAAAGTGATATATTTTAAAGATTTTGACAAGAAGTTCCAAGGATACTAACTGATGTGTATGATGCATTACCTCAATGCTTTTTTGACAACATTATTTGCTCTTTAACTTAGTATTCAAGTAATTGTTAGGCTATATTCTTTTACAAATGCTAGTGAATGCTTGGTTAAATATGAGCCAAAGGGCCTTCAATCTTTCTCATATACATTTGAGATTGTAAACAGCAGTATACAGCCTTTCACTACTTATCATTATTATAAAATAGTATTTCACAGCCACAAATAAGAATGAGTAGTAAATAATAAACATATTATAATTTAACTTTATTTGGAGGAAATGTAGAAAAACATATTCCTTTTTGAGACTTTTTCTTACTAAAATCTCATGAACTGGAAGAAAAACCTTGACGTTCTGTTGATCAGGTATTCTTTTGATCAAGTATTCACTCTTACCTGCAATTAGAATACAAAAATCAAAGCCACAGAATTGTCTTCTGAGTATAACTAATCTCTGAAAGGTGCTGCCAAAAGAACTTTAGTTCTGAACCTAAGAATGTAGTCAAATATAATTCAAAAAGTACATTTAAAACCCACTAGTCTCCCTCATGTCAAAAGATAGGACCAAACAGATTTTCTAAGACAGACTGAGACCACTAAATACATTTAAATTCTGAAAAAAATGAGTGATGACAAAAGACAGAATGATATCAAAAATTAACTCTGTTTTCTCTAACAAAAATAGAAGCCCCAATGTGCTGAAAAAGCACAATGAAGCTATAATACTCAGCAACTTTATCTAAGGCAAGACCTGTCATAAGATTGTTGCATTATTTTCACATGATCACACTGAAAGCACTGCACAGATAATCCTTCTGAAGACAGTATGATTTCTGTACCTAGTCAGCAAGAAGTAACTGAAATGCGCATTTCAAAAAGTCTCAATGAAAGCATGAGTGGGGAGGGAGGAATTTCTTAAACTGTAATTATTTTTACTTTTTTAAAACAGAAACCAAGCATACTGAATGGTCTGGGATCGAAAGATATAAAAGTGAGAAAGAACTCATAGCTAAAAATAATGGAAAAAAATCTGATTTTTTTTTAATGTGGAACAGTTTCTCTTCCTTAAAATACTTGAAAAACACTATGAAAAGGCTTCAGAATTCCTATTACACACTCATTATATCAACCATATGTAGATTTGATTCATTTGTCTTCTGAGAGCCCCCCTGAGCTCAAGGACATCTTTATTATTAATTTGCTAATTTATGTAGCATTTGTTGTTGTTGTGGCAGCCAGTTTTTTAATTAAGAAGACTAAAATACAAAGCAAGGTAGGTGGGCATCCTTTCAGATGGTAATCTGTTTCCTGAAGCCCTGATTCAGTGGCAATCTGCCCAGGACAGAACTGAATTACAACTCCCAGCACCCCTCTCATTTCCAATGAGTTGTTTTAATTTTAAACCAAGGGTTTGAAGAGACAAATATATTTCAGATAACACACAATTCAAGGGCTATCCCAAAGGGTATTTTCCACATTCATTTCAGGAAGAAGCCTGTAGGGTTGCTCACATAATTGATTCCCACATAATTCAATAAAAGTTGAACCATTCACTGTACTACTGGGTAAAATACCACATATATCACAGGTGAATCTGGCAGTGCTGCCTGCAGCTAAGACAGCCTGAAACTTATCCATTGCTGGACACTTTTCATTATTTGTCATTTCCAGTTTTAGCAGCCACCATCCCAAAACAGATCCCCAAAATAAGGATATGATAATAATGATACTACTAAATGAGACTGAATTTTATATTTCCTTCTGCCCATTCCACAGTAAGTGTTTAAGAGGAGTTAAGATTCCTTATTCAGCTAAATGTTTGTAACATTTTACTACAGTAGGAGCTATTTCTCCCTTCCTATTCCAAATTATTCTGCTTTTCTCTTAGTCTCCAGTCTGTACATGAGTTTTGTTCAGACTGCTTAAAGCAAGTGAAAGGCATGGCAGAAATGGAGGTGTGTTCACATCATAATGTTTGCAGTACAAGAGCCAACCCAATTTAATGCTCTTTTTATGTTTCTTATTTCCACCTTGCATGCACTATTTGCTGTACTGCTACAGTAAGTAGCTACTGAAGGATAAGAGAGAGAGTTGGATCTGTCTTCTGAAGCACATCAACATAGAAGAGGCAATCAGATGAAAAAAGTCCCTTTTCTGAACGCCCTCAGAAGAAGAAATTTGTATCAAGCATGGCACTTACCTTTGTGATCTTGCAACTTGAAAAAAACTGATTTTAATTGCTATTCCTGACTGTGATTCCATGAAGAGCTCCTCTTCACAGCCAAGAGCTCAGAAGCCAGTGCAAGGTACATACCCTCACAATTTACTTTCCCAAACATAAGAGAGAAGATGTGTAAGTAATTTAATTTAATTCAGAAGATTCATTTGTGAAAGAAGAAAGGATGCTGCAGCACACAGAGCTTTAAAAAAAAAGTGAACATGAGCCAGGAAAGAATAAATAGGAGAATGAACAGGACTGAAAGTTCAGACTGTTGATCAAACAAAATGGGCTAAACAAATTACCAGACATCTGAGATATAGAATCAGCCTGTGCGCAGGTTGGAGCCCACTACAGCAGGCTAACATGAATTATTTTACCATGTATTGAGAGGTTTAAGCCAAACCATAATATATTTGAATTAGTGTGGGAGAAAAACTATTTAATATCTTCATCAATGACACAGAGGGATTGAGTGCATCCTCAATAAGTTTGAGGATGACACCAAGCAGAATGTGTCAGTTGTTTCTCTTGAGCAAAGGGATGCCATCTAGAAGTACCCTGACAGGCTTGAGAAGTGGGCCTATGCAAATCTGATAAAGTTAAGCAAGCCCAGTGCAAGGTCCTGCACCTGGGTCAGGGCAACCTCCTGCATCACAACCAAGGGAGGGATGAAGTATTTGAGAACAGCCCTGCTGAGAAGGACTTGAGGGCACTCATGGATGAAAAGCTGGACATGAGCCAGGAATGAGTGCTTGTAGCCCAAAAGACAATTGTGTCCTGGACTGCATCAAAAAGTGTGGCGAACAGGTCGATGGGGGATTCTGCCCCTTTGCTGCACTCTCATGAGATGCAACCCAGAGTATCACACCCAGCTCTGTAGCCCTCAGACTCAGAAAGACAAGACAGCTGTTGGAGCAGGTCCAGAGGAGGGCCACAAAATGTTCAGAAGGATGGAATATCTCCCCTATGAGAACAGGCTGAGAGAGTTGGGGCTGTTCTGGGGAGACATTAGTGCAACATTTCAGTACTTCAAGGGGACTTATAAGAAAGACAGAGAAAGACTTTTTACTAGGCCTTGTAGTGAGGTGCAAACTCCAAGAGAGTAGATTTAAATTGTGTATTAATTTTTACAACGAGGGAGGTGAAACTCTGGCACAGGTTGCCCAGAGAAGTTGTGGATGCCCTGTCCAGATTCTGGAAAACAATGCCAGCAATCAGTGTACATATTTGCATAAATGACAATAACAGTAACTCCTGACTGCCCATGGGCCATTTGCCTTGTTAATTCTGTTGAATGCTAGTGAAAGTCTTTAATAATTAACAGAAAGATAAAAAGAATCAGCATGTGCAAACTGAGCCACAGATTGGAAGTAATACATTTATCTCTTAGTCTTCATTTCATAAGAAGTGAAAAAAGTTTCGTTTATTATAGAACTTTATAAAGCCATCAAATTGTTACACACAACTGAGAATGACCATTCTTGCCTTAACTTCAGCAAATGATTTTTTTCAAATACAACTATTATCTTTGATCTTCAATTTTGGTCATCAATCAAAATCCAGATATTGAACACATGATTCTATAAGGGAAGAAATTTATGTTTCACTACTACTTATGTATATAAAATATTTTCTTAGCATTTAATATTTCTACAAAAGTAGCTATTGAAAAGGGACTTTGATAGCGATTGTGAGTTAATATATTTATTAGATGTAGTAGAGAATAATGTATACAGTCTATAGAGTAGCTTAATTTTAAAGGAGTTTCACTATATTAAAAGTATATAAGTTATAAAATTACAGAGGCCTTAAACAGCCAGAGAATGATGAGGATGGATCATAGGATTTTTTTTGGATATATGTCTGTGCACACATACTATACAAACTAGCTGCCCATTAAATGTGATTGCATATTAACTTTCCTTTAAGTACAAAACACAGGGGTACACACATATCTGTAAAAATAATGAATTTACACTTTTTAGGGTCAGTTTATGTTAGAAGTTTCCACATGCAATTCTGAAAAGCACTAGAAAACAAATTTCTAGAAAAAGGGATCTGATGTTAAACAGTGAATGATGTGAAGACAACAGCATTCATGAGCACTATACTGAGCATCAAATCCAATTGAGTTCACATACTGTATGTAGTTAACAGCATCACTAATAAAACTTGGCAAATCAATATATGTTAACTAAAGCAGTTATATGACAGCATTCACACTAACCTGCAATGAAATGTTCTTCCTGGTCCATCAACACATACACCTCCATTGGAACAGAGAACTGAGTTCAGTATGGGTTCACTGCAAACATCAATATCAACTTCACAAAACCTGCCAGTGTACCCACTCAGGCAGGTACAAACAAACGCACTGACTGAATCTTGACAAGAACCACCGTTAATGCAGGGAGCAGATTCACACTCCTGAGGAGAGAAATAATAATACATTGACTACATGGCTTTAAAACACATTACTTATTCATATCAACAGCAAGTACAAGAGACCAAATCTGGAGACTAGAGTGTTGCACTTTTTTTTATTGTATGATAAGTTTCTAATCTGGGGCAATTTTTGTTTATACAGAGATCCTTTGATTAGAATTCATACTCTTGAGACTATGCTTGTTCCTACTAATTAATATTGGAGAAATGCAAATATGCTTTTATATAAGCAGTCTTACAGCCATAATATGTGCTTCCCACTCATGATTCCTTTATTAATTTTTAAAGCATGTTTTTGAGCCATAGTTTATACAATTACTCCTAAGTTTCTACAGTAGGGCCTACCTACTATAGTGAAAAAAAACACATCAGTAAGACAAAACTGGGCAGAATAAAAAAAATTACTTATATTAGCCAACACACACACGCTTATAGCAAATATTTACTGATAAACGCTTTCATATTACTAGTTAATGCAAAATATTACAAATAGAAACACTTAGAAATGTTTATATGTTCACATAATAACAATTCCCTCTGATAAAGCTAATGTGAAAGTCATCAATTTCGAACCATGCAAAGTATCAGCAAATTAATGTTTCTCCAGAATTACAGGAGAATTTAGTTAGTGGAATTGCCAGTGCAGAAATGTTGGCTTGCCCTTGAGCACAGAGACCTAGTTTTTGCCTATATCCCAAAAGGGCTTTACTTTGTTGCTGCCACACAAATAATCTAGCTAAATCCAGTATTTTAAATTTATTCTCAGACTGCTGTAACTTTAGAAGGTTTAATTCTTTAAGGATATCCAAGGGCACTCAGATTTCCTTCAAGTACTACAGTTGCTTTGACAGAATGTAAATTGAGAAAACCATGGGGAATTATGAGAAAACAACTTATTTTCCTACAAGCTCTCCAGCTAGATGTCTATAGGATGATTTATTAGTGAGCATTACATAAACTAATTGAATTATACATCCCACGGGAAGATGGGGATAGTTCTACAGTGCCAAAAATCCTGTATCTAGGTTCTAGATATATAGTTTTTGCTATATTAATTACATTTGTTGTTGGCAAACATAAGTCTTGCTTGCTTTGTTTATTAAAAAAACTCAATTCACAGTTCCAACTTTCTGGCTTTTTTTCCATTCCAGTAACTTCTTTTGTCTAGTCTTCTTAAAATCTCTTGCATCCCTGTGCTACTTCTCTTTTTACAGCTTCGCATATTAGCAGAGTAAATTAAAAATCTATCATTTAATGTCTCAAATTTTTACCTAATTATACTTCAAAAACTAAAATGCAAAAAATATCAAAATCATCAAAGTAACTAAGGATAACTTAAGTGCTCACACAAATGTTCACAGCTTCGACTCAATACACCCTCACAGTCATGTTACATTGCAAACAATGGAAAAACATTTCATTTTTCCCTGTGGAATATATCGTTCCTCTAAAATTTTATAAAACTGCTCATATTTTTACATTAATTTAAAACACAGACAGCTGCAGGAAAGAAATCACATCTATCACCTTCCAGTTTATTTTAATACATTACAGTTAAAAGTCCACCATTAGAGAATGACTGGTCTGTGCTGTTTTTAAGCGAAAAAATTGTTTCAGTGAACAGACACACAACTATGTTAAAAATGCCACACATAACTCTATGCCCAAGGAGATGATATACCACAACACCACCAAATGCAGTAACTCGTAGTATAAAAGAACAAGGACATGGGATGACAAACTGAAGATGCAACACAGCTGTGACCAACTCCTGCCTACCTTAGATCTTACAAGGGACTGACTTTACAGCTCGGCATCAGGTAATTGTCGGCTCTACAGAAAATCCGCAGCTACCTTGACTCCCTGAAGACAAGCTCACCTAACCAACAAGGCTAATTCAGTTTTGTTTTCCTTTTTATAATGGGAGACTGAATCTTAACTATCACCCATAACCAGAGTTTTCCCAAATCAAAGCAACATTGCAGGGACTCACAGTCCTAGAACCATTCCCTCTTTTCTCCAGTACAGTACCGTACAGTACAGGAAAAAGACTTTCTTGGGCATCTCAGGTGCTCAATTCTCAACCTAATAAGGTATCCTTTATCCTTTTCTATCCTGAGTGATCAGGTCCAGCAAAAAGAAAACTGCTTTTGAATAACTAAGAAACTGGAAAATTACCAAAATGATATTCACAAAGATGGATCATTTTGTTTTTCCTAAACAAAAATTTGTTGATAAATAAAAGTGTCACAATTGCTCATTATTTATATGTAAATTTGTACCTTCTTATTTGCAATGGGTCTTTTTAACCTTTACTTAATTTGCAATGCTATTTTCATCTGCAATTTAAAAATGCAAAAATTTTAAGTTTCAAAGATAAAGTCTTACTCTAGCATTAATTCTTCCAAAATTTTATAAATTACCTGTTTGAGTAAAAAAAAAAAAAAAAAAAAAAAAATCACTACCACTCACTGAAATCAGTGAGAACAGTGCAGGCTTGGTCCCTTGAAAATGTACAATATCTGGTTGGCAGAAAATACAGAGAATAAATACCACGTTGAAATGCTGACAAATAACTCACACTAATAGACTGAATGTTGTTGAC
Source organism: Pedionomus torquatus (assembly GCA_013398155.1). Lineage (NCBI taxonomy): Eukaryota > Metazoa > Chordata > Aves > Charadriiformes > Pedionomidae > Pedionomus > Pedionomus torquatus. Next base: position 76,544 of record VZRU01008046.1, read on the forward strand.
TTACAGATAAATATGGGTGACTGTAATTTTTTTACTCTAAAATGAAAGGTTTTCCAATATCTGAAAAGAAACCTATTTTGCAATATCTCACTGAACATGAGACCAGTTTCTGTTTCATTTTCTCTTTCCTCAGTTCTATATCTGAGCAAAAGGATGTATACAGCATTGTGAGCAAAAGGAAAGCTCTGTTACCATCACTATACACTCATGCATTCATAATATTCCTAAAGTTTATTCAAGAACTTCCTAAAGTTCCCTTTATGGGAACCAAAAATCTGTGGATTATGTTACAGAACAGAAATGTACACTGATCTTGATCAGGAACACAGGCCTGAAGCCCAAAAGTAATTTGATTTGCATTTCCTAGTGAAATCAAACTGCTTTAGGAATTTCTAGTGGTTTCAGGTTATGAAAGTTTCAGGTGCCATTCTAATTTATGATGTTCTTAATTCCTTCCTCTAACCCCTGCTATTTCCTCACCCCAAGTCATCCTGCACTGTCTTCTTAGTTGTGTCAGAATAATAGATTAAAATACTTTCTAAAATTCTAAAAAAACAAACCTGCATGTCAACAAAATCAGACCAAAGAAATTTTTTTTTCTGTTTTGTTTTTGGTCAGTTGGTTGGTTTTTTTTTTGTTGTTGTTTTTTTTTTTTTTTTTTTTTTTTTTAAAACCAATNTTTTTTTTTAAAGCCAGTTTTCTAATTTCTTTCTCAGCATATCACCCATAATCAGTAATGCAGGTATAGCTTGGAAACTATTATGGAGGGCAGAACTATATGAAGACAAGGACAGTGGAATTTTTTAAGTCAGCACTGACACTTAGAAGGGGCAATCATTGAAGTCTGACAGAACGTATTAAAATCTAAGTAGGTATGAAAAAAAGTAAGAACAGGATAGGTTGAAAAGGAATCTGTATTTAAGAAGTAAGAATGCATAGCTATTTTCTGCACAAGCGCTTTTGATAAGACCTTTCAGAAAGTTTTTTCTAAATATAACTATTTTAACTTGAACTACCAATGCATGAGGAAGCAGGAGTAACTGTCTGCAGAATTTTTTCTTTTCTCAGTGAGATATCAACACTATTTTAAATAGCCTTGTGCAGTAAAGGGAGAAAAAAACATTGCCTTAAGATTGCAAATGCCACCATTTTTTTTTTTCAAAAAGGTAGGCAGAAATCAGTGTTTCCTTTTGACAGATAAGGTATTTGCAATGTGACTGAATGTCCTGTGGCATGAAAGGATCTCACAGGTGGGACTTTATAATTTTAATATTGACATCTGACAGGAAACACATGAAAAAAATTCACTGGAAGATGAAGAAATAACTGTGAATGTACTACCGTCAGAAGTAGTTAATGCAGGTTGTAGTTCCTGAACAGAATAGCTGATACATTTACCTGCAGTGTCACTTACTCCATGATGAAGTTGGAACTTCATCATGGGGGGTTGGAACTCGATGATCTTTAAGATCCCTTCCAACTCTAACCATTCTATGATTCTATGAAATCTATGTGCATAGGGCAAGTACTTCATTACATTATAACATTTATTTTTATTATAACTTTGTGTGACTTCTACAATAATTTGCTAGCAATTAATGATTAAAACAAAACAAAAACCATACAAAGAATAGAATACCAAAATTAAACTCCCTCCAAAAATCACAACATTACTTTTAGTTCATTGTTGGAGTTCTCAGAAAAAATACTCAATTTAGAAAGCAGAGAAAGTGCTGAGATCTTCAAATACCACCAGCGGTTATAAGACTGAGAGACTGAGGGGCAGTAATGGCAAGGGCAGCTTTTGTTTCTTTTGGTTTCTTTTGCTTTTCTGTTTGATTCAGGACTGTCTAGAAACAGTGAGTACTCCTTTTATTATTCTCAAATGTCTTCATTGCTTTCAACACTTTCACTTTTAGTCTCCTTTGAGAACACAAAAAATCTCATCCTTTGACTGGGGCCTCTTTTGCTCACTTAGGGTGTGAATGGGAAACATAAGCTTTCCTGTTGCTGCATCAGTGCACAAGATCTGTGTGTGAGCTTCTCCAAATTCACAATTAGACATGTCTCATAGACTTGGTGTACTCTTACCCAATCAGTAACACATTATTCCAGGCTCTACAGATTGCTTCCTTTAAGAAAAGAAATTGAGGTAGTTCAAGTATCTCTCTGGTCCAATTCTGTTTAAAGAGCTTTATGTGGCAAAGTTTTGTTCAGAGTTGGGGGCCTCAGGGTGGCCTCTGTTAGGCTAGGGCTGCCCTGTGTTGGACAGAGCAGGTTCCAGTTGGCTCCAACTGACCCCCCTGCAAGGAACAGCTGAGCCCCACAGCCATTGTGGGGTTGCCTCTGGGAAAGTGTATTTAAGAAAAGAGTATAAAACATTGGGTAGCAAATCACCAGCAAGAGGAGAGAGGAGAAAGTGTGAAAAACCGTCCTGCAGACATAAAGGTCAGAAAAAAAGAAGGAGGTGGTATTCCAGGCAATCTCCACTAGAGATTCCCTGAGGCTCCTGTAGAAGACCACTGTGAAGTGGGTTGGCCCCCTCCAGCCCATGGAGCAGATAATCCACATTGCCGCATGTGTAAACAGCCATCCATCTCCAAAGAAACCAGAAGGCCAAAAGAACTGCTTCTCAGGCCTCATCTGGTTCTTCCTGCTCTAAAGGGATTTGTTTCTTTCACTCACAAAAGAAAATAAAAAGTGGTAAAGGGCCCCTATTAACTTCAGCTAGGGTGCTCTGCTCATTCCTCACAAATTATCGCATCTGCAAATGATAGCCAGTCAAAGCATATCAATACTTCTCTTCCCAGCTCATCTTTCAAAACACAGCTTCAATAAGCTCCCTTGTAAATAAATGAAATGATTTAACAAAATAGAAATTATTCAGTTGTGATTATTTATATAGAGTTTTTATCAACACTTCCTTCCACCAATCTGACACACTTTGTTCTCATCTTTGAGTTTTCTTTTATTGCATCTCCTTACATTAAGCAGAAGAGCTCCTTTTTAGTAGGCCTTTTTTTTTTTTAGTCTGTTTTTTTCAGCCATTTTGATCTAACAGGAATTCTTTGAGTTTGTGTTGTCAACAGGTAATGACCTTGGAAAAGATCTGAAAGTTATAATGGACAAGCTATCAATATGAACTCCCATTGCAATGCTATGGAAAAAATTGCTACTGCTATCCTTAAGTCTTCAGAGAGGGGAACTGTGACTTACACTTAGACAAGTGATTATTCCTCTTTTTATGGCTAGGGGAAATTGAAACATAGTGCCAGGTTCAATTATCGTTCTATCAAGGTTTATTATAAAGGATGCCAAAAAACTGAGACTATAAAATGAATTAGGTAACAGATAAAATGCTTTACAGTAAGCTAAGTCTAAAGACAGTAACTCTTAATGGAATCTTTATGCTAGAATTTTTTTTTTCAAAAAACATTATTACGTCATATATTGCATTTTCACATGATACTGCCAAAAACTTAAATAATATATATGGGTTAAAACTGATTAAACAAATTCATAGACTACAGATCTGTTTCCAGCTATTAAATGAGTTCTTTGATATAAGAAATTCCAGAACTCTTGATGGGACTGTGAGTTTTTCTAGGTTTAGTTTATCACCAAGAAAATTGACAGAGGGAGAGATAAGGGCATTGCACAGTTATTGTCAAAAAAGCATTTTACATTAATGGATATTTTAACTCCCAGAGAAATTCAGTATAAAAATGGCCACCTGAATTCACAAATACAGATATACCGATCTAAAGTCTAACTTTACTATAGAGAGTCAGCGGCTGTAAAACTGTCAGAAGTACTTGATATCCCACCTCCTTATTATTTAAAGACTAAATACATCTCTAAAACGTATGGTTTAGGCAAACATAAGTTAAATACTAGTTTTCATGGGGCTGTAAGTTAAGGGAATATAAAGACTTCTGACATGAGAACCAAATGGTGATGTTCTGGGTTTATTTTTACTAAATTATTGTTATGATATATGTAAGTCCTCATTTATTTTCCTAGCATAGCATAACAAATTAAAAGTAAAGGCAAGAAATTGAAAGAATATTAAGATTTCTAGTTATGCAACACTTTTAAGAGTAGATTTTGTTAAGAATATTTAGTTCAAACTATGCAAAAGAATATCTATTACATTTACTACAGCACAATGATTTATTATTTCTTGCTCTCTGAATATCATGGTGTAGTAAATCTTGTTTGTGTTAGGAAGGGAACAACTGTCCCTTAAGAGAGCCCACCTGGCATAGCACAGTCCACTGCTTCTGCCAGCAGGGAATTGTTCTGAAATTTGGACTGACCTAGAAAGGCACAGCGCTCTGCTCAAGGCGTATTGCTCCCTTATACAAATCTGTGGGTCCATACTGACACCTGCTTTCGGAAGGAAGGTCAACCTGTCTAAGAAATTCCAACCTGCCATGTATCACACTGCCATTTCCATATTCACAACCCATAGCTTGAAATAATTATGAAGGGATGCATTTTAGCAAATGAATAAAAACAGTGAAAATCCACTATTTTTTCCAAATACTGTGTCAGTTCAACTGTGTTTCTAAAAAGAAAATCTAGAAGTGTGTTTCAGAAGTTATGATTTTCATTCTTAAAAACAATTTTCTAACATAATCTCAAAATTTATTTCTATAAAAGAGAGTCAAGGCAAAAAAAATGTGATGATACATGGGGTTTTATTTAAGTGAATTTTTCCTTTGCATCAAAAAAGGCAATTATAAAGTGGACTAATTCTGAATATAAATAACTAGTGCAAATCCACTATAAGGGAAAAAATAGTTTACTGGAAATGCACATAAGCTATGTGCAAATCTATTTTTTTACATACTTGTATGTATGTTGTGCATTATACAGTCTAATTTCCTTTCAATACTTATGGTATAAAGCCCAGAGTACCATTTTCTGTTTGATTTCTTTGTAGACAGGTAGGGCATAAATAACTGAAAGGAAAGACTTGAAGCAGAAAAAAGGGTAGTGTCCTTAAACATCAATTCAAGGAGCGGAAGGAAACATCCTGGTATCTGTGAGAAAACTGGATTCCCAGTGCAAGTCACTGACTCGTAGAAGGCAGAACAAGACAGAGCTTTAAAAATAATTCAATTTGATGGTATTAAAAGGAAAGATATAAGAACAGAATTCAAAGATAGATACTGCACCAGAAAAGAAAGATGCTTCAGGAGTCACATATGCAGTCATTTTATGATAGGATTGAGGGCAAAATTATTCTCAGGTCAAAAGCAGGGGTTTTTCTAATAAACAAGAGCTTAAGAGTTTGGATTAGAACTAAAAAAAGAGGAGGCAGAAAGGAAATCAATGCTGTAAATAATTGCTTTAGAAACTAATTTTAGAAACTGTGTTAAAGCATTTTCATTTGGTGGATTAAACATACATACAATATTTTGTAGAATGAACTGGGAAAATGTATTGCCGTATTTCAGAATATTGCATTTATCAAGCATCATTAAATTCAAAATGAGTTCAAAATGATCAAACTGTTTTCCTTGAAATTTTGAATTAAAGACACAAGAAGAAAAGAAAAATAGTAAAAACTAGCCTATTTTTTGGACAGAAATACATAGCAGGAAATACTGGGTCAGACCAGTGCTCCACCTAGCCCAATATTCCATCTATAACAGTGAAAGAAGGGAGCCATTTGAAGAAAATCATGTGAACTTTGCCACTTTTTACAGTCCATGTCCAATGCATTCTAGCATACAGAACTGCTGAATCACACATGATAAACAGTGCTTCCCTGACTGGCTAATTTATCAGTCATTTATGGACCTGTTGCCCATGACTTGCCTAAATTTTCTGAACCAAATAAGAGATCACCTGCCTCACCAGTCTTCTGTGGGAGCATGTTACAGATATTCTCTGCTTCCTGTGAAAGAAAATACTTTCAGTTCTTTCAAATATTTCTCTGACTATTTTCATCATGTCCTCCCAATTCATTTACTCTAGAATCTAGTGAAGAAAATTTCCATTTAAGTTTACCTACCACTGTCATGGCTTTCTTAACCTTGATTACATAGAATCATAGAATGTTTGGAAGGGACCTCATTGAGTTCCAACCCCCCTGCCATGGGCAGGGACACCTCCCATTAGACCAGGTTGCTCAAAGCCCCATCAAGCCTGGCCTTGAACACCTCCAGGGATGAGGCATCCGCAACTTCCCTGGGAAACCTGTTCCAGTGCCTCACCACCCTCACAGGAAAGAATTTCTTCCTAATATCCGATCTAAATCTCCCTTCTTCTAGTTTAAAACCATTACCCCTTGTCCTATCACTACACTTCCTGACAAAGAGTTCTGCTCTTGTAGGCTCTCCTGTAGGCTCCCTTCAGATACTGGAAGGCTGCTAGAAAGTCTCCCCAGAGCCTTCTCTTCTCCAGGCTGAACAGCCTCAGTTCCCTCAGCCTGTCCTCAGAGCAGAGGTGTTCCATCCCTCTAATCATCTTTGTGGTCCTCCGCTGGACCCGTTCCAACAGTTCTATGTCCTTTCTAAGTTAAGGACTCCAGAGCTGGACACAGTACTCCAGGTGGGGTCTCACAAGTGCAAAGTAGAGGGGCAGAATCACCTCCTGTGACCTGCTGATCACACTTGATGCAGCCCAGGATACGGTTGGCTTTCTGGGCTGCCAGCACACACTGCCAGCTCATGTTGAGCTTCTCATCCATGAGCACTCCCAAGTCCTTCTCCTCAGGGCTGCTCTCCAGCCATCCTCTACCCAACCTGTATTTGTGCCTGGGATTGCCGCGTCCCAGCTGCAGGACCCTGCATTTGGCTTGGTTGAACTTCATGCCATTTGCACTAGCCCACCTCTCAAGCCTGTCCAGGTCCCTCTGGATGGCATCCCTTCCCTCCAGCGTGTCAACTGCACCACTAAGCTTGGTGTCATCGGCAAACTTGCTGAAGGTGCATTCTATCCCACTTTGTCTCCGACAAAGATGTTGAATAGCACTCGTCCCAGTACTGGCCCTTGAGGGACACCCCTCATCACCAGCCGCCACTTGGACATTGAGCCATTGACCACAATCCTTTGAGTGCAGCCACATAGCCAGTTCCTTATCCATCAAGTGGACTATCCATCGAACCCATGACTTTCCAATTTGGAGTCTAGGATGTCAGGAGGGACAGTGTCGAATGCTCTGCATAAATCCAGGAAGATGACATCCATTGCTCTGCCTTTGTCCATCAAGTTTGTGGCAGTATCATAGAAGGCCATCAGATTTGTCAGGCAGGATTTGCCCTTAGGAAAGCCATGTTGGCTGTCTCCAATCACCTCCCTATTTATCATGTGCTTTAGCAGAGACTCCAGGAGGATCTGCTCCATGATCTTGCCAGGTACAGAGGTGAGACTGACTGGCCTATAGTTTCCTGGGTCCTCTTTTTTCCTTTTTTTGAATATTGGGGTTATGTTCCCATTGTTTTCCAATCAGCAGGAATTTACCCAGATTGCCACAATTTCTCAAATATGATGGAAAGCAGCTTGGCAACTTGATCTACCAGCTCCCTCAGGACCTGTGGATGGATGTCATCAGGTCTCATGGACTTATGCACCTTAATGTTCCTCAAGTGGTCTTAAACCTGATCTTCTACTGTGGGCAGTTCTCCATTCTCAAAGCCCCTGGTTTTGCCTTTCATGACTTGGGCAGTGCAGTTCGAGCCCTTGCCAGCGAAGACTGAGGCAAAAAAGTCATTCAGTACCTCAGCCTTAACCATATCCTGGGTGGCCAGGTGTCTAGTTACCTTCTGTAGAGGGCCCACAGCCTCCCTATTATTACCTTTTCCCCTGACATATCTATACAAGTTTTTCCTCCTCATACTTTGCCCTGCTCCAGTGTGGGTCCTCTCTAGGGACTGCAGCGTAATACTGCTCCCGTATGGGCTCTTCTCCACAGGATACAGGTCCAGCCTGAAGCCTTCTCCTGTGTGGGCACTCCACAGGCTGCAGTTCTTACAAGGCATATCCATATGCTTCGGTGTGGAGTCCTCCATAGGCTTCAGTGCAGATATCTGCTCTGGCATTGTCCCCTCCATGAACAACAGGGAAATACCTGCTCTACAACAGTTGTCTCCAGGGGCTACAGAGGAATATCTGCTCAAGTGCCTGGAGCACCTCCACCTTCTTCTCTCTCTGACCTTGGCATCTGACAGGTTATTTTCCCAAACTATTTTTCCTCACTCCTCTCTGCTGGGCAGGGATTTTTACCCTATCTTAAATATGTTTCCACAGAGGTGCCACCATCTTGGGTGAGGGTCCCAGCTGTGTCCTGTGGTGGGCCCAATGGAGCTGAATTCAACCGGCTGTGTCCAGCATGGGGTACCCCCTGGCCTCTTGTCACAGAGGCCATCCTGCACCATCCTCTCTGTACACAACCTTGGCACCTACACCCATTGAAGCTGCATAAACCTTAATACAAAGACTTGTATCTTGAATGTATATAATACAAAGACTTATATATCGAAGTATATTCATCTGAATTAATCCCTGATTACTTTTTTAAACAAAGGAACTGGCTGATGGTAATCTAGAGCAGAATGATTATAGACCATGAGCCTACCATGATTATCCAGATATACACAACCCTACACAGACAAAAAGCCTTGTTGATCACTTTAAGACTTGCAGAGGCATGACATACGTCTGAGCAGGACGAACACAGTGTTAGAGCCTTTAAAAATATGACACCTGCAGCATAGTCTAATCTGGGAATCATGTTGCATGCAAATAGAATGAATATAAAACATTACTCTGACACACTTCTCTGACAAAGGTATATGTGTATTGTATCTTTCCATGAATTTCTAATCTGTGCATTTTCAAACACCTCTGTATGAAATGTGGTTATCTTTTGAATATGACTATATGCAGATGTCCATAGGTCATTTAATCTCACAGTCTCTTAAAATGGAGGGAAGTGTAAATCATGGATATTGCTACAGAAAATATTACCCAAGGGTATTTTGTATTAGAATTTGCAACAGCTGATAATCATACAGATTTGCAATATCACATCGTGATGCCCAGTCTGTTGAGCTGAATTACTTATTTTCTGACTTTCTGTAAAAGAAGTTAAAAGACAATATTTCAGCTAGATTTACTCCTCATGGGAGAATATCCTGTATTTTCAACTGAAAATTTATAAATCATACTTTCTTTATGTTATATTACGCATTTTTATTTTTCTAGTACTTTTTCTAGTTATATATATATAAAAAACTTGAAAGGTTCCTATATGTATACATAAGATAAAAAAAAAAGTTTGGATAACATTTAGGAAGGTATTTTTGAAGATCCAAAAGCACAACATTAGAAGCCAGATAGCTCAAATGGGCAAATCTCATGCCAGACTTCCTCAAGAAACCAAGTGCATTTAAAAAGATCATTTCCCAAGATAACTCTGTTGGGCATGAAACCTGAAAAAGTCTAAACCAATTCAAAACTTTCCCCAAAGCATGGCAAATATTGTGAGGACTGGTCACTGTTATGCAAGATGTAATCACCATCTACAAACTGGGTTGCTGACCATAGGAATCTTCATGGCATAGACTCACATATACAGATGCCTTCTTATCAACAGCCATTCCCCATGATACAACAAAAATATTCTTCAATTTTAGAGGATGAAGTAGGTAGTGTATTTCGTACACCACAATTTTGTATCATAGAACTTTACGATTACCTGGATTTCAAAATTTTAAACATGAGTCATGCCTACTTTCAGTGTGGAATGTTGCATCTTGACATTTACATTTCAAATATAGAGTTAAACTACAGCTAATGGGGACTGCAATGCAAATTCAGTAGTTGTCATCCTTGCTAAATTGAGTGATAAATGATTTTCAGGTAATGTTGGCTTAGCTTGCTTTACCTTTTCAGATTTATCATTAACACTTCACCTTTAAAGCTCTTTAGACATTTTCTTAGTGTTTTTTTTTTTTTTTTTTTAATTCACTTTCATGTAAGTAACAAATAATGAGCTTTTCAGAATGGATTTAAAACAACTGAATTTCTGCCATACATCTCCAATAAACCAACCCGTTCAGAAGTTACTTAAATAAAAATGAACTTCAAGCGGCATATTACCCTTTCCCCTATAATTAAAATAAAATTTAAAGACATACATTGATATTTATGTCACATCTTGAGCCAGTCCATCCTGATTCACACGAGCATTGATATCCATCAATGAGATCTGTACAGCTAAAATACAAAATTGCATTATTCAGATGAAGCTATGTAATTCCAGATTAATCACTAGTAGTATCATTCCATACATTTCAAAATAGTGGTCTCATGTAACCTACTGAAATCCGTACCACTTTCAATTAGTTTTAATAATGGATTTCAAATGTGTATATTATGGTTACTGAGGCTTTTTATAAGGATACTGATTCTCATATCAAAAGTCATCTTCCCATTTCAACCTGTTGGCATGAAACAGCTGAAGATTCCCTTTTAAGTATATTAAACTCTAATTAATGGACATGTACTGAAAACTGGCTTATGCTAATGAACAAGAATGAAAGAGAAACTGAGATAATGTAACAGTATATTACATTAGCTTAAGCAAGCAACATCTGTCATCTTTAAGTGTGCTTGTACTCTTACTTTATGGAAGAACATAATTAAAAGCGTATTTATCACACTTCTTGTATCATTAAATCTTAAATATTGCTAGTTAGGTACGTTATCTTGTAGATAACAATAATCAAATAAAAATAACCACCTTCCATGAAGACAAGGATCTGGCAAGCATTCATTAACATTTATCTCACAGTTTGTTCCAATAAAACCTCTTCTGCAGTGGCACTTATAGGAACTGATGTCATCAATGCAGCTTCCATTGTTGAGACAAGGGGTGGACATACATTCATTTATATTTACTTCACATCTATCACCTGTGTAAAAAACAGGAAATAACAACTAAGATACATTCTGGACTCAAAACAACTAACAGTTCATTTATTAGTATTAACAATTCCAGATAAACTGGTTTTTACTTATATACATTGTTTATGTAGCTCATCATATTCATCAATAAAGAATATCCCACTGGGATTACCGATAGGTGCAAATGCTCAAAAGAATGGTTATATCACAATATATTACAATGATAACATGTGTAATTGCGGCAAGGCAAGAAGGCCTTGAGGGTCAACTTGAAAGCAAAATAGTTTAATAGAGAAACTGAAATCTCAAGAGGATTTTTTATATGGTTATTAGAAAGATGAATAGCACAGGTTTCCTAAAGAAGAGCACAGAATTAACATAATACATGTCTTGATGGTGATCTAACTGTGATACTTAGTTTCTCAAAAGAAAAGCAGCAGCTGTCAGTAAATTATGCAAGATGTAAAATTCTTTGAAATCTTTTTGAAGACATTTATTATGAGATACGGTGGTGCATTTTTCTGCCAGAAATTTTCCTGCAAATTAGTGCCCCACATCTTCCATTTAAACACCTCAAAGTGCACTACAAAACACTAACTGACAACTGGCATGTACCTAGGTCTCTTTGTAGGCAGCTACTGCCCACTTCTTGGTAGGCAGCTAAGCCCCACAGAGCTCACTCCCCTGCAGTGGGACAGGGGAGAGAAAAGGAAGGGTCAAAGTGAGAAAACTCATGAGTCTAGATCAAGGCAGTTTGATAGATAAAGCAAAAGCTGTGCATACAAGCAAAGCAAAACAAAGAATTCATTCACTGCTTCTCCATCATTCAGCCATCTGCAGGAAAACAGGGCTTCATCAAGCATAACAGTTACTGGGGAAGACAAACTCCCTGACATCAAAGGTCCCCCCTTCCTTTCCCCTGACAGCTTTTATTGCTGAGTAGGATACCATATGATTTGGGATATCCTTTGGATCAGTTGGGGTCAGCTGTCCCAACCGTGTCCTCTTTCAAATTCTTGTGCACTCCCAGCCAACTCACTGGTGGAGCTGTGTGAGAATCCAAAATGACCCTGACACTTTGCCAGTGACAGTCTGCTCAGTGATAACTAAAACATCCACATGTTATCAACACTGTTTTGGTCACAAATCCAAGACAAAGCCCCATACTACCTGCTGTGAAGAAATTTAGCTTTCCCAGCCAAAACCAGTACACTAGGAAAGAATACCATTCTCCTGATTTTTCCAGGCCAGGGGAGGCATGGAAGAAAGAAAAAGAATGCTTAAGACAGAAGGTCTTCCTCTGGAGCACAGAAAGTGTCCAGAAGCCAGAAGTCACATCAGTTCCTCTTGCTCTTCATTTCACAACAGAAATGAAAGGCACCTTTTACCTTTCTGTAATGAGATACCTAAGTATCTCACTGTCAACCCAACTCAGTTACTTTGTGCACAAATGTGAAGAGTAAATGAAAAGTTCCCATAGCCCTTTGTGATCGCTATGCACTCAACCACTTGCAGTTAGAAGTGCCAGTAGGAAGGAATTCATAGCAAGGAAGAAGCACATTGATGTCCCAAACTTTGTCTAGTCAATGTGTGAATATACTGCCAAAGATCAAAATCAGGCATTTGCAATAAAGCTATCAACATGCTACAGAGTTACTTTAAGATCACGAGGAATGCTTTTACCTAGTGAAAATCAATAGAATAATATTAAAATTAATATGAATGTTAGATATGTTCTGCACATTTGAGGAAATTCCTTTTTTCTTTGGCTATTATTTATCTTTGGCTATTTATTTGGCCATAAATAGTCTTTGTCTCCTGATTGAGTCAAAGATAATAAAACAACACCCTAGATTCTGTTCTGAAGTCTGTGGCCTGAGCCGCAGCAGCCCTAGACCACTTGTCCACATGCTCTAGTGGAAAGTACACGACAGGAAACAGGACTTGGCAGGTACCCCCAGAAAAGGAGCTGCGAGGGGCTGCTGTGCCATCATATATTTGACTGCATCTTGGCATAGCAATACTTGCACTATGTTGAGATAGATCTTAATGAAACGCATACTACCAATGTACGCAGAGTGCTGCACTGCTGGCTTTCATGCTATGTACTCTCACTGTACTCCAGGTACTCTCATACCAAGTCCTTCTCCTCAGAGCTGCTCTCCAGCCATTCTCCATCCAACCTGTATTTGTGCCTGGGATTGCCACGTCCCAGGTGCAGGACTCTGCACTTGGCTTGGTTGAACTTCATGCCATTTGCATTAGCCCACCTCTCAAGCCTGTCCAGGTCCCTCTGGATGGTATCCCTTTCATCCAGGATGTCTAACGCACCACACAGCTTGGTGTTGTCAGCAAACTCGTTGAGGGTGCACTCAGTACCACTGTCCATATCTCCGATCTTGAAGAAAGCAAGCCCTAGAAGAGCTCTGTTCACATTTTTTTTGGTTTTGTTTTCAGGTTGTGGGTTTTTTTATATTAAATTTATTTACTTTATAAATAATCCAAAGCCATTCACTCCTACCACTACCTTTCAATGCTGATGTTTTCTGTCGTCTGCGTAGGTATAATACATCCAACTAAAGGAAATAAAACTGAAGTGGTTATATTATACTTTAAAAAATAGGACATTGCTAGTAAGATATTTTAATATTAGTTTAGAAATATACTAGTAGCAGATTCCAAAATCACCTAGTGAAACTTTCTTTGACTATAATCAATTCATTAGAAGCTTGACTGTGATATCACACTGGCTGCAGCCTTTCATTTGAAGAGGTCAACACATATTGATATATTGATTCTGAAAGACAGATTAAGCGTTAAAGTAATCATTGATAATTATTCCATATTCACGTGTGCTTCCATTACTGCATAATCTATTGAGAAAGGAAAAATTACAGTTCCTTTAGATGAGTAACATCTTGTGATTGCATAGGTTCTAATTTACATTCCTGACCTACTCTTATTTATGCTACATTGATCTACTGTTTCAATGCCATTGGGTACTTTTTTGCCTCAACAGCTCAATGAACGTCATAGAAATGCAGTGATAATCCATAACTTGATTGTGGGAAAAGAAGATTTAGTGCATATATATGATGCGTCAATAAATAATTAAAAAGATAAATTTCAAAGGACAAGACATATTGGGGAAAAGCAATATTTATATTTTCCTTTCATTCCTAGAAAAAGACTTACTATTATAACCTTGGAGATTTTTAAAATCAAGAATCACTGTAGTATTTCTTTTGCAAAAAACAAAACAAAACAAAAAAAGTACTCGTAATTACTCAGTTGTGGAGAAATACTGAACATGTTCATTATATAAAGAGATTTTCCTTTTCTGTAACTTGGAGACTTAAACTAGATATGAGTGTTACCATACTTATACGAGCTTATAGAAGCTTAATTAGCAAGGATTTCTAAAACTCAGAATTATTTTTTTAAACTCACTATTTGTTTAATAGTTGTCCTCCTTACTGATATAAATCAATAAATATTTGACAGCAAACAATAATAAATCATCAACAGAAGTTATGGAAAAACACCAGAATATGATACTGAACTCTGGCAGTTATTTACAGCTTCAAAATCTTAATTTGGACAGGTAGAAAATATGTATTCAAACATGTTTCATCTTTTCCATGATCAAGAGTGGTAACTGGTATATGGAAAAATATTGTTTTAGCATCTCATAATTAAAGCAAAAAGCAAGCAGGGATGAGTAGTAGGTGAAAAATTCAGGTATTCTACCTATTACAGGAGATGGAGAAGACTCATCTTGAAAAAATACGTTATGACATCAAGTAATCTGTAATAATTTCTACCATGTATAAATATATTACCATGTATATATTTATATGTATAAATATATTACCATGTTTCTACCATGTATAAATATATTACCTCAGCTTTTGAAATACTTTATATAATAAAGAAATTTTCTGAATACACATGTACAAAATCACATTGTAAATAAATGCTTTAGTCCCCTCAGAAGACTCCTTTCAGTAAAACTTATCTTTTCTCTCTGATAAATTAACTTTCACAGAATTGCCTGAATCATGATATTCTAAAACAACTGTCTTGCAAACCTAGAAATATATTGCTTCTTAAAATTAGTAACAAAGAACTAGTATTCATTTTGTCTCAGTGACATTAAACTTCTGAACAGCATAGTGTCCTTTTTACATCATTTTAGTATGGCCTCATTCAGCCTGTTATCAGTAAATAAGCTCTAACAAAAGCTTTCTAAGTATGATGCATGAAAAACGAGGGTTGATAAGGTTGCTGAGCTTGTTTTTGTTGATTTTATCCTAAGAAAGATTTATTATAACACAGTGACTAATGTCAGAGATTTAGATTTTCTATTTTTATTGTACTTTGTATCAGTAATGGATTTATTTCAGGCAGTTATATCATCTTCTTATATTAAGTCAAGTTAAATTGGTGCTGATTGGTGCTGAAAAACTGCATGCCTGCAAACTATTCTGAAGTCTTTTTTCTTTTGTTTAGACAAGGTTTAAGTTCCACTCTGGATGGGAAAGTGAAGAGAACTTTACAAAATAAGTTAAGACTACAGGGAACTAAGTAAGTAAGACAAATACAGACTAATTTGTGTGGTCTAAAACTTTTAATATTTGTTTTTATTAAATATAAATTTTGGATTTTAGATATGCATGCATGGCTTTTAAGAACTTTATTTGCCCGTTTAATTTAAAAAGGAATGCAAGAACCAAAGGCATTAAATACAAAGACATCACCTTTAGCTTGTGCTGTCTGTTATTCAAATGTTTGAACTCTAGGCTGTTGCATGATATATCAGAATCAGCAATCTAAGCAAATTATGTCTTGGTTTATTTCTGTGTCTAGTGATAGAGAGCACCAGATCAAGCATCAGATCTTAGCGATTTGAACAATTTCTACTCAAAATAATAAAATTTCAAAAATTCATAATCTTGTGTCAGGTGAAAGGGCACACACCTAGAATTTAATAACAGTCCTATTAATGTTTTAACAGTCTGACAGTCAAAATTAGCAGTACCCGAAAGCATTGATATTAAAATGGTTAAGATGGTTATATCAAAAATCCCTGCAAACCTTGCCACTATCTAATCCTTTTCACTGGTGGTGTGCTCAGGCTTGAAATGTCCCCAGGGGTCTGAAGTGTGATGCTACAGTTTTCTCCAGAAAATTGTAGATGGGGGAAGGGTGGACGGGCATTGCAAGGATTTGCTGGCCTAAAGACGTCTTTGTCAGGAGGATTGTAAGCTTCTTGGTATGAGATTTCTTTCTTCTCTTTGTTTGAAGTAACATGATGCTGATACATTTTTCTTCCCCTAGTCTTGGGTAATGCTTTTGTTTCGTTTTACATCTTTCCTGTCACAGCCCCCTTTCTTCTCCCAGGCTGCCAGCTGCAGCCTGGCCATGGCCCTCTGCCCCAGGCACACAAAGGGTTTGTCAGGCAGTGATTAGGGGACAGGGTGACACCAGTCTCCAGCAGGGCCACGCTCAGAGCTGAAGCTGGAGCAGAGGAGGCAGCAGCCACTGACCCCAGTGCAGGGGTTAAACCAGTGACACCCAGCTCAGGCCATGGAGACACTGAGCCCCTGCACCTCTGGGTCAGCGCACAACCAGGGATTCCCCTGCTGAGGGCAGAAATCAAATTTACTGGGCTAAAAAATGGTGATTATCATGCTATACCTAAAGACATCACAGTTTAGAATTATGATTCAGTTCACAGATGAATAAACTTACAAAAAGTCATGGAGAACAAGATAAATCTGAAGATGGTGCTATTCATTCATGTCTGAATATTGGAGACATCATGGCAAAAATGTCAGAGTTGCCAATATTGCCAGAGTAGGTCTCATTGTAGCTGAACAGGCTGCAAATATCAATCCAATTTTTATGACATTTAAACTTCATTTTAAGAACATAATCCTTAGTATGAGCAATTATTTTATTAAAATTGAGATTAAGCTAAAAGATAACTGAAAACTTGTAACTGAAAGACAAATTTCTAAGATGCAAAGTCTCTCTCATTTGAACTAATAAAGCTCAATGGGAGAAAAGAACCATATTGGTATGCTGTATTTTATATATCATGTATGTATTTCATATATTCATATATATTCATATATTAATGTAAACATACATATACATAATCTTACAGAGAAATACCCATTTTTTCAGTATAGTCACTGTTTATTAGCTATTTTAATTTCAACACTTTAATATAAAGTAGAGTGTAAAAATAAAAATACGGGGAAACCGGAGAGCTGTACAATATGGTAAAGGCACCAAGAAAAAGATGTTCTAGCATCACTCTAAAATAACACAAGTATAGCTTTTTGTACAGAAGAAAATTCACATTTGCTTCCTTATCACTCTATAACCTGAACACCTCTAAAATATACTAATGTTTGGATGATTATTATAGCTTTTGATTTTCTTCTATAATTGGCATCTTTTACGTAGTCTGTAATAGACATTTAAAACTGAAACACGCTTTTTTACAGTCAAATGATAATCAAAGTCAAAATTTGCTGTATAAATAAAAACTTTTCATTCTCTTCTAGGGACACAAGGAGCCATACTTGCTACTAATAAAGTAGTGAATTTTTCACATTATATTTTAAAAGTCCCATCAGAAATGAGAACAATACCATCCTTGCAGGTTTTCCATACCCAACTGGACCAAGCCCTGAGCAGCCTGGTCTGAGCCCATGGTTAACACTACTTTCAGCAAGAGGCTGGACTAGAGACCTCACAAGTCCCTTCCAACCTGAATTCTGATTCAAGAATGAAATTTCTCCAGTAGCTTGACCTGGTGGCCTGGTTAATGGCAAAACGCATGGGATCAAAAGTTTGCAGTGCACAGAAGCAGGTGACAATGCAACAAGAATTTGATCTTGATTAAACGCAAAATTACTTGTGAAAATTATTTGTATTTCATCATAGCCTAATAATTTTTAAAATTCTGAAGCTATTCAATAATATAACAACATTAAATTTAATAATATTAAACAATAATAATTTTAAATAATAAATAAAAATTAATTGGTCAAATCCAATATCCTTCAAAAAAATCCAAAGAGAACATATGCAAAAAGGTAGACTGCTTTTTCTTCCATTTAGAATGCTGCTAATCACACAGACTCCATGCAGGCAAGCAGAAAGTACAGCCGTTTGAAATAATAACTGGAAATAATTACTAATGAGAAAATGTATTAGTTAGAATGCAGGTATGCTTTGGGTATTATATCTAGGCACCAATGTTTGGTTCATTTAATTACTACAGAACAACAGTTTCGCTATTTGTTTCAAATGAGAATTTGGCAACTTAGAATAGTACTTTAGTCTGACTGAGGGGAAATAAGCCAAGTCATGTAATCAGTGAGACCCAGAGAGTTGCCCCATACATATTTCCATTGCAAACTAGGGAAAAAAAAAAAAAAAACAAACCATCGGAATTGCCGAGAATACTAGATTTTTTAGCATGACAGGTCAACCCTTTCTACTCCAGTGAGCAAAATACTCTTCATGAAATCATCTACTCTGAATCCTGTTGAGGGTAAAAGACAGATTGCTGGCAGAGATAGCTGCAGAGAACCAAAAAAAAAAACACATGACACTGCTCTGGCCATTATTTTCAGAAGTAAGAAGCATAACTTTACAGTAACTGTTCTAACATACAGCATGTTGCTTTTTGCAAAGTGAAAACATCAATCACCAGTCATTGCTTTAGATGTTTATTGCTGTGACTGATTGAAACATCCACAGGTTTTTAAGGAATGAATTGCATACTGTTACTTAACTAATTTCCAGTCATGAATTTTTGAGTACATAGCAAAATACCACACTATCACAAATAGCTACTAAAATACTCTTAATTTGTAACAATACTGAAAGAAATTAATATAAAAGATTTAGACATTAAATACATTTTCAACTTACACAAAGCTTAAAGAAATACAGCAGAATCACAGAAGAATAGGTGGCATTATAATGCATAACATTCTGTCTACTAGCATTAAAGCTGTTTAAAAGTTCATTGTCACAGTATTTGTAGCAGAGAAATTTGTGCGGAAATTGAGATTTCAGTCCCCTGGGCATTGGTAACTCTTAGAGAATAAAAACTCCTTTAAAGAAGAGAGTGCACAATGGCATATTTGAATACATTCAAACACCACTCCAAAATTACAGTAGCTGAAAAACAGAGAGACTTTCCTAGTTAGCAGTAACAGCTTGGAAACTGCTCTAACAGATGCATCGTGGCTTTCTCCAATTTGTTGTAGGTATAACATGAAACACTGATTTTGGTTCCACAAGTCTTAGATATTTTAAATTCTCACCTAATAGCTTACTGTATTGATGTTGTATTTAATACCATCTATGAAGTTATAGGAAACTTGAAGGAAGGTCTGTGAGAATTAAATTGAAATTTTCTCCTGATCCATGATACCATTTTAGGTAATGAATGTAAGTCCTAACATGTCATGACTGCATGAACAGTGTCCTTTTAATCATTATAAAGTGATGTCTTCTACACTGACACTATTCATAAATAACACACTGTATCTTTTCAGCAGTCAAAAATAAGAAGCAGAGCTAGTTGTATTCATCTTTTACTGACTCCTATAAACCCAGAAAAAAAAAGCTGTTTTTGTTTGCAGATAAATAGTAATTAACTGTACAATACATTGGTGAAATCACCTTAGAACTGCTATACTAAATACGTTCAAATTAGATAGTAATGAACATGAAGAACAAACACTTCACATTTAGATATTCTTTGCCAAAAGACAAGGAATTTTCTCCCTAAAGACACAGATCTGTAACCCAAAACAATTATATTTTACTAAACAAGGGGACTGTACTGTAATCCAAGTTCCTAATCACCTGATTTAATTTGTATACACAGTGAGAGTTGCTGTTGCCAAACACTCATTATGAATGGGCTGTAGCATAGCATCATTTCAGCATAATCTGTACAAAAAATTAGGTGGTTATTGACTTTGTTTCCTTAAGGAGTGTGAGAACCAGACCAAGGACCCAAGACTTGGCATGCACTATGAAGATCTTTCTTTCTTACAAACAGGATTCATAGCTGTTCGGTAACTTCAGTGTTTTGAAACTACAAGTACACCCTCAAGCTTCCCAGTTAGAGGTCACTGCTATATAATATAGTAACCTTTACAGACCACATAAAATAAATGTTTCCTCAAGGAAGAAAATACATACTGGACTATCTTCTCCTGTTGCTCAAGCTATAAATACAAGATTTGAAATAAAATCATCAAAAGGTCACATCCAAATAGCAGAACAAGGTAACAAAGGTTAGACACAATAATCTAAGTTGGTTTCTATTGTGGCATAAAGAACACTGGGCCAGACATTAATTCTTGTATTCAACTATTGTATTAATTTCCTATAATTCAGTACCCCATGGGCTGCATCTGAGGAAGCCAGCTTACATCCTTGAAAGGCTGCTTTCTGTCATGTCTGAAAAGCCATGGAAACTGGGGAAAGTCCCCAGTGACGGGGGAAATGCACTTGTCTCCCCTCAAAAAACCCAAACGATGAGCTGAGTAACAATAGGCCCATGAGCCTCACTTTAGTCCCTGGGAAGACCATGCAGTGAAAACTCTCACAAGCTACTTCTAGGCAACAGAAACAGAAGAAGGTGTCTAGGAACAAGCAGCAAAGATTGAGAGCAGCCCTGGCAAGAAGGACTTGAGAAATCTGTGGATGAAAAGCTGCACATGAGCTGACAGGCTGAGAGAGTTGGGGCTGTTCCTCCTGGAGAAAAGTAGGCTACAGGGAGGCCTTCTTGCAGCCTTTCAGTACTTCAAGGGGCCTAGAGGAAAGATGGACACAAACTTTTTACCAGGGCCTATTGTGATAGTACAAGGGGTAATGGTTTCAAACTGAAAGAGGGTAGATTTAGACTAGATATAATTACAATGAGGTCGGTGATACAGGTTGCCAAGATAGATGGTAGATGCCCCCGTCCATGGAAATATTCAAGGTCAGGTGGGACAGCAGAGCCCAATCTAGAGAAACCCAATCTAGTTGAAGATATCCCTGCTCACTGAAGGGGAAGCTGGACCAGATGACCTTTAAGGGTCCCTTCCAACCCCAAGTACTCTATGATTCTATAGATTTACTGAAGGAAAATCATGCCTGAACAACTTGATTCTCTTTTATGATTAAATGATTACGTCTGTGGAAGAGGACACAGAAATGTATGTCACTTTTCTTGATTTTGTCATGGTTTTGGCACTGTGTCCTGCAATACTCCTGTACCCACGTTAGGACACTAGAGTCTCAAAGGGTGGACAACTAGCTGGCAGGCTGGTTGGTCTCAGAGCATTGAAGTTTATGGATCATACTCTACAAGAAAGCTTGCTAAAAATGGACTATCTTCAACTCTGCCAGTAGGCTCAGAAACCTGGGAGATTTGAGACTGGACTGTAGTAGCAATTCCTGAAAAAAAGACAACTTTGTGTACCTTAGAATCTTCCATGTCTCTTGTCATGTGGTTCCCCTCCTCATGGAGAACCAGGCCCACTTTTTTATTGGCCTTCCTTTTACTGACAATATACATATAGAAGGACTTATTGTGGCTCTGCACATCCTTCTCTATGCTCAGGTCTAGCTGAGCTTTTCCCTTCTTAATTTCAACTCTGTACACCCAGGCAACAGCTTCATATTCCTCCTAAGTAGCCCATCCCTGCTCTTTCCACCAAATGTGTGCTTCTTTTCTGCATCTGAATTCAGTGTTTCCTATTCACCCTCACTGGCCTTCTGCTGTGCCTTCTTGACCACTATCTTCCTTGAAGAAGGATCAGCAGTAATTGGAACAAAGCGGCTACCAGACTAAGATTTAATTAGCTATATTATGGCTCAAGGCTCTAGTTAGTAGTCAGTAAGTTAGTTTGAGAGAAAAAAGAATGTTTATGCCCTGACTTTGGCTCTCAGGAGAGGGAAAGGGAACTAGCAGTCTAGACTTTGCACTTCAAGCCAAATACTCAATGTTCTATGTTCTTTCTGCCTCAGAAAATCTTTCTTGAATAGTATTGACACTCAGTAAGTCCAGCAAAAGTGCCCTCTCTTTACCTTACAAATCAAGCTAACTTACAGGATATTGCTTATTGGATATTACAGCACTTCTCAGGAAAATGCATAAAGTAAATTTGCCCCTTTGTGATGGTGTGCTTACTGAATCTAAAATTCCCAAAACCTGCTCTAAGCATTAAACTAAAAGACAGACACCATCTATGCCCACATTTAGTACATAAATCCAGTTCTATCAATATACATGTTAAATATGTTCTTGGCATGCCAATCAGTTTTGGCCTCTCTTGATACGTAAGCTGTGTCCTGCTCTGACATCTCAGGGGACATACCATGAGAACTCTCTCCTCTGACTAAATAAACAGTAAATTCAGTTAGTAGTGCAGTTGCTCTTCTTCATCTGGATATCAATAGTAAGGAATACAGACAGAGGTTTGAGGAATGCAAATACAATCACTGTCAGAGTCAGCTGGCAGTATGAAGCTGTATATCTGGGAATGTCAAACAGAGAACGAAAACTTCTCTCCCTTTTTCATCAATTAGATTCTGTGGGACTTTTTTGTTAGGTCAGCCCATTGTATAAAAAGCAGAGCAGAGTTTCCATTGTCATGCAGACAAGATGAACAGCAGGTTATGAGGTTGAGAATAAGGAAGGATAGTGATCTGAGCTGGCATTTAAGATAAAATACAAGGTTTTGACTTGGTTTAACATACAACTGAAGTGCACCCTTGTCCCTTTCAAATGTCAGTTTGTACTGATTTCATGGAGAAGATAATTCTGTAACGGTGGATCTGAGATTAAAAGAATAGCTATTTAGAACTAAGGAATAATTACTGCTCTGCAGAAATGATGACTGAATCTTCACAGCAAAAAATGATTACATGGCACAGCCATATTTCAGCATCTTTTGAATCAGATGTCCAATAACTGGTAGTTTGAATCAGAATTTTGAATTTATATATCTCAGTTTCTTACACATCCTATTTTCCGCACTGAAATCTTATTCTGAGTATTGGGTGGAGGTGTCAAGGTGTTGGTGGGGCGTGGGGGTGAGGAGCTGCAAGGCAGCTTCTGTAAGAGACCAGAGGCTTCCTCATGCTGGATACAGCTCCAGCTGGCTCCAAAAGACCTATTGTAAGATGCAGCTGAGCCCCTCAGCCAAGACAGTGGCACCTCTATGAAATTGTTTTTAAGAAAGGGCAAAACACAGCACAGTCAAGGTGAGGAGGGGGAAGTGAGAAACAATGCTGTGAGCCTAAAGGTCAGAGAAGGAGGGAGAGGAGGTGCTTCAGCTGCTAGAGCAGAAATTCCCCTACTATCAATGGAGAAGACGACAATGGTGCAGGTATTCCCCTACAGCCTAAGGAAAGCACTCCCAACATAAGCAGGATACCCACAGTGCAGGCCATGGAGGACTCCATGCTGGAGCAGGTGGTTATTTCCTGAAGGAACTGTGACCCATGGAGAGCCCATGCTGAAACAGATCTATCTTGAAGGTCTACAGCCTGGGGAGAGGACCCACACACTATCAAGGGAAAAAAGTGAGGAGGAAGGAACATTGGAGAGGAGTTGTTATGGACTGACCTCAACTTCCATCTCCCCATCTCCTTGTGCTGCTCAGGGCAGGTAGGTAGAGGAGCTGGGAATGAGTGAAGAGGTTGGGGAAGGAAAAAGTCTTTCTCTATTTTAATTGGCAATAAAATAAAATAAAATAAAATAAAATAAAATAAAATAAAATAAAATAAAATAAAATAAAATAAAATAAAATAAAATAAAATAAAATAAAATAAAATNCTGATAAGTGATCTCCATCTCTTTATCTCAATCTATAAGCTTTTTCACCTTTATTTTCTTCTCCTGTCCTGCTGATAAGGGTGGCCTGAGACAGCAATTTGGTGAGCATCTGGCAGCTGGCCAAGGTCAATCCAACGCATTTAGGAAAATAAATTTTAATTTTGGCAAAAGATCTTAGAATTATTTACTCAACCCCAAAGAAAGAAAATCAGAAAATAAAGACTTAAGTCTGCCAATGAAGGCAGTAATGACTTAGTAATCCTGAAATCCTTTCCAATGAAGCAATTAGGAATTATCAAAGAAAATTCTACCATCAAAAAAATTGCGTTCTTATTAAACCCATTTTGCAGCAGACCTGGTGACTCAGACACCTATGGCTTATACTTGAATATAAAATAATTTTCTCATGAGCATGGAAAGAAATTAACTTGAGGCACATCTGAATCATCTGGATTATACTTCAATGTAAAGTTGCTCACATATTAAGATTCATAAAGAAGAAATTATTAACACCTCATGAAAATCATTAAAAATGACCTTGAGGGTAAATTACCATAATACATTATGTTTAATTAATTATTTCTTGTAAGATGTTACATTGTGCAGCTGAAGAAAAAGTAATATTAGTGTTTTATTTAGCAGTTTTTTAATATCAAACTTAGTGGAACATATAAATGTATGTATTTTTTTTCTTGTTTTATTCTTTACATAACTGTGTACCAGTGCAAATTCAGAATGCAACATCACATTGATTTGTAATAATGAAGATATAGCTATACTCATTGATTATATTTCCTTATTATGTTTTTAAATTGCTGATTATGATCCATTTCATCTATAATTTCACAGTCATAAGAATTCTATTTGTTTCCACTATGCCTCCAGATTCTCTAACAAAGGCTTAGTAACCTTCCACATCAAAATGAAATCTGACATAGCCTTTGATTCTCCTTAGTTTTCCTTAGATTATGAGCAAATTTCCTGTATTTATAGTAATATGTATGAAACCAAAGGCTTCTGGAATCACGTAGAGGAAAATAGTCCCTAAATAAGCTGTATTTAAAAGGGTATCTTAATTCTAAAAGGTGACTATGTAAGCATGGTGTTTATTTACTCAAAAGGTCTAACCTCTATGTACATTAAGATTAATATTTGATACTTTACAAAGAGTAACATTTAGAGTTGCTTATTTATATCATTGGCAGTACAAATTCAGCAGTTAATGTTGTAACCATTAAAGTTCATGACTCCAGTCAACAAATGGATGACAGTTTAAGACAGGTTTTAGATTCAGTGATTCAGGAGGCATCTTTCAGTTTCACGTTGTTATACCTAATACTCAGGTATCATAAAGGTACAAACAATAAGCAGTAACAACTGTGATCTTGAGTAAAGAGCTATTCTACTTAAGACTTTGGAGGTCGGTTTGCATGGAAGGGTGCACAGGAAGGGTGCCTCTTCAAAGGTGGAGCATCCCACTGGCTGAACACCATCCGTGCAGATCACAGATGTCACAGGTCACAGGACACTCATCCTCCGTGACCCTCAAGGCAGAATGGTGGATACTTGTGTGTGAGCAAAGGCTGCAGCTCTGGCTCGGCAGTCTGCACCATCCACCCCAGTAGTGGCTGAGGCCTCCAACCAGACGGAGCTGCTGAAGGGAGGAGCTGCAGTCCAGATCTCAGACTACAGGAGGTGACTAGACATTTCTCCTGGGGCAGGGATAGGTGGCAGACCTGACTGCAAAAGCTGTGTTCAGGTGCAGGACATCCTGCAGCAGGTGCCTGAGCTGCAGGAGGTGGTGAGGAGGCTGTGTAACATCAAGGAGACTGAGAAGGAGACAGACAGTTGGTTCTAAGCACAGTCTGCAGTGAACCCACAGCCAAGAAGCCAAACACTCCCAAACTGGCACACACAGAAGGAAGGTGGATCAGTAACATGGACGAAAGGAAGCTTGTGACAGCAAGGACCAGCTGGAGGAAGAGATTTCCCCTAAAGCCTGAGGTGCCCTTGCAGAACCACTTTACCTCTCTATAGGTTGAAGAAAGACCTGTCACATCAGGAGAGAGGCCCTGAGAAGGACTTGAGGGTTGTGGTGGATGAGAAGATCAACATGAGCCAACAATGTGTACCGGCAGCCCAGAAAGCCAACCACACCCTGGGCTGCATTAAAAGAAGAGTGGCCAGCAGATCCAGGGAGGTGATCCTGCCCCTCTTCTCTGCTCTGGTGAGACCCCACCTGAAGTACTGCATCCAGCTCTGAAGTCTTCAGCACGGAAGGACATGGACATATTGAAGTGAGTCCAGGAGGAGGGCCACAAAGATCATCAGTGGGCAGTAGCACCTCTCCTGTGGGGACAGGCTGAGAGAGCTGGATTTGTTCAGCCTGGAGAAGGCTCTGGGGAGAACTTATAGCAGCCTTCCAGTCCTTAAAAGGGGCCTACATGAGAGGAAGAATTCTTTATCAGGGAGTGTAGTGACAGCACAAGGGGTAATGTTTTTAAATTGAAAGAGGGGAGATTTAGATTAGATACCAGGAAGAACTTCTTTATTGTGACAGTGGGGAGACACTGGAACAGGTTGCCTAGAGAAATCCATAAGAAAGGTTGGAAGGATGATCCGGGGAACTACAGGCCTGTCAGTCTGACCTCGGTGCCTGGGAAGGTCATGGAGCACATCATCCTGAGCGCCATTATGCAACGCATGAAGGATGCCCAGGTGATGAAGCCCAGCCAGCACGGGTTCACGAGGGGCAGGTCCTGCTTGACAAACCTGATCTCCTTCTATGACAAAGTGACTTGCTTGGTGGATGAAGGAAAGGCTGTGGATGTTATTTATCTAGACTTTAGCAAGGCCTTTGATACAGTGTCCCACAGTATCCTTCTGGAGAAACTGGCTGCCCATGGCTTAGATGGGAATGCTCTCCACTGGTTTAAAAACTGGCTGGAGGGTCAGGCCCAGAAAGTGGTGGTGAATGGAGTGAAGTCCAGTTGGAGACCGGTCATGAGTGGTGTTCCACAGGGCTTGGTGCTGGGACCAGTTCTCTTCAACATCTTTATTAACGATCTGGACAAGGGGATCGAATGCACCCTCAGCAAATTTGCAGATGACACCAAGTTGGGTGGGAGTGTTGATCTGCTGGAGGGTAGAGAGGCTTTGCAGAGGGATCTGGACAGACTGGATCAATG